>UXGC01000069.1:0-404850 GCA_900480045.1 Eurytoma adleriae
CGCGGTAAATTTGAATTGTGCTAGTTTTCGTTGGAAAAAAGTGAAATGTGCTTTTTTTCGTTAGAGGCGACGATATGATTTACAATATGAACTGATATTACCGGATTAATCACGATTCTTGAATTAATAGAATATCTTCACTTATAGCTCATGAATATTTGTTACAAGGATTTACTACAAGGCATTAAGTTTTATATTATACTCGTAAAATATAGTCATATTAATAAAGATAACATTCAGTTCTGCGGTAATAAGTTTTCGAAATCTCATTACCAGTCGCGAAAGTATTTATCACGAACCAGCTCGCCTACTCCGCGGAAGCGGAATGAAACTCCGGCAACAAGCGGAAATAAAAAAGGCCTTCAGGAACATATAACCCAGGGATATAGCGAGACGTGCGCGCGGAAAGCGAGAAACTCGCAAGTAATTCCTGGGAACCCGTTCGGTATATTAAGGTCGCGCGAATCCCCAATCTCGAACTATTTGCGGCACGTGAAAAGTCGGGGATTTGAATAGTCCCACCTCCGCCTCGCTCCTCTCCCTCCTCCACCTCGCCCCGGCGCGCACACATCGGCTCCCCGGGATATTCGAAAAGCGACGTCGCGCGGCTCCCGCGCGTACGCGCGAGCGAGAGGGAGTAGGAAATTCGACGCGCGAGCCGCGCGGGGGTGGCGGCGGCGAAGTCGCCTATAGAAGTAGTAGAAGGCGAGGCTCGCGCGCGATAGGCATTACCGGCAAGGGCGAGGGAGCGAGACGGCGGCACTGCGGCTCGGGTTGCGAGGAGCCGACGTAAGGCCGGAGCGAGACGGGGCGATCGGGCGACGGAGTATAGTTGGAAAAGCGGAGGGAAAGAGGAAGCTTCGCTCGACCCCGGCTCCGCGCGCATATATCGCCTGCACAAGCTATGTACGCCCCGAGCGAACGAGGATCAAGGGGCTTTCACAACGCCAGCTCGATTTTCTTCTTTTTTTTTCAGGGGAGAGGGGTCGGCATAGTTGAGCCGGTGACGGCTGAAGTTCGAGGTGTTCTTCGGCGCGGGCGCCCGTTGAAAAAGCGCAGGGAAGTTCGAGGACAACAATGCACGCTGGGATGCCAGTTCACATTGTTTGTGTACTCTTTCGCTGTCAGGCGATGTAGGCTTTTCCATTAGCTGGATAGGCGCGGTTTGCGCATTAAGGCAGTTTCTAAAGAGGCATTATAACAAGTTCGAGCTTACGCATTTTAATTCCGATAATTCATTGGGTGTTTTACGGATAATAGGCGTGTAATGAACTCTACGTCGGAAGCGGGAAAACATGTGTCACTATACGAGCGAACTGTAACCCTGCTACCGCTTCTAGTATTATTTGCGAACCATTCCGATTACTAATAAATAAAATTGAACGAAATGTCTCTATAATACAAGATTAAAAAAAATTAGCACAAATCTCTTTTTTTCTATTTTCGTATACCAGGAGATTCCGCTATATTGAAGCCATTAGTTTAACTAGCTGTTAATTTAACGATACGAGAAAGTTCTGTTATTGATGATATTAATATGCGACGATATTTAGGAATTTTGTTATCTTTTTCAAAACGACATAGATCTTATCCGATCCTCGTAATTAAAAAATGCAAGGGTAAAAAATTACCAAAAGCTTTTTTATTTAAACCTTAAATCGTCAACAATTTTCGGTAAAGGATTGAAAGTCTGAAACGATGATGTGAAACACAAATTAACGTGACAATAAACATGAACATTATTATGCAAATTTGCGATTTTCTTCTTCGTACATCGTTAATAAATACAAATTGTCTTTAATCAGGCGGGTAGCAATATGTAGACTGAAATTCCGCTGGACAATTCATCAAGATTTTATAAAGTAATTATCCCGTTTTGAAAAGGCCAATACTCGCGTGGGCGCGCTCGCTAGTGTGAACTCCGCCTGCAAAATCTACGGCTTGCGCGCGCGAGAGCTAGGAGGAAAGAGAAAGGGTGGAAGAGAGCCGGAGGGAAATGGAGCTCCGCGCGGCAGGAAAGGAGGAGACGCGCGGCGGCGGGAGAGTCTAAGGTAGATTATATTATTTCTCCGCCCCCGGCTGCTCTCGCAGCGCGAAATAGAGAGGGACCCGCGGCCGGGGGAGGAAGAGAGACGGCGCGAGCAGTCAAGAAAGCTCGCCCCAGACCCGCGCCATTTTGTGAATGTTAAATCATTTATTGATCCAAGAAGGTACGCGCGCCCCGCCGCCCGCGTCGCCCTCGCCCCCGGGCCTCCCGCCTCCTTCCTCGCTGCCTCCTCGAGTTTCCTCCGCGCGCAGAGAGAGAATATAAGCCCGGTTATATATATGCGCCGAGCTGCGGCACACGTACACCACCCACCCCGGAGGAGCACCCACCTCGCGCGATAGCGGCTATATGTAGAAGCGACCCTCCCTCTAACTCTCTCGCTCTCTCTTTACCTCCCGGAGGAACGCGTCTTATTCTGGAAGACGTCAACCCTAGCGCACTCAGGCTTGAGTGGAAATTGGAGAACGATCATTTTTTATTTTTTATTTGAGGGTTAATCATTTTTTAAATTGTTTTTAAGTAAAATTATTTTTTTTACTTTTCTTCTTATATTTGTTAGTCTTATGCTTTTATATTAAAAAAATTTTAGATTTTTTAGTGAAAATTTTTAAATATTCTTCCAATAACGTGGGAAGGGTGATAAATTCGTGTATTTACGACGTATTAAACGATGACTGAATCATCTTAAGATACTGCAGTATGAGAATCTGTAGATTTGATCAATGATAAGATTTCCAGTCAGCTTATCCTCACGATCACACACACCTAAATTTATTTTCGACCTGATGAAACTTACGAATTAATTGAACAATGCTTATTTAAGGAATTGTAAAAGAAAGTGAGTAATTAGTTATGATGCTAACAATATTTTGAAATTCTCTCGCCGTGAAACATCGGAAATTCCGTCAGTTATTCTTAGAAATTGCTTGACTTCAAGTTTATTATCCGCAGTTAAATATTTCGCTGGTTAAATTTACATTTCATTTTTGTTTGCTATTTCTGTAGCGGCGCGAGCTGAAGCGTGAACTTTACGAGTGAAATTTTACTCGCGAAGCAGGGAATTATTTCTATTCTCTTTTATTTAACTTCGCGCGGCCATTGTTTCTCTGGCTGTCCGCTCGTTTCAGATCTTTCCACTAGCTTTCATACAAAGGAAAATTCGAAATTCCGCCCGACGCTCTCTTCAGTAATTCCGTGACGCACGACTACAGTGCGCCTCGAATCCTTTTTCAAAAAATCCTTTTCATCATTTTCTCAAAGTGATTCTAAATTAAATTTAAATGTCGGCAATAATACTTTTTTGAAAACTTATCTACAAAGTGTTCCATTATATTTTGTACAAAAGTAAATTTATATGATTAATGTCATAGAAGAAATTTGAATATCGTTTGTTTATTTTGAATATCATTCAAAATGATGTCATTCGAGGCTATATACTCAATATTTTGATCTGGTAATCATTCCATTCATTTTAAAAAAGATAATCTTTATTAACAAGAAGTGAACTAAGTTCTTTGATGATGAATAAATAAGAAAGTCAGTAACAAAGTAAAAATAAAAGTATATATAGGACTAGGCAAAGAAAAGGAAGATGCGTGAATACTTGCTGAACAAAGTCAATTTTCGAATGACCATCGTGCCGTACGGGCTCCATTACGGCGCGCCCGTCCTCGCGAAATTTCGCTCCAAGAAATTTACAGGGCGTACTTAACGAGCGCGCCGGAGCCGCTCGCACAAAGAGCGCCGCCGTGGATTCGAGAGCGGACTAGAAATTCGGGCAAAACGAATTTATGGCCTCGCGGGGGCGAGCGCGCCGTCCCGGGGCAGCAGCAGCCGCCGCCGCCGCGGCGTTCGAGCCACTCGTTCGGCCTCTCGAGAATAGCCACCCCCGGTCGTCGTCGCCGAGACGCTGGCCGATGGGGTCGCGGCAAAAATCCGGGGCGTAGTCCGGCCGGGCTATTTTCTCGGCGGTAATGAAAGCGGAGGAGCGGGACCTTAGCTTGGACCTTCCAAGGGGCGACGTGACCGACCAAAGGGTTAACTCGTTTCCGAGGGTAAAAGTGTTGTGCCGTCGTAGTTTTCAAATCGACTTTTATTCAACGACATTTTAAGTTCATTTTATCATTTCATTTAATTGATTAATTAGCGATTTTTAATTTTTATTGTGAAATGGTAAAGTGTGATATTTGCTGTATTATAAAAAATTAATTTTATACATGAATGACCCACAAATATTTTGAGTCATTTACGTATTGAACGAAATCTATAATGTGCATCCTGCAAAATTTCATTAAAGAATGATTCACATTATATCACATAAGACTGAATTTAAAATATGCAAAATACCATTCACTGCTTTTTGTACTCTTTCGCTTAATATAAATTGTTATTATTAGAATATAAAAACAAATGTAACACTTTTTTAATTTTAACATTTAATCTTTTTCTTACATTTGTAATGATATCATTTTTTAATAAAAAAATAAAGGAGTTTCGAATAAAAGCGCGGATTATGCAGAATCCGTGAGAGCTCTCTTTACCGACGGAAAAACGCGACTTTTTCCCCCGCGCAGAATCGTAAAAATCTCGAACGGTGCGTGTGTCTGTGTGCCGTGGGTCGCGCGGACAAAGGGAGGAACGCCGGGGAAAAATGCGGACGGGCTTTAGTGCGCCTCGAGCTGCGGAAAAATTCACGCCCTCCCGGCGCTGCGGGTCCGCGTCTCTACATTCCATCCACGCTCTTTCATTCCAAATTTCGCGATTTTTTTCAAAATTATGCATTATACCAGGCCTAGTGAATTTTGTGCATCTACTTTAAATAAAAAATAAAAGTAAGGTTTCCAACAAAATGGAAGGTTTTTGTGTGAAAAAAATGAAGAATCGGGTAAGAATAGTTGAATCTTTTTTTAAATTTCATTCGTTTATTAAAATACATCCGTCGAGTTTAACGACATCCCAAAAATCCATAACCCGCGGAGAGCTGAAAATATCTCGACTCGTCACGGCGACGTCTAATCCGGCGGGGCGTTGGTTTATTTCGGAGCGAGCGGCAGTAAAAAGGATGTACGGGCGGGCCATTTTGAAAATTAGCAGCGGTGTTAGAACTATTCGCAGCGGAATGCCGGACTTTCGCCGGTCACGACTAGAACGTGAAATCTGGACTGGCCGGTGAAATTTCCCCGGCTCCGCATTCCGGCGAATTGCAGACAAACAGCGATCAAATTAATTTTACGAGATCATAACTAATTCTATTTCAACGACCTTCGCTCGCTGTTATTGAAATTGTATAACTTTGAGCCAATGTAACTAATTTTATTATAAATTTTCGCTTTATTTTGCATTTTCGAGTTGGCTGAAAAGCAATATTATTCAAAACTATACTTAAAAATTAGAATAAATATACCTTGTTTTTTTAAATTATGATAAAATATCATAAAAATATGATCAGTTTTTTTAAATGAAATTATAATTACGGATTTTACAAACGCACACTTTTTTATTTTTCACTTTTCTAATTAATTGTACAAAAGTTTCCTACTTGTTTTCTCTCAATCTCAAATTTGGATTTAGAAAAAATGAATTTTTCAGCTCGTAAAAGCAAGTTTGTAAATTCTTCAGCTACGCGATAAAATCTCGATTATTCGAAACAATAACTCCCCGTCTTATAATCTGGGTATAAATAATCCAGGCCGCGCATCCTCGCAAATCCTCATTAATAAAATTACTCGAAATTAAAAAGCCGGAGAAGCTTCCTCGTGGGCGAAAGCCGCGCGCGCACTCGCAAGCGGGCCGGCTAGACTTTTTCCTCGTAAAAGCGTCTATCGAGCGATATAATTCACGGCGAAATTATACGACCCTTAAAGCGGCAAAACGAGCAGGCAGATAGAAGCGGAGCGCGCGGAGAGGAGGAAGGCGGAGGGGTGGCCGTGCGGGCAAAGCTTCGACTTGGCCAGAGATAAGCTGTCGCGCGAGAGCTTCCCGGGGAAAAGGCCAGGATTTCAATTTGGCCGAAGTTCTGAGATGAAGGGAGCGAGCGAGAGGGAGGAAGGGAGAGAGAGAGAGAGAGAGAGAGAAGCAAAGCGCCATACTTTGGGGCTCCCGGTGCAGGCCCCACCCCTCCGGCCGCGCGCCGAGCGCCCGGGCTGCTCGCCGGCGAATGATATAGGGGCGCGCGCGCCCGACGCCATTTTGAATTAGCCGCGCTTAGAGCGAGCCCCGGCTTTTGCCCTGAAACTTTTATGGCCGAGTCGCGCCGGCTACGGGCGTTCGAATGGTTATCGGCGACGCCGGCCAAATGCTTTTCGAATTTCCAACCGGCGATGGAGTTGCCTTTACTCTACCTCGGAAAACTTGCCGTGGAGCCTGTGTGTGTGTGTAACGTGGAAACGGACTTTCCTTCGGCGCTTGTCGCAGCGCAGCTCGTCCGTGGTGTTGAGTGTTTTAATTTTTTAGAGGTTCTTTTGCAATTTATCTTTAAAGTTGATTCCGCTGTAAAGTGAAATAATGGTAAAAAATGTTTTCAAATTTTCATGGTATTACTTAGCAGGAAGATATTCTTTATTTCAATAAAGAAATAATGAATATTTTGTAAAAATTTCTGATTACTGAATTTTCAAATATCTAGTGACATTCTCGATCAAATGTATACTGAATAATGTAGGAAATATCGTCCAAGAAGAGTAGAAAGTTAAAAGGATCGTATTAAATATTGCAAAGATTCGGAGTTCAATCCCCTGCGAGTCAATAACTCCTATCCGCACTGTGCAAGCGGAAATTAACAAACTCGAGAATAAATTCTAAATTAAAATTTTCCAATAGCAGACGTTGTGTTAAAATAATCATTCGCTCAGAGATTCTCAGAAGACATTTATTCGTATGTAAAATTTCTCTTATAGAAATTTTGTATACGATGAGTTGATAATTTGTAATGAAATATCCTTGTCAAGTGTAACGTAAAATATTCAAGATGCATCTTTTAATAAGGTTAATTGGTTTTCCTGCATGCATAATACTTGATTGATTTGGCATTGTTTGAGAGTAATGGTGGCATAATTGAACTATATTGTTTGAATATTTATGAAAGAAAAATTCATGCAAAACTTAAATAAATATATCTAAAGTAGTAAACGTATTAATCTTTATTCCACGAACAAAATGAAAAGTTTTTGTACCTTTCAGTAAAGCGAATCGCAATTCTTTTTGGCGATATTACAGTTTCGCAAGTCAAACATTTTATCATCAAAGCCACTACTATGACTATCCCTGCAAACGCGTACTTTAGTACCGCATCCCTCCGTCAGTCGGCGCTAGTGCTTCTTTCCCTTAGAGTCGGTAAGTAAGATAACTGCATCACCCCCTACCCTTACAACTTCAAACGGAGCACCTTCCACCCCCGAGCGATCCCGCGCTTCCACCTCCACTAAAGAGCGAGATAAAATGCTCAGAAAAAAAGGGAAGACAGAGCCGGAGGATATTTAAGGTGCTCGACCGCCTCCGAGGAGTGGCCCTTAAATTTTCTAGCTAAGCGGGGGAGCTCTGCCCGGGAAAAATGTATGGTCGGGCTTAAACTGCGGCCCGCCTGTAATTGCCCTCCCCGTGTCGCAGAGATCGTGGGTGCCGGGAAAAAAGACGAAGAACGCAAAGACGCTGCCGCCATTAGCGGGCCGCGGCTCGAAAGAAAACGGTGTTGCTTCGCCGTCTCGGACTTAACGCGGTACTTTGCTTCAGATTTACAGCATTACGTTGAACGTAAATCAGTTGTGATAAATAATATACATTGCTGTATCTTGAAATTATGATTAAAAAAGCAAGCAATTTGTTTAATTTTCAAAAAAAGAAAAGTTTTTTTTTATATGATTTGGTTCTCATTATAATTTTAGTAGCATCCTTTCGTAAAAACATCGATTTAATAAAAAAATAAAAGATTGCAAAGTCACTAATTTCAAAATCGAATGTAATTGCTCGCATATGGGATAACCGCCCGATTTCATGATGTCCCGATAATTTTTTTATGACCCTCGATCTTGCTCCTAAATAATATCCTGTAAAAATATTTTTATCGTACAGTAAATTTTAGTTGTTATCTAAAGTAAAATATATCGGATGAACTTGGAAAAAAGTGCGGAAGAGTAGGTATAGGAAGAGCGGAGAAATTTATAATTTGCCAAAGTTTGCTCTGACCGAGGCGATAATAGGCGCGCGAGTTGCTTTGGTTCTTCTCGCGCGCGGGCGCAAACTTTATTCCTTTTTAAGTTTTAAATAGTTCCTTGCGAGTTTTAATTAGGAAATTCATCCTTCGTCCCATCTAACGGTCTATTAAGCTCGGGGCCCCACTGACAAAGTAGGGAGAGGATCACCTCGGCTGGAGAGTGTCGAAAAAAGAGCGCAACCAAACCAACTATTTTCCCTTCACCTTGATACTTCAAAAACCACTTTACATTGTTTGCTCTCATTTAAGAGCGTAATTTATAAAATAAATATTTTGTCGTTAATAGCGAACTTAATTTACTTTTGATAAAATTTTCGATAAAATGGTATTAAGGAGCTTAAAAGTGACACGCGATTAAGAAGAGTTTACATTGTATCGAGTAAATATATCTCGACGAAAGATACACATTTACATTCAAAAAGCAACGTATTATATATAAATTTCTTCTGTGCATTAATTACAAAATATTATAATTATAACATTCAATTAATTGATTGCAGAATTTTACACCGCGCATACAATTAAAATAACTTGAACCTTTCGAGACTCTAACATTATTTTACTATTTAGTAATTATGAAGTACCTTTTATTTTTCTTTATACCTAATTATCTTTTCTAATAAACTTAAAGTTAAATTTTTTAAGAGTCAATCACGAGTTGATACAAAATTTAATACTGAATTATAATAGGCTAATTTCAAAAGAAGCTTCCACAAAATTCAACTCAAACGTTGTTGGTATTTTCGCTGCGTTACTCTTTCGGTACCGCCAAGAGGCGAGCTCCCCTCGCGCTATCTCCCCGCACCGGGGAAAGAAGACGCCACGGTGGCCGATAAGAGTGTAAAGTACGGCGAGGGAGAGCCCTTTAAGAACGGGGAGGCCACACTGTGATATCCCGAGGCGTGCATAATCAAAGGCGACGGAAAAAAGGGACGGGTACGGTCAATGGCTACGCCGCGGTCAACGAGACCAAGCTAACGAAGCT
Source organism: Eurytoma adleriae (assembly GCA_900480045.1). Lineage (NCBI taxonomy): Eukaryota > Metazoa > Arthropoda > Insecta > Hymenoptera > Eurytomidae > Eurytoma > Eurytoma adleriae. The sequence continues at coordinate 9,241 of UXGC01000069.1, forward strand.
GGGAATTTCTATCGACCGGGATCGATTACCCGAGGGTGAATGAGAGGGTCAAAAGGTCGTTCGTTTCTTTCATGGAAATTTTTTTAAGACTTACTCTACCGCGTCTCAAAGAATTGTATTTGTTTTTTTAATTCCGATTTTTTGTCAACATTACTTTTTCATAATATAATTTATTAATTACAATATCATTATCTACATTAAATGTAAATACATTTTTTTCTGCTTGTGACTGTTTTTACTTTTAAATGCTCTCCAAAAAATGTGTTTTCTAACGACTACTTGCACCGAAGAATCAAGTGAATCTACGTACCCATATACGCACCAAGGCGAAAAATCAAGTTAAATAATTAGAGAAAGCAAAGCGTCGGGCAAAGGGAGCCGGAGCGGGGCGCGTTGTCAACCTAATTCCGGGTAAAACGGACGAATAAATTCCGCGTCCCGCCGTAACTCAGCGGGCGCGCGGCCTCCGGAGTCGCGGCTAAAACACGCGGAACAAAACGATTGCGCCCGCTCGCTTCCGGACCGGCTCCGGGGAATCGGCGGACGCGCTCCTTAATAGCCTTAACTGCGCTGCGCTCGCCACGCGCTTGCACGCTCACGGACGCTGGGCCCGTAAAAAGCTGCCTGCTTGGCCCGATTTACGTGCGACTAAGAACTGGCCGCGGTGTTTTCTTCGCCGTCGTAAAAAAGACACCGGGCCTTGGGTGATAGTAAAAGACCGGCCCGGCTGCGGGCTTCTTTCGCTCAGTATTTTTAATGGAGGGCGCGGATGCGGAATTACTGTGCCAGTGTCTTTTATTTAGGGTTTCCAAGTGTTTTTCCATTATTTAAACTGGAAAATGCTATTTAAAAAAATTAAATTACTTTCTGCAATTAAATACATATCGCATGCTTTATTGTAACAAAAAAATGTTGAATAGACGATATTTATAAAATGATTATCTAATATAAATAGTTTTTCAAATTCAAATAATAAATATTTAAAAATGCTTAAAAATTTTATTAATTTTTATTTAAAAAACTAAAGTATAATTAAATATTATATTATACTTACCCACATAAACTGCTCACGACCTCATAAGATAACATACCTTGATATTAAGGGATGAACGAAAAATTTCGTTGCATGAGGGACTCAAGACACAAAAAAAAAGAAGCGAATAATTTCTGGACGTGACCTCGACCTGTCCGAGTTGCGTAATTTTATTAAACGCACCTTACGTCGCAAAGTCTTTAAAAGAATTAAAGTTTAAAACTATACCGGTGAAATGAATAAATCTAAAAGGGTCTCGCTGAATAAATTCTTAAGTAAAATTTTGCAAAATCCCCAACACGCGCAACTAGATCCCTTTATTTCGCTTAATTTTCGAAAACTCGGTCTAAAGAAAAATAACGGCAAGTGGTCATTCCGAGGTCCGGAGAGGCGAGGGAGCGCGGGGGTCGGCTACGCGCCGCGGAAACTTGAGGTTCTTAGCGGGGCGAATATATACTGCGACGTTAAAAACAAAAGCTCTTAAATTTATGACACAATCAAAAACTCGTCTTTATTATTTTCCGCTCCTTTCCCCGGCCGGGGCATCGCCCACCCCTCTTCCCCCCTTTACAGCGGCCGACGGCTTCTTTTGTTACTTCCAGGAGTCACGAACTTGCCCACCTTAAAAGCAAGATCGTGATTTATCAACTCGTTATTTCCATTATAAAAAAACACTTTTACAGCTTCTTTTAGCTACGTAAAACACTCTTATTCTCCGCGAAATATGGGCCTGAGTTTACGAGGCGTCGTAAAGATAAAGAACGCAATCTTTTATTAATAAAATACGTCAGTATTGTTGGATTTTACAAACGGACTACGTTAATGGAAAATTGGTCGAATCATTAAATAAATTTTATTGCGGTAATAAAAGAAATTTTGAAAGATTCATTAAAATAGTATTGGTATAATTTATGAAGAATTTAATTATTTGATTAAAAAATTCTATTATAAAAAGATAAAGCTATAATATTTGTTATACCTTAAAGAATTTAAAATGACAAATGAAAAAAGTGATAAAATGAATGAATGAAAATTTTTCTATTACAGTAAAAATAAAAGTTGAGAACTAGTAGGTTAAACTTTTCATAGAAATTTATTTCCTACAATAACTACTATCTTCTATACTGCGCAATCAATAATTCACCTAAGAAAAGTACTGCAATAATCACCTACATCATACCGCTCGAATAAAGAACCACTGGGGCTATACAAGCAATGAAACGATGGCAGGGTCGCGAGCAGCTGTGCACCGGCGACCTTTGCCCTCGGGGTCCTGGTCATACGCGCATTAGCATACTGGTCAAACTGGCCGCTTGCGTCCATTTGCGCTACACACGTGGCTGCGGGCTCGATTCAGTTCGCACTCAACGCCCGGCCCGATCGAATCGTGTCTGCACGCGCTGCAGATGCGCGTATAAGGCTGTTGTACGCGCGGATTGGGGTCAGTGTCACGCTGCCCCGAGATTCGAGAGAACCAGGCGCTCTACTACTGTCAGTGTCTATATAGCGTGCACGGTGAAAATGAAGAATTGATCGAGGGTCGATTTTGTTTGAAGAGTTTATAAAACGAGATAATGTAGTGAATACAATATAAAATTTAATGTAAGGGGTTTATGAAATTTACAATTATGCCTAAAGTAAAGTGACTAAAGTGTCTAATATTTGTGCAAGTTAAAATGGTATCGCAGCTTCTTTTCGGTTCAAAATTGTTTGTAGCGCGCGTTATTATTTCCGCAATATTAACAGTTCCATATGTAACGATAAAAGTGTAAAAACTATTATCTTGATAAATAAAATAAAATAATTCCTAAAAGCTTATATTTGAAGCTCTGTTTTTTATAAATCTTCATCTATAGTTTGAATAAATTATTAGAACAACACAAATCTCCCCCTGACTCCAAAAAATGTATACATAACCAATGAGTACAGGACTCAATAAAATAAATTTTTAAAAAATATTACAGAATGACGTCTACCAAGAAAGGTCAGCTTCTCTACCGCTAAAGAATCTTTTTAATGTTTGAAGTAAGGCGGAAATGATCATGAACAGTGCCGCGAATTTTCCAAGTTTTTGTAAACTCCAAGACTTTCGTCCCAGGAGGGAAGCGAAGACAAACCGCGATCCTGTGTATACCTTCCACATTGTATGTACACTGGTCCTACCTCTCACCCTCTCGCGGAATCTCTTTCCCCCCCGTGGGCCGTTTAAAAGACGATCCACCCTTCTTGTCTTCTCAACGCTACAGCGCGTCACCTAAGAGTACTCTCAATGTTTGTCTAAGCGTTGCCTTACTTCTTTAGACGAGATCACTTGTTGGTAATACAAAATTCATGTTGTTAACTGACAGAACACGTGAAATAATCCTGTTAATAAATTTTGAAAAAAAAACGTATATTATTTTTTATAAATTAAACATGATTTAAATATTAATTAATAACTATTAGTAAAATTATTTTTAGTATGATTAAATATGATTTGTCAGCGGTTCACTAAAAGTAAAATGTGACTATAATAATTAAAAGACTCGCGTCGACAATGAAAATGCATTATATGAAACTTTTTTATGCCCAGCTAGTGGGCTTTTTTAGAAAAAAAAATTACCCTACCATTTTCTCCTCTCCAACCCATGTAAGATCGTGTTGCGGGGATACGGTTTCCAGCCGAATAAGTGGGAGAGAAAAAGACAATGGAAAAAGGCTAGCGCCATCTTTAATGTTATATAAGCCTATAGCCACCCCCTTCGAGTCGTCCCCCCTTTTCTTCTTTTCAGTGATGGGAAAAGATGAAACTTCGACGAGATCAATAAATTCTTCTCCTGATTGACGGATGCTCCTCCCACAATACATTATTTAAGAAAAAATACGCGAAATAAGATAATTACATCTTTTTAGAGATCTTCGGAATTCCGAGATATTTTTTTTAAATATTTGAATTTGATGATAGACAAGAAGCTAATTTTGGAAATTTAAAAAATTTTAAATTTTTTCCAAACTATAGTATTAAAAAGACTTGCCTCGAGGCGCTACCGCACCTCTTGATTTGAAGACATACCGTAAAGTTTATTTAAATTTATAACTATATCTACAATTCAAACAGCTTACACCGATATTATCAATTTCTGCAATACCACTAAAGTTTGAAATTCTTTTGCAATACATTATAATGAAAATCGCCGATAATTTAAGAAAATTGAAAACTCTACTTTCAATTATGAATGAAAAGAAAACCAAAATAATTCGATAAATTATCGATTAATCTAAAGCTTCAGCGAAGCGAGTTACCTGCCGAGATGGCGACACAAGTCGGGCCAGCTCTGCGGCCGATTATATTCGAATGAAATACAAACTACTACTAACCAACTACAAGGTCGACTATCAATCAAAATGAACGTGCCAGTGTTTTAAATGACTCGGTAATTATAGATAAGCAGGAGAAACCGTCAAAGGCTCTTTATTCGACAGTTCAACCCAAGCTAAACATGAGAAAATCGTGCATTTTTAGCGCGAAACAGTAGTTACTGGAGCAAGTGAACGTGAGACCAAACTTAAAATGCATCCTTCTAACTTTGCTGTTCTCGTTGTACTGGTAGTCGCCGTCGCCGGTGTCAAGGAAAGTACGTAAAGATTACTAGAACAGTCATTTTTAAGCCGTAGCATGAAATAACGATTTCTTCGCATACAGATAAGGACTACTGGTACCGAGTAGCCGAGGAAGAGCTGCGCGATGCCTTGGCTTACTCCTGGAACACGAACGTCGCGAAGAACGTGATCTTGTTCGTGGGTGACGGCATGAGTCCGGACACCATAGCGGCCAGCAGGATCTACCGCGCCGGCGAGGGCAGCTACCTCGCCTGGGAGCGCTTCCCCCACGTCGGTCTCCTAAAGGTACCCGCGTCATCCTTGGCGGCTTTTTTCTTAAGTTCTTTTATTAATTCCGTCGGGAAGATTCTAACCTACTCATTCTGGCCGATTGTGGAATTCAGACGTACAATACGGACAAGCAGGCGCCGGACTCGGCGTCAACGGCGACGGCGATGTTTTGCGGCGTGAAGACGAATTACAACGTGCACGGAGTAGACGCCGACGTGGCCCTCAACGACTGCGAGGCGACTCTCAGTACCGACAATCGGGTCGAGTCTATCATCAGCTGGGCGCAGGCCGCCGGCAAGAGCACAGGTTTCTATACCCAATTGTACTCGGTCGATAAAGGACCACCTGTTGGCGCGCTGTTCTTCCGGTCTGTTTCAATCTTCGATTGCTGCATTGGAATTTTGCTTATTTTATGCACACACTTGCTTTGAGTTCTGGGCACCTTTTTCTGAAAGTCGTTAGCATAAAAAGAAATTTGCATGCTGGTGATGGTTGAAATTCACTGATTAGTGATTATCTTATTTAAGTGGCCAAATATTGATTATTTTGAAATAATTGAGCACTGCTATTTTCTTTATGAATTTATCTAAATCAAGCGAGTAATTGTAAAATAACTGCACTATGCAAAATCACTGCAATTATGTTATAGTATTCAAATTCAAAATTTTGAATGATTAAATAAAAAGGACCTTGTGGGACTTATCTCGCTGTCGATAGCTTCCATTTTTTCCGGTGTCTCTTACACTTCCGGTGTTCTTGTCAAGCTTTTTTAAATAAATACTTAAATGCCTAAATGAACTTTTAATAAAAAGTTAATAAAATGTACTTTTAGTTCAATAATTTTTCTATATTAATAATGGTCTGTAGAAAAAATAGATCCAAGGAAAGTGCTCAATAGAAAATTTTTGTTCTTAGCTAATCGTCTATAAAGATTTTTGATAAAATGACACATGTCATTATGTGAAAATATATTTTATTAATTTATTGCAAAGTAATTGAAATTTCGCCACGGCTCTATTTAAACTTACACAAGAGGCATTTTAGCGTGTAAAACGATATAATTTGCATAAAACACTACCGCTCGCCTAACAGGATTCGTCACGACCACGAGAGTAACCCATGCGACACCGGCTCCATTATACGCTCACGGTGCCAATCGAAAGTGGGAATGCGAAAGTACAATGAACGCAATCGAAAATGCCCACAAGTGCAAAGACATTGCTCGGCAATTGATCGAGAACGAGCCTGGCAAAAGCATCAAGGTTTGTCATTTTACACCTTCGCGTATCCTTAAAAAGAATAACAAGGCTCTCGGTGCATCCACCCCGCTAAAAAGCAGAATTAATTGTAAAAGCTTTGAGAAAAAAAATTTAGTGAAATAATATCAAACAGGTGATAATGGGAGGTGGAAGACAAATGCTGCAGACCGAGGTGAACGACACGGCGAACGACCCCATCGACACTTGGGCGAAACGCCGCGAAGACGGCCGCGATCTCATTGCCAGCTGGACGGAGGACAAGAAGGGCCGCGGGGTCGCCCACGCCGTTGTGCAAAACAACGCCGAGTTGCGTCGAGTAGATTATAATAATACTGACTTCCTGCTCGGTATATTTGCGAACGGTCACTTGCCCATGGACTACAAGAGGGACACTGGCGACGGCGGAGCTCCTAGTCTCCAGGAGATGACTGTGGCCGCTTTGAAAATTCTGAAGAAAAATGAAAATGGATACCTCCTTGTTGTAAGCATATTTACAATATTAAGTAATATTTTAAAATGATTCAATTTTAGTGCAAATTTTGTTGAATCAATAATGGACTGTTTATGACGTCAATCATTTTAAATAGTTTGCTGTTTAAAAACGTAATATACACAGGTACGAGCGAAAAGCAGATGTTGTAAAGTTTTTTCCATATTTTCGGTTTGCAAATATTCTTATTTATTTAAATCTGTAGAAATCCCTATTTTTCTAATTATACTTACAAATATTTGGAGATAATCAATATTTTTTTGTCCTACATGCAAAATCGCGCATACCACATGCAAAATTTATATTTTTCTCCGCAAGATAAAATAAGAAATTGATTAAGGTGTTTGTTAAGACAAAGTAAAGGTCAAGCCGTGTACACATTATTTTAAAGTGGGATACATCAATTCCTTAATTTAGCAATGACTTCTCTCCACTGTTACATTAACAATTTTTTTTACAATTTCTTCTTTGGAACAATGACCAAAAAATCAGAAATTCGAAATTCAAATAAAATTAAAATACCGTCCAAAATTTTATGAAAAATTGGAATCTTCATTACGACTAGAATATCTTAGTAAATAATTACTACATGTCTAGTTTTCTTTACCTTTAAAAATGTATAATCCACGACAATTTGGCTCACATTTGGCTTCAAAATAATGCTGGGATCTTTCGCAAAAGTCTGATGATATCCTACCAAATTAATACCAATAAAATAAAAAAACAACGGAAAGAAGAAGCGACTGTCAGCGTAATAAAACGGTGCCCCTTTATAATGCAAATGAAAATAAAATTAAGTGTGCATCCAGTTATTAAATAATGCATTCAACAGCTTATTATCAATAAAATTAAATCACCAAAGTTTAAAGTTATTTCAAGGTCCGCGTGAGTAATTATCGGGGCCTAGCTATACTTACACCCCATGTTTACGGTGATGTCATAATTTTTCATATCGCGGTTGTGTCTCGCGACGATTACGTTTACATTTTGCACACGATTTTCGTTAAAAAGTATTAAGAGCCACTTCAGTTTAATCGCCGTATGTAATCATCTTATTTTTACTGATGCCAAATCATTTTTACACGTATAGTACTTATAATTGAGATAAGATCCGGGAAATTCAACACCTGAGTCAGTTAATTTTCAAAGTATCGATCATTATAGTTGAAAATTAAAAAATAATTCCGAACACGTGTTCCTTGTCTTAGACGACATTAATTTAAAAACAAAGCGATAAAATCGTCTACTTCTTTCTTCAAACAAGTACCTATAAATTCATATGGTGATAAAAAGATTAATCATTGTGCATTAGGCCAGGTAATAATTGGTACTTTTTGATGAAATATTGCTCTAATTCAAAGAATAAAATAAAATGTATAAATGCATATTTTCCATGAAATGCCTAAGAAATGTAAATTTTTTTATTTGGTTTGATTTTCTTTTATTCAAAACAAGTACTTGCTCTACTATTAGACCCACTCACATATCTTTTATGAGGAAATTGGTATAGTAATCGCAATATAACCAATCGCAGTTTGTGAATTTCGAGCACAATTTATGTTTCCAATTTTATACAAATCACTGTAAAAATAATTGAATAATATTTGTTGAAAACTGTTAACACATATTACAAAATGTGTGTATTATAAACACGTGCATTATTATATTAACGGAATATTATAATTTAAAAATATCTAATCATAAAGTGTGAAAAAATTAAGCCTTACTTACACTGCTCATTTCCAACTGCGAGAAACACACTTATACCTAAGATTTGCTTTTTAAAACCACCTACAATTTCCCCTTATAAGAGTAAGAATAAAGTTTAAATTTAAACCAGAATTACTGATAGAAAAATATTGCACTTAATATTATGCATTTATGAGCGAGACTTAATTTACATACAAATAATAAGAAAGATAAAGTCTTAATTTTAAATTTCAATCGTATTATATCATTCTTAAAAACCGGCAGTGGCTGAAAAGTGAATATTTTAAAATATTTTTAATAAAAGTTTGATCAATGCACAACCAAATCTGTCGCACAAAACGATTAACCTTTATACCCAGAGTTTTAAATAAGAGCAGCGCTCTTAATTCAGTCAAATAATGCGAAAATAAAAAAAAGATTTCATCACTCTCAATTACCCCAGCTCCGAAGGAAAGCCATAAAGAATACAGATACCGATTTAATCGCTCTCAGACGGCATATAAATGATCGGTACACTGGCTGGCCTCCGTCGCGCTTGGAGGAATGGTCGCGCGGCTTCCGCGAGTCCAAGGCATCGCGGAGAAAAAGGCGAGGCATTACTCCTTTCTGATTGCAGGTTGAAGGAGGCCTGATCGACTTCGCGCACCACCGGGGCCACGCGGCCCAGGCCCTGCGGGAGACGGTCCGCCTCTCGGACGCCGTGAACGCGACCCTCGGTCTCGTCGACACCGAAGACACACTCGTCATCGTCACCAGCGACCACACGCACTCCCTCGCCTTCAACGGCAATAGTCCGCGCGGCGCCAATATTCTTGGTGAGCTCGTTATACCTATACACTTATTTATTGCACTGCTCTTATTTGCATTTCTTGGTTCACGCAGAGAAAAGTGTTTTACTAACAGTTGCTGCGTTCCTTAGTAAGGAAAAGAAAAACGCAACCCTAAAAGAAAAAAACTATACTATAGGAAATGTTTATATTATTACTTCAGTTAGGCTATAAATTATTCGTCCCAACTATAGTCATACTATCTGATTATAGTTTTTTTCTGTAAGGGAAAAATATCTACGTGTAATAAAATTTTCCAAGAAGTATGGTAATTTTTGAAAATGTTTATCCTCGTAACAATGTGCTTATTCAAATATGATTTTTTTAAATGTTGCATAATACATTATGCAAATCGCTTCCGATAACAACAAGCTCGTCTCTAGAGTTACATAAACGTAACTTTTGACCTTTAATCATTGCATCTTCCACGCTTGTCGGACATTTTCGACATCAGTTAATTTAATTAATTACCCCTAACTCTCTAAAAATCTCAATTACAACCGTGAAGCCATAAATTTCGCCGAAATTGGCCATCCCGATCCGAAGCCACGCAAATTCTCCTCTTTAGCATCCGATGAATAAATTACTCGTTCCGAACCCGCCTCGTCTCGCAAGCAATTCGGAATTAACTCAATGTCCCCGGCGCCTCCTCTAATAAATACCCTTCGGCCGGCGTGAAATTTAATGAAAAAGTGGCATTTCAGGTATCGCCGAGGTGTCAAAGATCGACGGCGTGCCGTACACGACGCTGAGCTACAGCACCGGCGGGCCGAACAACGCGGCGTACGGCGTGTCGGCGAACGGCTCGGCGGTGCGGTCCGACCCGGCGAAGGAGGACACCACGAGGTTCGAGTACAGCCAGCAGGCGGCTATCATCACCGACGAGGCCCATCACGGCGGCGGCGACGTCGCTGTTTATGCGCTCGGTCAGTGTCACTTTTTTTTGTCTAAGGACGGTGATCTTTCGCATTCTCATTGATATCGGCAACCCGCTATTGCGAAAGGACGGCGCCGTGAAACAGGCTGAAACGATTGCGTCCATGGACTTTGGAGCCGTACGCGTGCCCGCTTCGATCTTTCCGTGAATGAATTAGTTGCGCTCTAGTGACGCTCGATGACTCCCGTCTTCTTCGAATGACTCAGTGCTTACGACTTTTAATGAAATTCATACGTTTTTGCCGAGTTTTTAAGAGGTTGCGCCTTAAGAGGCATTTCGCGTCAACTATTCCAGACGTTTTGCGCGATGTACGTATAGAATCTTCTCAACGAAGAAAAGAACATTACACTTTTTTTCGACGATGAAAAGCACTTTTCGGAATTTTGCCGCGAAGAAAAACACTTGTCGGATTTTGCCGCGAAGAAAAGCACATTTGGAAATTTTCAGGGGAATTTTGCAAACTGTGTATTTTTTGTGGGCCTAAAACGTTTAACATTCTTGAACAATGTTTGCTGTGCAAGGGAGAAGCTCACAAAATGTACTTTTTTCTCACTGGAATCTTGAGAAATTGTGCTTTTCTTCTTGGGGAATCCCGAAATGTGATTTTTTCGCGGAGAGCGTGGCCCGTGCTTTTCTTCGTCGGTAAATTGAAATATCCTATTCTTCGTTCGGAGCAACGATAAGATCATATTATATACTGAAACGTCAGCACATTTTTAAACAAAAAAGAAAAATTTGCTTTTAGTCATTTACAGTGCTCAATTTTTTTCGAAATTTTATTTGCTTTACAGTATTTTAAAAGGAAAATGGAATATTTCGGAAAATCAGACCATTGCGTCTTAAATCTGAGGAAACAATAAATATCACATAATATGTAAATATTATATTTACTTCATAAGTGAAAAAATGAAATATTTTTTTCCCTTTCAAATATGAGAACGCTAGATTCACCGTGGATAGAATTAAGGTGTTCTATAATCGCCAGGCGAAACTGACGATATCCTCATCCCGCAGGTCCATACGCGCACCTCTTCCACACGACGCACGAGCAAAACTTCGTGGCGTACGTGGTGGCGTACGCCTCAAAGATTGGTCCGCTCGAAGGGCGATCGAACTCTGGGAATAGCCAGTGGACTTACGGCTGGATCACTGGCCTCCTTGGGCTGGTTCTTGCCCTGGCCTCTTACAACCATCAATGACAACTAATTACGCGCATCCATGCGCGCCTCAGTGGATTGCCTGATGAGATCTCATGCCTATAAGAGTAGATGCACTTTTCCGCTGTCCTCATTTATTTATTTAGTTTTTTAAGTGATATAAGTCAAAATATTTTGAAATTTCAATTCTCTGAATTATGTAGTTATTTATATAGAAAACTTATTGTTTATCCATTCAAACATCAAATGCAAAATTCATTTAATTAAATTAAAAAATTAAAAAAAAAACGATCATTAGTAATTAAAAAGAAAATTAGAATCTTTAATGAGGACAGTAGCTTTGTGATAGTATTTTAAAAATTAGTATTTTTTGAGTTGCTTGGTAGTATTAACTTGGTTGTAAATAAAATAAGAAATTTTGCGAAAATTTTATGAAAAAAAGTATATTATTTTGTATTTTTTACAGAACGATATTTCCATCAGAATTGTGTACATAACTCAAGATTTAATATTGCGAGTATTAAATCTACCTCAGCGCACAGTGTATGAAAAGAGATTTACTCTGCATTTTTATATATAAATTCTAAAATAAATATTACAAAAAACTAATGACGCTACAAAAAGATAATTTGACGACAAAGTTAAGACTCGATCACTATTGCATTATTGCATTATCCTAATTTGAAAATGAAGCATATAATGTAACAAGCATTGATGATTTTGCGCACAAGGGAAGATATACATATTCTACCTTTTTTCACTCGCGTTAAATTCATATTTACAAAGTTCATTAAAACGATTTTTTCAGTCTTATACTGTAGAGGATAAGATTACTTAAACTAATTATTATCCTTTAATTTCATCAGTCAATGCTGAAATACGTGCTCGCTTGGCCTTCGAGAGGTTGTTTATGATTATCATTATTACTCTTGCTAATTATGTGATGAAAGTTCTTTTATCGAGGGTAGCCTTTGAACTTGATTTGTTTTTTTGTTTTTTTTTTTAGTATTTTTCTCCTCAGTAAGAATCGAGTTTTGCAATTATGCATGTATATGAACATTCATGTATGTTAATCTTTGCACGTTCGTATCAGTATTATCGCGGCGTAGTCTACTTAAGAAACTAATTTGTGTATAAAGTGGTAAAAAATTATAACGATGAGACGCGAACAGTCACAAAAATTCGGCGTACAAGTACAATGCGAATAATTAACAATTAATATTATCAAAGAGAAGAGAGAAAAAGTAGACAATTAAACAGTTAAATGAATGGGCGCTATAAATGAGAACAAAAAATGTGAAGATGAGCGCAATGTATTAAAGAATTCCAAAATGTTCTGTTTCACTGCTAGTCAAAATTTTTCAACGCGTTTGCATTTAATTTAAAAATACTTAATAAATCAGAACATTTTGAGATAGCTTTATGGAAGTATTGTAGAGATCCTTTTTAATTAACATTCGTGTTTTCGCAATTCGCTTGAATATTTTTCCAACTTTAACAGAATTTTTTATAAATTCAATATTTCATAAATTAATAATGTAAAAGTCTGAGAGATGATTAACAGATGATTGACAACTTATGTATTCAAAACAATCATTCATAAATAGTATTACGTTCAAGCAATTTACAAAAGCATTAATGATAATTGAAAAAGTTATAAAGAAATAATAGTCAAACGTTTATGACGATATGATAAAAAAACGATATAAGAGTCTAAGAAAGTAAAATTAAATCACTCGTGTTTACTTTTTTCTCTCCTTTCTCGTCTTGTCGTATGCACCTCTACTGCATTATGGAGCATGATTTTCAGTGAAATAAGTCCTAGGAACAACAGCGAAGAGAAGAGGAAGATGAATCCAGGGGTGTACTTGCCCAAGATAAGTAGATTACACAATGCAAATAATTGCAAAGCTAAGATTACTGGAGCAAAGTAAACAGCGAGTACTATGTAGAGAGGATTTTGCTTTGGTTTCTGCTTTTGGAATTTGCACAATTTGGCTTTTGCATCATTCACTTCTACAGTACTCTTCTGTTCTTTGATTTGTTTTGCAGGAGTTATCACTGATTTTGGTTGAATTTTGTGTAAAGCTGTTCTTCGAAAGCTTGTGTACACAAAAAGAAGTCGTTGCACAAAGTTTTTAAGAATAAGATCAAAGCACAAGTTAACTTTCTTAGCTAACGGATGAGATTTTGAATTCTCAAATGAGTAAAGTAAATACGGGAACAAATTCAGATTCTGGCAGCAATGTCGAATCTTCTGGGAGAAAAGTGAAGGTGGTCCACTGTATGTGCCATCTGCAAATAAAAATAGGGAACAATTTAGTACAAAAAAATTTAACAGAAAAGAAATCTTGCTTTTTTAGTTTTATCAATAACTTTTTTTTATAAAAATAAAAATGCATGCTTTTATCTAATACTGCTTAATTTTATAATTCATGCATAAAATAGTATTAAAATTTTTTCAAATACACACCTTTGAAGAGGTCAGACACACGCCTGACCAGAGTAGGTGCCTTTTTGAAAAGGTTATCTTCATCCTGAATAAAACTGGATTTATTCATCTTGTTTCTTGATTTGTTTCCTTGTAACATATAAAAACTCTCGAAGGCCTTGTTTAAAGTCTGTTATTCCTCGCAGCTTCCAGAATAAAAGACTAAATCACCGGATGCAGTTATCACTTCTGAAAACAAGAATCATTATAAAATTAAATAAAAGATAAATACTTTATTATAATGTGGTGTTGAAACTAACTTTAAGATAAAAAAAGTGCTTCACAAATTAATTTTGATAACAAATTTTATTGCCCAAGTATTTGTTGCAATTTAAAAAAAACCAATAAAAAAATATGTTTTATATTCTTGAAAAGAAAGGTTGTCTCCAAAAGAAAGGTGTTTCTGACTAACTAAATATTTTGAAGCCTTCGACTGGTGTCATATGTACCGACAAATTATAATCAGGAACTCTAAAAAAAGTTGCACAATTTGATAACCCAAGCACCAATGTGATAGCTCTTCCAAAAAGAATTGCAACTTCAACAAATATTTTGCATGACTCTTTATTCACATAAAAATAAGAAATTTTATAACTAATTAATGAGTCTAGACGTCTACAATTTTATATTCCATTTGCATTAACTTATCAAGATTGCTCTTAGAAGTTCATGCAAGCATGAACTTTAATCGCGAACAAGAAAAATGCAGTATAAATGCACAAGTCAGTAATTGCGTTATGAAATTCAAAAATATTTACAATATCTAAAATCCTGAAAGGACCTTAAGCGAAATAATATAATAATTATTTTTATCATTCGTGGTAAAACACAAAGCAAAGCTACGAACCAGATACGAAAATAAACTTGTTCATTCCTCCACTGTGAAAGCACAACCAGTTACTGAGGAGCACTGCTCCGATGCACGAGCTAAAAAGGCCAACGCAACTCTTTCCCCCGTGGACTCGAGCGAAAGCACAGTCCGAATGCGATAATGCAACGATCGCCGAGGCTTGCCACCTTTTGCCTGCTTTTGCCCGATACGCGCTGCGAGCCGCTTGCGGCACAAATAAATCAAGCTCGCCGCTATCCCTCGACTTTAACCGGCGCGCCGGAGTCTATCTCTCCGTCCGCTTCTCTCTCCCTCTCTGCGGCGTTCCTCTCCGGTATCGACCCCGTTGAGGAAATTGACGCACCTATACTTGTGCGGAGAGCCTCGTGTGCTCGTAAGTGTACCGCCGAGCGCTTAATCGAGAGCGGAAGCTTGGGAGCTTTGGCGCATCCTGGAGAACACAGCGCCGGCGGGAGCGAAGCTTCTAGGAGCTCGCGCCGGGGGCACCGACACCCACCCACACGTACACATACATACGCCTGCAGCACGTCGACCGGAGTTACTGCTTTACTGACCTTTTAGTACATACACTACTTTGTATTGCAGAATCGTTTTCACGAGCCTCGAGCTCGACGCTGATTCACTCGCTTCATTACCGGACTCGAAATTTTCTCTTTCGCGGCCTATTTTACTTTGAAGGGAGGTTAAGTGAAAAGTTATAACCTCAAAAAAAAAAAAAAAAAAAAGAATAAGCTACTTTATGTGAAATAATGTTTCGACCTATATTACTTCGAGACTTCAGATTCTAAATATTTTTGAAATTTTATAACACGTTAAGTCCAATTTGTGCAAATCACCTTGTCACATCGGTCAGCGCGAAAAGTAAATAAACATGCCCAAAAATAAGTAAAAATACAGCCTTTCGACAACCTTTCTTTTACATTTTTTTACATTTATTGCGAAACAACCGTTGCTCGTCGCGTCACTCGCTGTTGATGCCGGAAATGTCGAGAGTTTTAAGTTAATGACTCACCTTAGTAGTCTCGAGGTCCTACTGTAATCTTTGGTATCCTTAGTTTGCGGTTTACTCCTCAACGGCGACCAGCTCGAGGCACAAGGTGTTGAAACTTCTTGGAGAAGTTTCGTTGAGGCAGCAGCCTAACTGTATTTTTTATAGAGATTGAAAACTGTAGGAAACTCGCGGAATATGCCCATATTATTCCTGAGTGCTTTTCGATCCACTTCTACGGCTGGCTGCAGCCTGGGTGTCCCAAAAGTTGACAGGTTTGGTGAAGAGAGTCAAAGGTGTCCGCGCTCTGCGCAAAGCCAAGCAATGGTGTGAGTACTAAGGTAAAGTTTAGCACAACTGGGATGTGTATGCACGGCACAACGGATGAGCGCCAAGTGATGGCCCAAGTCGGTGCGAGCCGCAAGAGTTTGCCTCGGGAAGACGCTATAGTCGCCACGCGGGGAGTGGGGAGCGTCGGGGAGTGGGGAGGGTCGGGGTGAGTGGAGGTAGGGTGCGCAATATATGTTTAGTTTCGGATTTTCCGAAGCCGGCAGCGTTCGTCTGGCCAGCCCTTAACGGGATTCCCATAGCAATTTTGGAAATATTAACACAAATGAGAAGTAATAATCGTTAATGCGCTACTCTAATTATTTTTTGACATTGTTGAATTAACTATAACGGATACGAAATTGTAAGGACAATACCTATCAGAATCTAACCTGAGCAGCTTATTTTTAAAGCAATGGATTTGTTTATGGCAGAGTTAATAGTAAACGAATGGAATAGTTAAATTAAAATTTACTATCTATAGTTTTTATTTTTATATCAGTATTACACAAAACTAAGTTTAATATTAATATTTTTTACTACGTATATGCCTGAATTTTCATGGTTGTTTGCCATGTGTTACGGCCTTTTATAGAAACTTATAGCCTAATAATTATAGAGATTTGTGTTTTCTGTAATGTGAAAGAAAAAAGATTGCAAACAATAAAAAATAGTGAATTCTAAAGTTTCTGTGAAATACCTATTTAAATACCTATTTCGCAGAATACACGAGTAAACACTTTAAAACGACCTATTTTGATATCTTAATTCCTTATCGTCTAGCAAAATTTTTAAAATTCGACAAACAACTTAATTTATACTTTTACCTCTCCCCAAATGAACTTTGGAACCATCCAACTTATATACTTGTGCGGAAATTATTCATCAATCAATAAATTTAAAATAAAAACAGATCGACTCGTCATCGATACTTCCCCGAACACGTAAAAAGGGAAAAACGAAAAAAAATTAAAAACTGCTCTGTCATAGTTTGTTTTTGCAAGGTGAAAACATATAGAGGCCCCGGAATTCGCAATTGAATGTAAAGTCGCAAGCGCAGCGCTAACTCGAAAAATTGCACAACGCGTTCATTGCCATTCGCTCAGTGGGATATGGCTGTCCTAGGACGGTGCGGTAACATGAGAATATACTGAGGTATCCGCGCATTATTTACAATGAAATTGAAAAAATTTTTTTATGGACTTAGGAAAGGTCCCAGCAGCTTCTGTGTAGGTATACGGAAATGTACAGGCTCTGTGTCTACTATACGAACGAGCGCCGACGTTTCGTCGGTCACGTAGTCACTCCTATTTTTTACAGTCCATTTATCGGCGTGAAATTATAAAGAATTTTATGTGCACGGTTATTTGAGGCGCGGAGAATCACGTTTACATTAGGTGACCACGAGGAAAATACTGCAATTTTTCGAAGGATGACTATTTCTGTACGACACAAAAGTTTTGAATAGCAATTATAGTGTCCTAGATAGACAATCTATAATAACTATTGAAACATAAAAAAATCATTGCTGTATATTTAATATTTTTATATGGAAGGCGGAAATGGCTAAGTAATCGAAATTAAATCTCAATCGTAAATATAATTTTAAAATTTAAATAAAAAGTAGAAACATAACTGCTTCATAATAAAAAAATCAAAATCTTGATGAATAAATAATGATCTCGAATGAAACCAGTGAAAGTGAAGAACAAAACGCCTTCATCCTCGATCGAAATACCGGTGTCAAGTCCTTACACCGCCGTCATCCTTGGCCTCTCGCCCAATCAGCTGATGGGACTCTCACCGAAAAGCGCGCGTCCTTTGTGCTTTGTGCTCGGCGCTCGCCCTCGATTCTCTCGAAAAAAGCTACGTGAGCAGCAGCACGGTGGGCCGGAAAATCGATCGCGCGGCCTTTTCACAGTGGAAAAGTACGCGTCGGATATAGATGCAGCGGCGTCTGGGCGCTTATCGCGAAGCTGCTTTGCGCTGACGCGAAATGCTCTTTCCTACTTTTTCATTCGCGAATCGCGCGCGTCTAGCTGTCCGTCTGTCGCCTCTAAGTAACGCGCGTGGACCGATTGCGGTACACATACATGCGGCGGGCACGCGGCGAGATACCGGCGCCGCACGTGATAAGGGCTTTTGAAAAATTCCAGACTTAGCGCCAATCTCAGCTTTTGCTGTGCGGAATGGAAAATCAGTTGGTTTATGTTTTCAATGTAAGAGGAAAATGTTTCTTCTCTCTTAAAAATTTACGCTATCACCGATTTAATGATGCATTGGCATACCTTGTAATCTGCGATAAACGCGTAACATTTGATGTATGTATGCTATTTGAAAGTGGTAATAATAAATAGAATAATAATTACTTAAAGCGACATTAATAAGCAGTTCGCAGATTAATTTCATAAATTATAATTTTCATTATACGCCCCCGTAATTCCCGTTTAATTTATCTGTAATTATAATATTTTTCGATTATTTTTAAAAATAAGCCGGTTATCGCACCGGATTCATTGCAACGCCAGTGTAGTGATCTCACGTCGTCACGAGGCCAGTCGTTCGAAAACTCGTCAACCCCGTCCGTCTGACAAGTATAATACAATTATCTTTAATTAAAGTAATAAAAATTCATGTTAAAGGTACAGTTTAGAAAATAAAGTATAAGTCGTAACTACTTTAATAATTGTATTGAAAACATAAAAATTACGATCTGTACCCTGCGATCAAGAAATGAATGTTTAAATAACGACCAAGAGACCTTTTCATTGATTCAAACCAGAACAAAATTTGTAGATGCGTATCCTTAAGCCGGCGTAAAAATTTCGCAACCGCGAGAACATGTTTAACCTGAAATATTGTCGGTCCAAAAATCAACCAGCGTGTTTTTTTGCAAGCCGACTGCATTAAATATAGACGCGGGAGTCGCGGGAGCGGATCGCGTGCGTCTAAATGCTTATACGCGCATTATGCGCAGTTCAGCCTGCAGTTGCGTTCGACAGGTGTTCATTGTAAACAAAGACAACGTTTTATTTTTAATTTACTTATAACGTATGTATAAAAGTTCATAATCAACCAAAAAGTATTGTTATTATAAAATGAAAATTATGCTTTATTTAAAAGTTAAATTTTTTGATATCTGAAATTACATAAAAATACCGAATCAATTACATCATTGTATTTATTAAATGCAGTCAATAAAAGATAGGGATGGAAATCGTACGTTTATAAGATTAAATTAATTAAAGTTTGTAAGATTAAATTATTTATCGGACTAAGGATTACAATTTTATTCATGTTTTTGCAACATTCAAAAACAATATATCAACCTCAATATAAATTCGTTTTAAGAAAAAAATAGATCACAAATAACGATCAGCACTCTTAAACGTGATCGGAGTCGCCTTTGTATTGGTTTTTGGTTGCAACACTGACGAGTTAGTGTGCTTTTTTCACAAAATATAGAAAGCAGACCCAATTTATTTTTGGAGTTAATTAATAATACTCAAGACAATAATATATATCTAAATCACTGCTATTGACAAAAAAAATAATAATAATAAAATATAAAATGATGATTCCACATAACTAATTTTCGGATATTTATAAAAAATATGCACAAAAGGTATCTGAAAAATGATGCAAGTTTTTTAAGTTGCTATCATTAAACTAAGCTTCTGTTCATTAGTAACTACGTAATTATTTCTTAATGTTCGTCACCAATCAAATAACATTAGTACAAATATCATTATGCAATAACAAACACTAAAACCGAGAAATTTTAAAGTCTAGGAAAATGCCTAACCATCCTTTAAACAAATGGGAAAAGCGTCCTAAGCGACTCGACTATGGGACCATCCGTGTGCGCCATAATTACCGAGCTTAGGAAGGCAATAAGAAATAAAATTATACCTGGAAAGTTATTATGAAGGACAGTTAGAGTCAACAGGCAACGTTGCTGTGATGTAGCTGTCGCTCGAGAGTCCGAATTTGTTTTAATCCAATGGCCCAAGAGGCCAGGTTCCTCCTACAGTAAAATCATAAGGGACGGGAAGTCTATATCTATTCCGACGGTCGACGCAGCGACGCCTCATGGAACTACCACTATACAGAATGCGTGGAGCACGTTTCGATCACGTGCACAGCGCAAGGTCCCCGTGCGACCCACGCCTCGCTTTTCTTCCCTCTCTATCTCTCTCTCTCCTTCCCTGTTGCCGTCGTCCAAATGTGTTGTGGAGGACTGTGCGTGGCCCACGCGTACATACACTGGAAAGTTTTCTTACTTTCTCCGCAGGATTTAGCCATCCTTACAATCTCCCACGTACCGATAAGTACTGATGTTTTTCAAAGGACGAAGTACATAATTTTTCTATAAAATGAATATTGAATGTCGTTCATTGAGATTTATACGTATTTGTGTATAGCGATACGCTTATAAGATCTGCGCGGGAAGGCAAACTTCCGCAATATTGTGGTTGCGTTCGAAGGTAACAGAAAGTATGAAGATTTACAATTTCCGTTGTAATAAGTATAGTAATTGTTATAATCCAACATTTTAATACAAAGTTTTTTATTAATATTAATTTTTTTGTACTAAAATAATTATTAGCATTAAAAGTTGAAGCGGCACTTCACATACCTGAAAAATAATTTAAAATGAATAATCGTGATTCAAAACAAAATTTCATGTATAGATCGTAAAATAAGGAAAATTAAAAATAAATTTTGACGCGTAATTTCCTTGCAAGATGTTCCACCATCTTTGAATGAGTAAAGATTAAGTTATCGAAAAAATATCGATACGCCTAGCACCTTTAGTACAAACGCCGATAATACTTTCTTGAATAATGTAAAAATCTTTCGATTAGTAAACTGAAAAGCCGATAAATCAAACGACTACTGCGATAACATTGAATTCATGAAAAATGTTGTTGAAACTGTAATGTTTTCCTAACAGAATGCGCTAAAAAAAATTCACACGATAAGTACCCAGTCAGCTTTCCATACAAATGAAAATTTCAGATGACTCCAGCCAGATATGTTTACTTGTTTACTGGAATTTTTTAATGTCAGCGAGACCAACAACAAAATGAAAAATTTCCAGTTCAGCAAGGTTTATGTAATCGATTAAGACTTTATTACACATTTACCCATAAAAGTTTCTAAACGATGCTTGAGTGATGTTATTGCACTAGACATTGACCATCCGTCTTTCAGTGCACTCATTTTCGCTTCCTGAAATCCGTTTATACTCGAGAATGTTCTACCCTAAGCGAACTTAAGTGGTTTAACAGCGGCCTTTCAACGCTGCGTATACTTTGCAACTACGTCAAACAGTAATAATATTGTAACAGCATTATTAACGTGCTTAATGTGTATATTCTACGCTGACACTGTTCTTTCTGAAACGTGTCCTTCAAATTACTACGCCGCAAATGTAATTACCAAAGGTCTCAAGAAAGCCAAAATTAAAGCAAAAAACACAAATGGGAACGTCATTAATATTGCAAATTTATGGGCACATTGGGAAAGAAGATGTGACAACAGAGTGTATTTAGAATTGAAGGACCAACTTCGAACTACCCTGTAAATCAAAATCAGTGAAATGTCACTGAATGAGATTTAGAGACTAAGTCTCAGGACAATCATTAATTTTCTTCCCGACTAAATAGATTATTTTCAATACATGCCAATTACTCGCTCATCTCACATAACCATACACCACATGTTTCTTGATGTCTACGATATGTCGTGACGGTACATTAAACGTACAATTTGATTGACAAAGTTGAACTTTGCTTGACTACTCGCGAAAGTGAATGTTACAAGATAATTCTACAGAAATTCATGTACATTTTTAATGCACCGAATTATTTTTTAACACACAAGTATTGTTCAATGTGTTAATTATTTTTTAACATTTACAAAAATGTTTTGAAGATAAATATGCACAATAAAAGAAATATATACTTTTAACGTGAATCTTAACCGTCAAAATGAATCGAAGAAGCATCAGAAATGTGAGTAAGATTTCAAATAAATCAAAATTTTTATGTTCTCTCATGAACGACCTAGGGTATAGACAATATCAACCCACAAATAGCATAAACAAAATTGTGAAACTAATCTAAATACAAGCCAGGATCAAAGACGCATTTGGTTCGCAATATTTGAATCAACATCCTCTCCAGCCTTCGCTGCGCAAAAAGCTGCCCCGAATGACTTTCCTTGAAAGAAGAGAAGTCCATGCCTCACCGGCATCTTCAATTATTCTCTTTAGCTCGTTACGCGGCGCGGGCTAGTCCGCGATAGAGAGGCGGCGAGCGCGCGATCGATCATTATCGCCAAGTGCCGCGGCCGTCGCGACAGATAGAGATCGGGGTGACGCGGCCCGCAGACGGGAAATCGATTTGGGATTCGCGAGCGCAGGAAGCTACTCTACTCTCGAGTGCTGAAAAGCCCCGACGGCCTCCCCCCGCGCGATAAAGCCGGCCTCATTCCTTTACGTAATGATTCATTGATCCCTGACGTAACGGCCGCCCGCGACAAAGTCCACGAGTGCCCCGGGTGCACGAGCGCTGGCGCTAATAGCCCCGCAATCGCTCGGCGCGCGAGGCGCGCGAGGCGAGAAGACGAAAAGGGAGAAAAAGTCATTCGCGACCGAGATATGCTAATGACGCGATTGCATCAATTTTTTCAAACCACCCGGAGTTTCTTCTTTTGGAAAGATGACTATAGGCTGCGCAGGAAAGTTTTCTGCTCTCGTTTATTTTTTGACGAGTGCGTACGTTTTCATTTTTTCTTCTTTAGATTATCTTTATTAAACTTGCGATTAATTTTTCTTTATTTAAGATAGGCCGTGCGAGCAATAAGAAGCTTGCAATTTCTTTTATTTATTTAACTTTATTTGTTGATTTATTTTTATCATTTTACTTTTAATTAATTTTCTTTTTAATTTTTGGAATTTGTGATCAATCTGAAACATTATTATTTTTCCATTTAAGTGCATAGGATACTGTTTATGCCATCTGAATTTGATTTATGTAGTTTACAGCAGCAATGTGATATTGGAATATTTATTACTTTAAAGAATCACTAAACTCGATTTAAAAAAAAATGAGATTATTTTACTTTTTGTTTTACCAAATTTTTCTGACGATAAGTTCAAAAATAGCGCATGTATAACACGTGCGAAGCTGATTATAAGTCTTGCTTTTTTGTGCATCCTTGTTGCACTCGGACGTTAAACTCGCCATGTGCCTGAATCACCTGCTTTGTGCACTAGTTGCGTACTACTATTTCCTACTTATTTCTTAAGCGCTTCAACCACATAATAAGAACACATGCAACGGAAAAAAAATTAATCAACATATTAGGAATATTATGTTACTTAGTATACAGAATAATTAAGAAGGTAAAAAATCACTACAAGTGTTCACTAGTTAACCCTAATTGACCTGTAAACCCATTTAATGCGACGTAAACAGGAATAGCTACGCGAAATCGAGTGCTCTAAAAATTCACATGTGACATTTTATCAAACGCAGTGTAACAAGTCTATAGGCGCCAGTACCATATCTGCCTAATCTGTCAATATTTATAAGCTGGCACTTCTATGTTTGTAAACGGCGCAGTATTTGAGGATCTATCTGTTTAAAAATACACGCGCCGCCTTCGCGACGCGTTCACCGTTGCAGACATCGCGATCTATGTGTGTTATCCGCGTCGATCGCACGTGTGTGAGGCAATAATTCACGCTCCAAGGAGGCTCGTACCGACGTTCACGCACGGGTTACTACAAAACGAGTGATCTCCCGTTTCACGCCCTGGCCACGTGATAGTGGCGTTGTCTGGGAAAAATCTCCGTGAACTCCTTTTTTGCGCTATCAATAGACTGACCAAACTCGCTTTCGGAGGCGTCAACGAGGTCAATCAAGTTGCTGAAGTACGCGGATGAGACCTTCTGTACACACCGCTATTGCGCCGCAGTGATTTAGGGTACGCTCGTCCCCGCACTGGGTAAAGTTGGCAAAATTGAACAAATGGAGCAAGTTTGAGAATTGTATTTATGGAGGAACTTTTATGTAGTTATAAAGAGTAAGCAATATTTTAGTCAATTACATCGTAGTATGTGTGGTGTAAACAACGCTCGTCCTTTTAACTTAAATATCGTTAATGTTAGAAATAATTTTGTTTTAAAAATAGCTACGGGAAAATCGGATACTGTATAGTAGGACTACATTTTATTTACTGCAAAAGACGATATCATAAAAATTCTTGTCTTGGTCTTATTTAATTCTTGCGACGAAAAGTATATTGTTTAATTGACTTGGTAGAATAAATTATTCAAAATCATGGTCTAATCTTTGCATGAATTGGATTTTGAGGACCAAGTTTTGTGTCTAAAAATTGGTCACGTTTTACCTTGGTATTCGCCTTGGTATTGCCTTGATATTCGAAACAAGCCAAGATAGTTTCAATATTTATATATGAAACCTTCTCAGTTAAATCAAATAATGAGCACTACGAGTTAAAACAAATAATTTACCCTTTTATTTGACTATTTTATCAGTGACATAAATTAATCTTTAAGGCACGTTGATCAAATCATCTTTAACACTTTAACAGGGTTGTATTATACAAATCAATCATAAACAAATCTCTGCTTGAAAATGTTGCAAATAATGCAATAAACAATGAATAAAATAAACAATGGTATTGTTAACTAACTGTGAATGTGTTTTTCAATTAATAATGCAATGCTTTTTTTATATTAATAAAGAAACAGATGACTGAATCAGATATTATTACAAGATTCAAAGGTCAAAGCTCTTCAAATGACACATGGGTACTACTTAGTTTTCCTACAGCGCTCTTTTATGTAGAGCGCGTGAAATTTCGCAACTGTCTCAATGTCAGGTCTTATCAATCGATTCCAGACGATTTTAATCTTAATAGAAGATTACTATTATGTACATTGTAGAAACATTATACCTATAATGTTTCTAAATAAAGACTACGTGTTTTCCGAAAGGTAGACACGTTTGACACCTGCTTCTTATAATGACATAATTAAAATGAATTCAATCTTTTAATTTATTTTGTTTATTATTATTTTTTAATTATAAAATAAATTTATTTTTTTTTTAAAGAAGACTGATTTTAAAAATAGAATTTTATATTAAATTTTAAGAACTTTTATATTTTTACAAAAAATGTTATACTTTATTGCAGTAACTAAAAGGTGATTTAACTTTTGAATTTTATTGCTCATCTTATTTTTGTTACGTTTTATTTCACTCAGATCATTCTGTTTGAGATACTGTGATTAAAATATCAAATAAAAAAAAAATAATCAAGGTCATCTTCTCGCAAAAAAATAAAAACAGTAAATTTCTTTATTTATTTATTGATTATTGATTGTAATTAAATACAAGTGTAAATATAAATCTTTATTAAAATTATTAAAAATATTAAGATGCGGTCACCAAAGTAATATATTTCTATTGCTATTATAAAAACCATGATGCTATAGAAAAATGCATGCTCTAATAATTTTTTACTAATCGTATTTTTAATTATTTTTAATTGATAGGTAGAAACAAGATATCGTTTGTCGAAAATTATATATTGAGCGCATCGGGAAAAAACGTTAACCGCGATTATGTGAATTACGATCACAAGGTGGGCGACGCATAAAAGTTGATTTCATGATATGAGACACGTAAGCCAAATAACCAATAAATGTTTCATTGCTCATCGGTTCGAGATAGAAAGAAAGATAGATAGAAAGTTCATCATATTTTCAATCTGCACTGCAACATTTACTGCGATAACATTGGTTATTGATATTACTTACTTTATCAATGTTATTTTTTTTTTATTTGGTTAATGATAATGAAAGGCGCAAATATTTTAAAAATGCTTTTCCATTTTTTTACACTTTTCAATGTTTAACTTAATTTTAGCAAATTTTTGTTTGCCTCAAATTCATCGCTCTGGTGCTTAATCGCTTGTGAAGAAACAACCCTGTTATCGTATAACTATATTTTTGATTTGGACGAATAATAATGTTCGTAATAAAGGAACTGTTGCGGTTTTATTAGAGATAACGAGTGCAGCAAATTGAGATTACAAAAGTAACAAAATATTTTGACAATTTTTTCAGTTATTCGCGGATTCTTGCCTGAAAAACAAAACATCGATTGATTGCACATTTTCTTGTTTTGTCATTTGAAGCCGCCAAGAAAATAACTTGGGGGTTTGCAAAATTTATTTGAGCGTTTTTGCAATGACTGAGTCTAAATGCTAAGCAAATAATAAGCATAGCGGAAACAATATTTCATTCTTTGATCATTTGTCTGCTTCAATCAACACTTTTTTCTGCAAAATGATATAGCCACAAAGTAATCATTTATAAGTATTTTTATTAAATTTTAAGTGATTTAAATTGATTATTATTTGAAACACGTCAGTTCAAGAAAAGTTTTTTATCATTAATAACATAATATAGTTAATCGTAAATAAAATTTCCATAAATAAGCTATTTTCGAATGAAATAAACTAAAGTAGGTCAATTTTCATTAGGGACTTCTTGGTACAAAAATTATTTTTATGAAAATTAATGACCTATGTAATGTATAATTTGATTTTGTTTATTTTGGCCAATACATCGTATAAAATCTGAATAATCAGAGCAACATGAAAATGTACATCTTGAAGGCTTGCGTGTGCATGCTCAGTTCTTCTCAAGCTCTTTTCTCAGTGCACGAACAAACTCGCGATAAAAATTGACCGGATTCCTCATATCGATGCTTTGTCCAAACAAGACGATGAAAAAAAAAATCGCGGGGAAAAAGATCGACATTCCCAACGAACACGCAAAAACGAAAACAATAAAACACGTTCGCGAAGCTTCTCCCTTTCCATAAAGAGCTGCGGAGGGAGTCCGAGAAGAGTTCCAAAGCCTCGACCGAGGTCAATTATCCGTCATTACGCCGAAGTGCTGGGAGCTTGTGGGATACGCGCGCGCGTCCAGGTACGGGGGCCTCGGCACCGCGGGATAGGCTCGATAAAACACATCTCGCCGGCCGGCGAAGGCAATATCGCGATCGATGCGAGAGCGACCGGTCGACCGGCGCACACGTGTTTTTGCACTCTCGCCGAGCGAGCCCGCGCGCCGTCTATCTCGCCGGGCGTGCACGCGATTCCCTCCCCCCGGCTCTCTCTCCCCCTTTCTCCGCGGTCTGCTGCAATAGCACGAGACTCCCGGTACAGTTGTATTCACAAGTATTTTGACATACGCACCGAGCTTATTTTATCGCCGAATCGCATCGGATAATAACGTAAATTCGCAGATTTGACTTTTCGTGAGTGCACCGTGATTCACTCTTAATCTAGGATTATATAATGGGCGGCTAAATGTATTATCGCACCGATGAGATGGATTGCACTTGAAGATCAAAGAGTGACATGAAATGTCTAATTATTATGAAAAATGTTAGAAGTTACGTTAGAATAAGATTTTCTGTTTTTGAAGTATTGCGTTTATCTTGAACTTTGAACTCGTCTGACAAAATCCTACTTCCAGTTGTCATAGACATTTCAGAATTATTTTGAAATCTAAGCTCTAGCAGATATTCTAATGTGGAAATATCTTAATTATTTTAGTACAAAAAAATTTATTTAAAAAATATATTTCATTTAAACTTCAAATCTATTGCAATTGATTTTTTTTAAATCTACAGGTGATAATTACGTTTTGATGACAGTTAGAATTTGATTAATTTATTTCAATATTGAATCTAAGCTAAGAATAAATGAATAATGTAATTGTTATTGATAAGAGTTATTTATATTCAATTTTGTAGACTTGAACTCGCAATTGTTTTGTACAGGAAGAAGCTGCTATCTAGTAAGATACTAGTACTATTTATACCACATCATTGTCGGTACGTAACTATAACTGTGTTTGATTAACCGAATTATTATTGCGAAAGCACTTCAACTACTATTAAATATCATACGTCTGGTCCATAATAGTAACATCAAATAAAAGAATACTTCGTTAAAACGAGTAGAATTAAGGCTGCAGTGTGCAACAGCCCCTTAAATAAACTGGATTTAACTCTTCCCTCATATACCTTCTTAGAAACAGTTGACCACAGCATTCCCGAAAAGCAACTCTCTCTCCCCCATCGCGACTTTGATGAATTTCATCAAAGCACTCGACGAGCGCAAGTGTCGCGCAGCCAAGGCTCGCCTGGGGTCGTCGCACGGCGAGAGTTTCTCTCCGCGGCCCTGAAATACCCGCGACTCCTTTTTTCACGTTCTCCTCCTTTTTTCCGTCTCACTCCCGCGTCTCTCGCTCGTCTGCGGCGATTTTCTTCGGGAGCGTCGGAGCACGCGCTGTCCGCGTGCTCCTAACACCGCCGATAAGCCGCCGCGACTCTCCGGGGAAATATTCAACTCCGTGACGAATCGAGAGGCGGCGGCGCTGCTCAACGAAATCACGAAACCATGTGAGCTGTGAACAATGAGCACGCGAGTGGGAAAAATTTCACGTTTCCTACGGCTGCACGAGTTGCGTGCTTTATCTAAAATACTGATTTAAATGAGCCTCATGGAAAATGCCTTCAACTGTAATTATTAAATAATTTGTACAATCTCTTTATTCTTTTAATTTAATATCCAACTTTCTTATCCTTATTTACATTCTGTAATTTGATCTGCGGCATAACAATAAGGATTCTAATCTGAAAAAAACTTGCTGTTATAAATTATAATTTACCATAAGAATAGTTGAAATAATGGGTATTCATGAAGGTATTCAAGCAAAAACAAAATCAGCTTTTTTGGTTTCATTCTCTTCTACACAAGTTGTATGAGTCCGGTAAGAAATATGTTCAAATGTTAATCAAATGAATAATGTGTTCCTAAGATTTTGTGAATTCTAATTTTACAGCGTTTAAATCTGGTTAATTCTGACTAATATACTATGCACTTATAAGTATACAATAGCTCCTAGTAATTAATTTAATTTTGATGGAGTGCTCAAAGGATTAATTGAAATTATCTTAATGTGGATTTTCCATCTCTAATCCCAGCACATTTGCTCAGGAAATTTTGAGGTCAGTCAGTGCACTAGCACTTTCCTCCACTGATGTTTTTTTTAAGTGCAATTGATGATTATCGCAAATAACAATGACTGTTAAATTACCTATAAGCACGATCAATTGTTGATGCATGCAATTGTACGATTTATTAAAATGATTATAAGACATAAACATGTAAATGATCCTATCTTGCACTTCTTTAATCTTATATCAAAATTTCTAAAAGTTCCGTATTATATAATTTGAGATAATTAAGGATGTCATCCAAAATATTTAATCTAAAAAAAAAGTTCATCAGGCGATCGCTGCGTGCAGAATCACGCTGCCACCGTTTAGAATGACTCAATTATCAAAAAAAACTCTTAAAATAATTAGTTATCTTTGGAGCTCGTAAATTAGGCGTCACAAATAAAGTTCGATCAACTTTGTTTTCAAATTTTAACATACTCTGTGGAAATCAAATTTTAGTAATCGCACCGAAAAGACAGATAAACACGGGTTTAAAGTACTCTTTCATCATTTGTGAAAAATAACGACATCTTCAATGGTTCGAAATAAAAGTACACGCGCCGATAGCCGCAGGCAAAACAGCAAAAAACGGCAATAAAGTCGGGAATTTGCGTGACTCTGTCTCCAAGCCTTATCTCCCATCCGATAAGCGGAGACCGCAATTGTATCAATAAAGGACGAAAAACGGCCTTTCGAAAGAAAATTGCAAAACAATCGCGCGCCGACAGAAGGAAGCGGATCTCGCCCTCGGTCCTCGATCGACACCGGATCTGGATTTTTAAAACTGAGCGGAACACACCGAGATTCGAAGGCCTCTAATGCACGTGAACTTCGCGCACGGCTGGGCTTTTGCGCAGCGGAGCGACAAGGTAAAGCGAATCGAGGAAAAAGGCCGGACTGCCCTTCTTCAACTTGCGGCCTTAGCAGAGTGTATCTTCGGCCGGCCGCGTGCCACATGCATAATATTTATAACGTATCGGCCCGGCTTGCATATAGTACGCGAGCGACACGAAAAAAAAACGCAGCAGATCAATGGTGGTGTCTTGAATGACGAGCTTTCGCAACGCGCACGATTGCAAATTCCGGCAAGGCCACGGTCAGGGCTCCCTGATCGCGAAAATAAGACGAAATCGATTTTACGGCCAGGTTTACAAAAATTTCAAGAATTGCAAAAACAAAGAAAATGGGTAGTGTATGTGACGTAGTTAAATCTTAATGGATTTTATTGCGTCATTGACTGAATGCTGAGGAAGTGTCAGGTATAATAAGTGTTTTAATGACGTATAAAAGGTACTTTAAAATAATATAAAAACGTGGAAATAAAAGTAATACCGACTCATTTGCGGTAGAAAGAAATTTAATGGCCGATAATCGACTTCCTCCAGTTTCAGTGTCAAACTGAGTTTCTTTGCATCATTCTTTTAAAAAATATGCGAGTATATAAGATAGGATGTATATAGTTCAAGCGGCATGAGAAGATAATTCGAATTAAAAATTTAATCTTTTATGCGAAATGAGTATTTATAATTCTTTACAATGAATTTAATTACATCATTCAATTGTGTTAAAAAATATGCAGATTATATATAAGGAAAATCAAATATTATTGAAGTGAAGTGAAGAGTCAAAGTCTATTTCATTTTGCAAGAATTTGATCACGAGACGAAAACTGATGTAATGTCGTCTGGAGTACACAAAAAAAATTATCGTCTATAAAATTCAAATCTATAAGTTTTTTGGATCTTATTACCGCGAATTATAGTGAATAAGTAAAAATAAAAAGGGCTGAGGTATAAAATGAACAAATACAATTTGATTTATTCTGTTGCTATAAATATTTTTCATTTTTACTTTTTGAAAGCAAAATCACAGCTACATAAGATGTGGCTTAATAATATAATATAATAATATAATAATAATAGAAGTTACGAATTAATGATAATAATAGATAAAATTATATAATAGTTTTTCTTTTTTTCTTACATCCATGCAGCAAATATATATATAATACTAATGACCGTACGATATTATGTAATTCCTATCTCCAAATAGTACCTACATTTTTTTATTCTATCGTATTTATTTTTCCGTAACTTATTTTGCTTTCTTGTCGCTTAGCAACAGTAGTTGTCGCCTCTTTACTTTTTTTCTCACCTCGCTTCCTTTTTTTTCGCGCGTTTTCTATGTGTACAAGTGTTTCGAGATCGAACGATCAATAGCGCTGTAAACTCGAACGACACCCTAAACTAGATCCTGGCGAAAAAGTCTCTTTAAGACATCGCTGTGTCTTCATTAATTTTTTTTAAGAATTCACCTCGATCATTACTCGCAAAATTCACATGTAAAAACTTTGAGAAACAGTATGCTTGTTCGTTCATTTATTTGTTCTCCTTTTTAGCGAAGCATCGCTCGTTATGTTTTGTTCGCCTCGCACGTATGTAACTTACAGTCTAAATAAATATTTTACAGGATTTTTCATCGATTTTTGAGACTAACCATTCACGCAACACACTCACTCATATTTTCCTCAGCGAAAGAAAACCTTTTTTTCGATCCCTGGAAAGAATTGAACTCGCCGTCAACCTTCCTTCCTTTTTTCAATTCAAATGAAATTTTGTAGTTATTAAAAATAATAAAAAATAATAAACACTTTTTTTTGTTAAAATCGCACGTTTTCCATGACGTTGCGTGTATTTTATTTATAACACTCCCGTTAATAGCTATTTTTAAATAAAACGTTACATAAAATTAAAAACAAAAGTACGATTTCTCCTTGCATTTTAGCATCCTCGAAATGCTCAATCCATGTGAAGAACCAAGAAAGACAATTCTGCAAACGTTTATCGTTTAATTGCAGGCTTTAATACCCTAATTGTAATCTGCACTGTCTTTTTTGCGTTCTCGACGTGAAGTGACTCGACGTTTTCTTTGCCATTCACAAAAACAAAAAAGAGATAAATTCACTTATAAACAACAATTAAAACAAAAAGAGATAAAAACGACAAAAAAGATTCCTTTAAAAAGAAAAAAAAACATATCCTTGGCCGCACGTGAATTTTCTTAGTTTTCGTGAGTGTAACAAGCGCCTATTTAAAAAAAAGAAGTCGACGAACAGTTTTTACAGGCTCGAGTTCGTTTCTGCGGTACATATTTATGGCACTCATATGGCTGGCTAGCTTGGGGCCTAGCCACGCAGGAATAAGCATTTTTCCCTAGTCGAACGTGTGCACGGCGAAATCGAAGCCGAGCGGCGCATTATCGAGTTTCCGACATCGGAGACCATCGTGCATTTTCTCTCATTTGCTCCTTTTTCATCGATGCGGTGCCCATCACGACTTTTCTGCAGTTCTTGTTTGTCTCCGATTCACGCTCGCTCGGTCTCGTCAGAAAGGATGAAAAATAAAGGAAAATGAGATAAACCGACGGGCTATCGGGGGGTGACTATGTTGTCTTTTGACGGTGTATCCGAAGACACCTGTTGGTGGGCTCTGCTCGCGCACGTGTTACTTTTGATGTTTTTCATTTGGAATGCTAGATACTACTTTTGTGTGTTGAAAAAGAAAGTATCGGGCTAATTTCTGTAAAAATCTACATTGGTTTAGAAGTTACTTGAAAACAAAATTTCATATTAACAGCAAAAATTAAAGAGAAGAAAGCGAAATTTGAAATTCTTTTATTCGTTGCCTTGCAAATCAGGTCAAGCTATTTAGCACTTTACCTCGCACGCGTAAAGCGGTACTCGCGATATTTTCGTTTAGTCATCACGAAAACGCCGCAGCCTCGAACTTTTACCCGAAAAGTGGCATCCGTATAAAAAATGAGTCGACGTATTATAGCGGGTGAAAGGACAGAAAATGTGCTTACACTGAGAAAACACGCGTGACACGCGTGAAACGCGTGGCGCTTTCGCAATGACTTTTGTCTTACACCGTTTCAAACTCCGTGGTTTTATTCTTTTTTTTTCGTAAAACTGCAGTTAATAGGCTTTTCCTTCTATGGTTTAAGGCACTAAATTTACAGTAATCATTCGCTTGCGTTCGCATGCTGGCTATTGTTTTTTTTTCTGCGTGTTCTCCTGCATGCACAGTCATGAACAATTCGTTTTATTTTGAAATATAGAAAAAATTTTTATTCATGTTATATTTTTACATTCTTTAAAAACTTTTTAATTTATCGAGCTTTTAGCTTAAAAGAAAATACAGAATTGACAATATCGTCCGTCGAACAGAATTAAACTAACAATAATAAATTAGTATGTTTTTTTCACCAATAAACTTTGTTTGTACACATAAAAATATTCCATGAATGAGTCTACTTCATTTCAAAGTAAAAGATGCTGCCATCTGTTCGTAGCAGTTGCAATCTTAAAGCAGTTCGGTCGTTCGCTCCTCGCAGCGATACAGGATACAATAATATGTCGGTGCGTCAATTTGATCGTTTTGATCGATCAGCGGATAATACAGCGTACACTTATCGTTTTCTTTTTATTTTGCTAAGGCACACGATCCTACGCGAAAAATTCCAGAAAAAAACCTTCCAAGGCACCCTATAGCGCGTCGTCTCTCACGAACATCTATCGACCATTGTACTCGCGATTTCATATAAACTACAAACGACTCTATTATAACAGAAATTCTAAGAGAAAGAAAAAAATGTTGCATTTTTTTTTGTCATTCGTACATTTTTACTTAAAACGTTGTTTTGTCATTTCGTATACAAACGCACAGCTGCGGTTCGTCGGAAGCCTCGAAGTTACTTTTCGAGCTCGTTCGTCCCTCGAAAACCGCGTTCTTTACTTTTCCCACGCCTCCGTGTACAGTGCAAACGCGACGTAATCTACGTATTCTACACGGTTCGATTATACACATTCATATACATAAAACATTATACATATATATATATATTAAAAAAAAATTTCGATAATCTTAATAATCCAATGCTGCGTTTATTTTATAGTATACGCCGATTATACTTTATTCTTTTATTAGCATATAAACTTTTCTCTTTTAATACCGCACACTTCCAAGCTTTATTCTCGCTCTCGAGCGCCTTCCTTTACCTACTTATCACCATTTTCGCTTTTGCGTAATTTGCCCTTCTCAATCAACATCTTTAACCCGTCGTTATCCTACATCCAGTTTGCATAGTACGTTTTTTTTCCATTCCATCGCCTCGGCTGGCAGTCTTTTTTTATAAATTAATCTTCACAATACTGTTTGTAATACGATATTCTACGCGCCTTTCAAGCGTATTTTCGATCCGCCTGAAGAGTATCCATTTTTTTTAATATTCTTTTTTAATTCTTTTCTCCCCTTTTTTTTAAATACAATTATACAAAGTTCAAAAACCTACTTGGCTCGCTGTAATGTCGGATATTGCATTACTTACATACATAATTACAATGAGTCGAGGTGCGGGAGGAAGCGCGCGAAATTCAAATCGTCGCTCTCCGGTCACGCTCGTTTCTTTCTCTTTTTTTAGCTTTTATATACTCGTAATATAATCAGTCGCCGTGAACGTCGGGAAAGCGAATCTCCGCCTTTTTCTTTGCTGGGTACACTTACTCGCTTGTAAGGTGTACATTTAATATCCCTTTCGATTTTCGATATAGTGACTCTTTTCGTCTATTTATAACGCGTATACGATAATTCAAGTGACTCGCGGTATTACCATATCGTATAACTCAGTTGTGAAAAAAAACTGACGATACATTTCGCCGATTTTCTCGCTATTTTTCTTTCGTCGCCCCTTTAATGGCGACAAATTAGCTACTTACGTGACTACTAAAACTTCTACATATCTTTTATGTATACGGCGCCTCATCCTCTTTATTAGACTATTTTTTAGTAATCGTAGACTCTGAATGAGTGTGCACAGTCGAATAAAAAATGTACATAGTTTCATCATCATCTCTCCTCTTCCACACTAAGACAATACTACGAGCTACAACGCTTAAGTGCTAAACAGTATTTATAGATAAAATCTGTACAGGTAGACATTTTAAAGAAATCGTCTCTTCGCGAGCGACAGTAACCTCTCTTGACTATTTTTCACCTCACTTTTATCAAACACATAGTCCGGTGCCCCTCTCGGGAGTAAACACAACACCTAGACCAGCGTCTATCAGTTCTTTTGCATGCGCTGATAGAGCTGGTCCTGCTCATGCTAGGCGTCCATGTGCCGATACTTGTGAGCCGACATCTGGGCGAGCCCCAGCACGGCGTACTGGCACTGCAGGCAGTGGTAGTGGGTCTGCTTGCCGGAGTGCTGGCACTGCACCGCGCCGCAGGGCTGGCTCGGCGTGAACTTTTGAAAGCCGGCCGCGGCTATGCTGTCCAGCTTCGCGTGCTGGCGCCTGTGGGCCACCACCTTGTTCGTGTCGGTGCAGACGAAGTCGCACTTGAGGCAGTGGAAGTGGGAGGCCTTGTTCTGCATGGAGCCCAGGGACGAGGTGTACGCGCACTGGCCCCTTCCGCAGGGCACGTTGGCTCGGTACTGCTGGAAGTCGCCGCCCATCAGGGTGTCCAGCCTCTCGTGTCTGGCGGTGTGCTGGACGAAGCGGGTCTTGTCGCAGAACGAGTAGCCGCAGTCCTGGCGCATGCAGTGGAAGTGGGTCTGGTGTTCCCGGTAGCCGCAGTGCGGGTATCTGCAGTCCTCGTTGAACCGGAACCGGATGTAGCCCTCCGGCACGGGCTCGTCCTTCAGCATCCTCATGGAGTGGTGCAGGCGCTGCTTCTTGGCCTCGGGCGAGTTCGAATCCGGCGGGGAGAGCGACCGCTTCAGATTCAGATTCGCGGCCAGGGAGGCCAGGGGGTTCTCGTCTCTACCGGGTGGCAAGAAGTTGCCAGGAGGTAGGCCGGGGGCGAACATCAGTCCGGGCGCGCCGGCGTACATGCTGCCGTGCTGCAGGAAGGGGGGAAGCGCCTGGTTCATCAGCGCGATCTGCTGGTTCATAGCGGCCATGACCGCCGGGCTGGGGAAGTGGAAGCCGTGGCTCAGGTCCAGCTCGAAGCCCGGCGGCGGCTGCTGAACGTTCGGTCCAGCCATGGCCTGAGGTAGTGGTTGCGACTGCTGCTGGCCGTTCTCGTGGCTCTCCATGGTCGACATGCTGTTGGCCTCGTGGGTGTCGGGCTGCTCCCGTTTGATCTTGGGCGAGGCCTGGTTCGGCTGGCTCTGAGTGTTGGCCTCCAGCTTGATTTCTTTGGGCGGTAGCGACTGCTGCTGCATGCTCTGCTGCATCTGGCGTTGCATCTGGGTCTGGAAGTTCTGGATGTTCTGGGCTATCTGGGCGTTCTGCGCCATGAAGTCGTGCTTCTGCGACTGCTGCGACAGTTGCGCCAAGTACTCGTGCTGCTGGACTAGCTGCTGGTGGTTGCTCGCAGGCTGAGGCTGCTCGTGCTGCAGCTGGGGCTGCTGCTGGCTGAGGATGGCGCCTGTAGAATGTTTGGCTATGTGAGCGATGAGACGGTCGAGCTCGGACAGTGCCTGGTTGCAGGCGTTGCAGTGATAGTGATTCTTGCGCTTCAGCTTACAGAAGGGACGGCTGCAGCTCTGCTCTGGGCCGTAGAGGGTGTGCGACGACGACGACGAGGTGGGGGATGTCATCGAGCTCGTTGATGGCACTACTTGTGCTGGTTCTGCAATCATCAACGTTTTATTGAATATTGATTCCATGGTGCTAATAATCTGAGGATTGTTAGGTGTGTTTTTGCAGTATTAGTTGCGTGTGATTTTTCAAAGAAATTGTATACTTATTTAAATAACTTTACGTAATACCATCACAATTTTCCAAAAACAAACTACAAAACAATTTAAAAAAAATACAACTATGTAGAAATACTTGATTGGAAAAAAAACTCAAATCTATGAACACTCTCGAAAACAATACAAAACAATTTACTGTGAAAGAAAAAAGTATGAGGAGTAAAAAAAATTTTTTTGTAAAGTTTGTTGAGTGATATATGCGCTGTATGACAGGTCTAGAGAAGAACTTAAAAACGAACCTTGGTGCACGGAAGCTCGCATGGATAGTATGGCGCCCGGTAGTGCGGGTTCGCTCGGCGGTCCGCTGACCGGATAATATGTGCCTGCCGCCCTCACCACTAGCAACCAAAAACAACCAACACTTCAAAATTACGTTCCCGGTACTAATTGAAGTAAATTTTTTTCTTATACATTCATACAACCCGGCCACCATGACACGATTCATCAGAAGATTTTGTATTTACAAAAGTCTTTCTTTAGGCAAGGAATCGCACGTGAGAAAAAAAATTAACGAGAAATAAACGCGATAGTTTACTAAATCACGAAGAGAGAACTTAAATATTTTGAAAATATAAATCGAATATTTAGAAAGTATACAAAACTACGTGCAAAGTACATGCATCCTTAAACTCTAATAATCTGACGTTCACTTCATCGTATTTACAAGAACATCAATAAGTCTATATAAAACTCACAAAGAACTATATTAACTTTATTAATCGTGCACGAACTCAGTGAAAACTACGCCTCCTCACCTGTGGTCTTGTTGCTGACGTCTCCCGGACTTGCGAGGTCCATCTCCTTCTGATCAATCCTGCTGTCCTCCATCGAATCATTCATTTTGTCGATCAACTCCGCCGGATTTTTCACTTGAATCCTGGGCTTCGTCTCCGGTAAATTGGCGCACTCGTCCATGCCCTCGTTATGCTGCTTCTCGTGAAGAGCGATCGTCGAGTAGCGCACGAAGGAGTAGCCGCAATTTGGTCTCGTGCAGTGGAAATGACGGTTCACGCGATTACTGTGACAGCCGGGTAACCGGCAGTCCACCATCCGGTCGAAGAACGCAAATCCTGGTGGTATTTCCACGTTATCGTGGAAGTCCTTGCTGTGCATCAGCAGCTGATCCGGTCGGTCCGTCGAAAAGTGACAGCGAGGCTGCGAGCAGTGGTGGTGTCGCGTTGGTCGCAATGCGCACGAAAGATCCGGGCATGCATCTGGATTTAAAAATTTCAAGTTATTACTTTCAAGTCACATTCCGTGTCGTAAAAAAATCTAAATAAGGTACATGTACATTTACGTAAAGAGATAAAGAGAAGAAAATATAAATTTGGTAAGACGAACCTTGATTGTAAGTGGAAAATCCTACGGGGTCGCTGTTGACGGGTGACAGACTACCCTCCCTGTCGTCGCTGACGCTCGGGGTGACGGTGATGGTAGTGGAGGCCGTGCTGGCCGCCGCGGTGGGCGTGGGCTTTGGTAGCTTGAAACTCGTGAAGATGGCCTGGGGCGAGTCCTGCGTGTGGGTCGCCGGGTCGCCTCCGCTCCAGATCTCGATGACCCTGTTCTTGGGCGGCCTGCCGCGCTTCCGCCTGAACATGGCGTCGATGTTGGTCAGGTGGGTCAGCGTGACGTCGGAGGAGAGCGGGTGCGAGGCGCAGGACAGGTTCAGCTGCCGGCTGTACTCGTGGATTTTGTAGTGCTGCAGCCTTCGGAACGGCTTGTCCGTGGCGAGGATCACCTCGCGGCAGTTCTCCCAGTTGCAGTGGTAGTGCTTCTCCTTGTCGGCGTACGGGCAGCTGGACTCGTCGCAGCCGCCCTCCTCGAAGAAGGCGTCCGTGATGCGCTCCTGAGTCTCGTGCTCGCGCAGG
Organism: Eurytoma adleriae; assembly: GCA_900480045.1. Lineage (NCBI taxonomy): Eukaryota > Metazoa > Arthropoda > Insecta > Hymenoptera > Eurytomidae > Eurytoma > Eurytoma adleriae. Next base: position 47,936 of record UXGC01000069.1, read on the forward strand.
TGCTCCCGGACCTCCCGCGGATCGCGCAGCGTCGCACCGCAGCGGTCCAGGCCGCAGTGGTAGTGCTCCTTGCCTTGGCCGCAGTTGCACTCTGCCGTGCCTGGCATCAAGTATGCTAAACGCACAATCCAAATGTTAGAGGAATCATCTTACATTCGTTCTTATTAATTAAAGTTTTTGATTGCGGATTAAAATTATTTCGAAAACACGCGAATGATCAGTGCACGCGAAAGCATGTTCGGATATTTATAACGATTTTTTTCGAAAATGTTATTAAAAAATAAAACACTGCTTACTGTGGACATTCATTTTTTTGCACAGTCTTTTACAGAATTATTTGAAATCTAAAGAATGGCTAACAAATTTGACGAAAAATATACGAATACTTACCTAATTCCGTAGGAGTGAGTTGCTGCTCCTGCACAATACCACCGGACATGCTGCTCGCGCTGCCGGTAGTGGTGGTCGCGGTGAGATCCATCGCCAGATCGCTGGCGCTCTGGAAGGAGTCGTCCATGGAGTAGTAGGAGGGTGAGCCGCGATCCTCGTTGGAGCTCTCGCCGTTGAGACTGAGGGAGAGGCCCTGAGGTCCCATCTCTTCCGGTGCCCAGGTGCCCGGTGCGCGTATGCCCGTGATCGAGCCGGAGGCGCCGCCGCCGATCTGCTTGTACTTCCGGTAGGCCAGCTCGGAGTCGTTGCGCTCGTGCTTGCGCTTGTGCGAGAAGAGCTGGCCCGACGAGTGGAGCACGTAGCTGCACTGCGGGCGGATGCAATGTATGTGGTTGCAGACGCGGGAGAAGCGGCACTGCTCGAAGGGGCATGCCTCCGACTTCATGAACTTTTTGAAACCGTCCCGCGATAGCTGCTCGTCCTTGATGTGGTAAGATTTGTGTTTGTCTGCAAATAAGTTGTAGAAAATTAATAAAATTCAATTTTTAGTTAGAGTAATGTATCTAACAAAATTTATTCAAGTTCAATGTTGATTGTTGATTTTTCGAAAAGTCGTGTTTATTATCCAGTGAAAATACTCATTAAAAAGAAGATTAAAGTTTACAATGAAGTATTTTTTGAAACCACTAAATTAAATTGATTCAATGACATATTTAATTGAAACTAGTTTTTTCGATTACACGTTTTAATGATTTCTGTTTTTTAATAATGCAATGTTTACATTGAGATTCAATTCGAATGAGCTCTTTTAAGAGGACTTCTTTGCTCTTTGCAACTTAGAATTAGATTAAAAGCTACTAACCCATATCCGCTTTGTTCTTGAAGGTGTACCGGCACCCGGTCCTCCTGCAATGAAAGTGCGTCGTCCTCTGGCCGGCGAACGGGCAGTGATCGGTGGCGCAGCTCTCGGTAGCCCTGAATCTCTGGAATCCCTCCTGGATGATCGCGGAGTCCTTGCGGTGGTAGTTGGCGTGCATCTGCACGTCCGACGTGGATATGTACACCTTGTCGCAGTTCTCGTGGATGCAGTGGTAGTGGGTCTGCTTGCGGTTGTGGGGGCACTGCCGGCCGGGATGCCTCTCGGAGCAGTCGTCGGTGGGCGAGTAGCGCATGAAGCCGTGCTGCAGGGACTCGTCGCGCTTCTTGTGCCACTTGAAGTGGCGGATCATCTCCTCCTTCTTGACGAAGACGCGGCCGCTGCACTCGAGGCAGTGGAAGTGCTCCCGGCAGCCCAGGTCCTTGCAGTACGAGCTGCCGCACTCCTGGCCGCTGCTGAAGCGCCGGACGTAGCGAGAGTAGTCGATCATCGGCTGCGGCAGGCTCGAGCCGCTCTTCGGCGTCGCTCCGCCCGAGCTCAGCAGCGAGTCCGCTGCACCCGGTGACATGCTTTGACGGAGGAGAGCTGGAATGCCAAAATAATTTCATTGTTAATGGGCAATTTTTTCGTATAAATTTATTCGCATTTTTTGTTTGTTTAAAAGTAAGCGCGGAGATGCCACATTAGATTTTGAAACGAGCTTTTGAGCGCAAGTGGCTACACTAACGCGGTAAGTTTTGAAACTACGAAACTATCGCAGTCGATAAGTCAGCAACTGCCGCATCGACCGCATCGAGCGATTCTCGCTTGATAAGTCAACCGCTAGCGAGTAGCGGTGCACAAGGGGCCCCTGTAACGATTTGATCGACCGGCCGCCTGGCGTCGCTGAACACTGCGCGCGACTTATGTGCGCGGCACGCGAAATTTTGTCATGCAAATTACTCGCAAGACGCCGTTCATCGACCCACACGACCGAGCCACAAGAGCTGATTAGTCAACTTTTTTTCTTTCTCTCTCTCTCCCCGTCTCTATTTTTTACTTCTTTTTCGTTCATAACAATGCGCCGTCGCGCGCCTTGCATAAGTTTGCATCGCGGCGGAAACGGGGAATTCTTCGGCGGGGAATTCATTTTTGTTGCAGCGCGAAAAGCGTTTGGAGAATTCGTTTGTCATCGTAATTTTGCATATAATGATAGTCTGCTTTTTTTTAACGAGGCGATTATTCCTTCTTCCCTTTTTTATGCCGATTTAACGTACAATCGAGATGAGCCGCGCGTGCCTTTTTTTTAAGGCAGTCATTGAAATTGATGAGGTAAGCTGAAGTTTTCATTTACCGGTTTTATTTTTCCGAGTGATAGTAATTACGTTCGGTTAAAAATACTTGGACACATTTGCTGGGGTACAAGAGCGTTTAGTTCGCAAAAAAAATATTAATTTGATTTTAAATGCATGGAGATATGCATCTGGCACTTGCATATACATAGTTTCAAAGTTTGAAAAAGGTAAACAGATTGAGGTCTAGCGGAATCCCGAGGGGGGCTGGCGGTTCGGATGTAAAAAACTAATGAGATATAATATTTCTCTGAAGAATAGGGCAGAAAAATTAGGGACTGCCACCGAGCAGGGCAAGAAGAGAAATGTCACTCAAACGGGGCGCCCTGGAACTGCTAATTACAAGGCAGCCGCGCAAAAAAACTTAGCGATTTAATCTGTCTTGGAAATATTTCGGACGATAAATTCGGATGGGAAGGAGGTGGGGAGAGAATCCCACGGATGCGGGTTACAATACGGAGGATCTTCAGGAATTCATTATAGGCTCGCGGCCATAAAGATTTCTTCACGACAGCTTCCAAGGTTTCCACAAAAATTCGTTCTGAACGATATATGTTAAAGGCGTGGAATGTCATCCGTCAATAAAAATATAAAAATAAAAATGTTTATTGAACAAATAAAATTATTTTTATAAGCGGTATTCGTGTGTTTACGTCGTAATATCTATGTCGGTAATAAAAATAAATCGCAAGTTTATTGTTTCAATATGAGAACCGTAACTTCCGTTTTTAATTGAAAACAATTTCTTAGTAGTGCTGGTAGAGTGTACATTTTTCTCTTTCATTTTCGTCCAAAAATTTTGCACAGTTGATTAATTTCCAGTACTAATAATTGAACAGACGGTTTTAATTTAGTAAATTTGCAATCTTCGTGTACATTGTGAAGGGTATTGCCAGCTAATAGATAAAATTTAATACGGCGTACTCCATAAGGAAAAGGGGCAAACAAAGCAAAGCAAATATAAGAAAATCTCGCACATCATCCTCGCGGAAAAATTCGTCGCTCGTAAAAGCTCACGTACGTAAATACACGCGCGATGCGATCAATGCGCGTGATTATAATGCACCTAATAAACGGCATCGCCGCGTAGAGAAAGACCGCGGCGGGGTGGGGGGGAGTAAGAGAGACGAGTGTGCCGCCCGGCGATCGGCGCTATTGATAAGGCGTATACGCGTGCATTGTTTCGCGACGCTGAAACACTTTTTTCAGCCGGGGCTCGCAGCCCACCATAGTCGCCGGGCGATCGATTCGCGACTTCCGTCGTAAATCGCGAAATTTTCTTCGGCCGGGGGTAATTACACGCTTGCAGAGAAAACGGATGAGCCACGGGGAAGGCTCCTTTTAATATCATGCGCGCTCATGCGGTGTCTCGCGTATACCACGGCCTTTTGTACTCGAGTTTTTTAGCCGCTAAACTTATTGTCCGATGACGTGGGTTTTAGGCCCATTTATAATAGGCGATCGAAGCTTTTTTATTGTATGGTAACTGTTTTTGCATAACATTAAGGAGCCTTGAAAAATACCGCGCGCGCGTTATGGGGTCTAATGCGGCCTTAATAAAATAGCGCGCTGCAGGCTTAACTTATCGGGCCGAGATGCAAAGTTACGTAAATTGCTCGGCAGGAATGAGCGTTTGATGAATATTCATCGTAAAACTCGAAACAATTCCAAATGATAATAATTGTGTAAAAGGCCGGAATAGCTGAGAAAAAGGGGCAAATAATTCCAACAATGCAGCTGATATACTCGATTTATAAAAGGCTGCGGCCTAGATTCTACATCCCATTTTTTTATTCCCCTCGCTTTATTATTAACCACAATTCTCCATATCGTTTTCCTCCGGCGCGGCCGCGGAGAAAATAATATAAAGTCGCTCGCACACAAACACGAGACTTTTCATGACGCACGCGTTTTGCCTTTTCTCATAATTGGCGTTCTCTAGCTCCTCGATTTTATCAGCGCCGGCCGAGTGCTCAGTATATTTATTCTCTCTCTCTCTCTCTCTCTTGCTTTATATACGTAAGGATATCGATGTTTCCTATTCGTAATTCGCGCGATATTATATTAAACGCGGCGAAGATCGAGAGCGCGATTACACCTGGGACCGATTAAAATTTGCCCCAAAGACTCGCAGCTAATTTATTGTTCGCTGCAGTCACTTGGAAACTCGTTTTGAGGAATGGGTAAATCAAAAGTCCATTTGTATTGGATTTGAATTAGGCCACATCGGAGTAAATAAGAATCGGAGATGTAATTTAGAGATCCTTAACAGTTAATGAAAAATGGCTTCAGGATATTCTATTTCGCGTTTTTTACAAGTAACTAGCCTGCTAAAAATATCCAATCAAAGCACTATTCACTATACTGGACTTTCAGTCTCGCTTCTTATTGTTTGAAAAAATATGATGAAAAAGGAAAGAAAAATTAATTTTTTATAATTTTGCTATTACTTGTTACAAAATAAGCTTTTTATGCTTCACATATTTTAGCATTTTTTGTCCCGAGCTCCAAAGTCTCGCGACTGCGTAAAAAATCGCCGAAAATTGCTCGCGACATTCCGAGGTACCAGTCGATGACGGGTCATTCGGCGAGAAAGGGAAAACCGCAAGCGAGCCGAGAGAAGGCGACGCATGATGTATCGGGACACCGAGAGCTCCGCGACGTTGAGTACCGTTGCGAATTCTTTTTTAGTGGTTTTCAAGGAAAATGAAAAATTTCACGATCGCTGCCCTCGCGAGAATTATGTTAATGCCCGTGACTAATGTAAAAACATTTTATTACGGTAGATTCTTAAGAAGCGAATCGCCGTGACATGTTTTTTCAATAAGTTACAAACCCGCGAATTCCGAGCGCGCGCTCGAAAGGCCCGTCTGTTTTCGTTCTCGCCTCCTCGGTCTTGTACACAATTTCGCGTAGGGAGAAAAGAGAAAAGCTGGAAATTCGGGCACTAATCATATTCCACCTGAGGAGCACAATGCGAAAGTCGAGCATATGCAAAGGTTTCGGAGAGTAAGGAGAGCCCCACCGGGACACAAAGCTCTGTTCTCATCCTCGTAATCGATTCCAAGGCGAGCCAAGACATAGCGCTTGTATTCCCGTGGTACACGCGTGCTCCGCTTTTGTTCCTTCCTCCCGCTCTCCCGAAGGGCATTTCGCGAAATACCTACAGCGCTGCGCCTTGTAGCACATAATGCCATCGGTCCCCGACGGTGCGCCCGCCGGATTCTGAGAAACGCGACGCGGGAGAGGAGCGCGATATGCGTTATGGCTCCTGGATCCACGAATTTCCAAGGAACAACGAGTTTGCGCTATAGAAACCATCAAATCGCTAAAAACAAAATTCGAAAGAGCTTTTCAAGAATCTTGGTATCGATCAATCTATCTTATTACTTTAAGATAGTAGTTTTTTCAGTGCATATGATAATTATTCTTCGAATTCATAAAAAAAATCGTTATCCTTTATTATTTTAATCATCAATCTCGCTCTAAAAAGGAATGACTTTGCAAATCAAATATATATCAGAGTCGACATGGTATTTTTTTTAATACAGAAAACGTTAAATCATACCAAGCCTTTTAAATATTTTTTATTCAAGGCCTGTCAATAAGAAATTAAATTTAAAATGTGTAAATACGATCGACCATATCATATTTCTCTGAAAACGCACGTGCGCACTTACACATGCAGCATTGCTCTCTTTAACACCCATTCATTTTGATTTCGCATATTAAAAGAAACTTTTTAAACCGCGAAAGGATTAAAAATGCATCGGGCGAAGGTGGTTCCCCTGCGAATCGACCAAAAAATGCATATCCTCAAACAGCGAACACAGTGGTACACGAAACACGAGACAGCCGAATAAAAAGCGAGAGTGGGATAGTCGGAAGAGAGAAGGAGGATTCGCCGAGAAAAAGAGAGAAAGGCATTATATGCGTTCGAGGAGCATTATGTCCCGGTGCGGGCCCTTCGGAATATTCGCGCGCGTGCACACTTTTCCCTGGAACCGGGCATAATTCTGCCCCGGCGTACTCCCTTTCCTCTTTTTTCCCCTCCATTTCGAAGCGAAAAAAACCGAGATTAATGTTCGCGAATTTTTGCGAGATGTTTATTTCCAAACTTTTTTTTGGGCCGGGGGATCCTCGTTTTCTGATGAAAGAGGAACGATCCGCGATTTCGGTACTGTTTGATTTAGTGCAGAAATTTTTCAGGTTTATGGATAGCCCGATACACCGGAGAAAAAAGAAGTTCGATCGCGCAGATTAGCTAACGCTTGTATCTTTTAATTACTTTATCAGTCGGAAGAAGGAAGACGAGATTTTTTGTTTACATCGGGCAAAAGAGAGAAATTCCTTCGCTCCATAATCGATTTTAATCCTCGAGCGCGGGGCATTAGCATATACACGGCCGAGCGCTCTCGGACTAACAAAAATGGAATCGCTAAAAATGAGTTATTTTTGCGGGGAAACAAATTTATTCCGCGAAACAAACGTTTCCCCGCTCGTTCGCCGCGAGCTCGGTATAAGGGAATGAAAAGGAAGAGAGAGAAAAAAGGAAGCAACAACGGGCGCACTGCTTTACATAAACGCTCTTCTCTCATTTACCTATAGCCTCGGGAGAGGGATCCCCCGAAGACCGAAGGAGTCGACGACGAGGCGAAGGGCGAAGATAAAGAGGAGGAATCGCGAGTGCCCACCCACGCGCATGCGCGCACGCATTGCCGACGGATCGGCCTTTTTTCTCTCCTGCGGCTCGCCGTGCCTCGATATACGCGCCGGGGGAGGAACGTGACGGGGCTTAAACTCGGAAAGGTAAATCTCGAAAAATATGAGAAATCACGTGTGCGTTACTATACGGGGAGCCTTCCTTTTTTCTCTCATCCGAGCGGCCTTTCTCTCCTCGGCTCCCTTCCCGAAAACCCCTTTATGCTCACGGGGAGAGAGAGAGAGGGCCGCGCTCGGAACTACTTCTTTTTCGCGGAGAAAAAAAAGGAGGTAGGGGGGGCTTTAAAATTTTTCAAAAGGGTACACGATGGAGATTTTTTTTATCATTTAATCCACGCGCGCGGCTGAATAACCCTTTATATGCGGGCCTCTGCCCTACTTGCACGTGTGCGCGCGCAGGGATATATAATGCGATAGAGTGCCCGCTGAGTCGGTGGGCCCGTCGGCTCTCTCTCCCTCCCTCCGCCGATTTAAGCAGCCTTCAAGAGCGAGAGAGCGAACGACCTTAAATGCTGAAAAAAGAAACGTTGGCTAACGGACCCGCTCGGGCGCTCGATGGTCCTTGTCACAACATTGTTTCCGGAAAAATCGACGCATGCGCGCCGGCTACGGCCGAGGGGGGCAGGTGTGCGCGAAATTTCGCTTAATAACCGTTCCGCGCTATCGCTGACTCACTAAGCCATCTCTCCTCTCGAATGCACCGCCTGCGAGTGTGCGTCCGTGTGCGCGCGCGTGTACAAGGCACGAAATTACATTTTTGCAGTGAGCGTGCGCGCAATAAAAAACCGAGGCCCTTTTCTTATTATAGGTGCGTGCAAGCAACCAAGTCCAGCCGGTACGCACATGTGCGCGCCGCCTCTCTCGCTTTGTTGCACTTTCGTCTGGAATATCCATCGGGGACTGCATCTTTTTTACCGCTTCATCGTAACGATCCAAAGAAATTGATTAAATAATTTTTCCGAGAGTAAAGTTTCACTGATTTATTCGCACATCCAGATTCTTATCTTATTATAACGATAAACCTTAAGGGGATGTAAAGCTCATGGTTATGAATTTGATACACCAGCGTCAACATTATCGTTTTTATTTTCAAATAATTTCACTCAAAACTGAAGGAGAAAAATGGTTTGAAAAATTTGTAAACATGACTTAGTAAATGCAAAATGTTTCTACTAAAATTGCCGGTATGGTAGATTCCGAGTTTCGCACCCCCTTAAACTTGAGGTTTGCCGTGGGGGTGACTGAGTAAAAAATTATTTTGGTCCTCGCGCGTCCCCCTCGCTCGTAACGAGAATCTCGGAAAAGAGGGAATAACGGCTCGCGTAGGCACAGTGCCGGCGGGACTATTCTCAGAGACGCGTCGCCGACTTATTGTCTCTGACGAGCGGTCGCGTTATTTCTGTCAAAATTGCGTTATGGGCGCCATTTCCCCCGGCAGTTTTCGCGCCCTCCATTTAACACCTTCAGCCTCTCCCTTGTCGGGCTCGCTTGTAAACGAGGCGGACGCGCGAGAGCCGGCCTCTTTCTTTTCTTCCTCGCTTAGCGTCGCGCTGTGCCGTTAATTGTCTCTTTCGACGCGGATCATCATTTACGAACAAATTTTTTCTTATTTATTGTCTCTTAAGAGGATTATTAATGAACCGCGCGTACGTAATTATGTTTTACTGAGTCGATAAAAATTTTATAGCGATACTTTTGTTTTTCTCGGCTCGCTAACTTAACTTCGGTTATACTTGTTTAGTCATAAATCTCGACTGCGATGTTTCGCGTATTCTTAAAACAATATATTTTTTTCAATAAACTATCTGTACGCAGTAACTTATGTATTGAAATTATTTGAAATGTTTGTAAATTTCTTAATTTATATTCAGTTCGCTGAAAAAATGGCATCGCTTTCCGCATCGTAAATAAACGAAAAAAAAATTAGCGAACGAGATAAAAATCTAATCCTTTCAGCGGCACTTGATAATCGCCGATCCGCCTTTGAGCTCGCGGCCTCATTATAATTAGTACAGCCGCGATCTATGCGCGCGCGTCTTACGCGCGAAATTTATAGTCAGCCCCCGGGGCTCTCCGTGCGCATGCGCCTCTTTCTCTTTCTCTTTCTTCCTCTCCTCCCTCCGTCTCTCGCGAATGGGATATTTCGCGTTGGCGTGTCTCCACCGCCGTAGCCGGCGGCTCGTTTGATTTAACGACTGCCGCGCGTTTATCGCGGAGCCACCCGAGAGTCGTCCTCTCCTCGTCGCAATTTGAATAAATCTCATTTATTGTCCCGCGGACGTTGCGGATATTCGAATTCAATGCCGGGCGAGCAGCGCTGAGAAAGGGAAGCGCGCGGAGATGAGAAAAGGGCATGTAGGGAAGTGCCTCGGCTCCTCGCCCGCTCTACAGCCGGGACAAATTGACGTACAAAATTTATTATTGCCCCGTCCGACATTCGACGCAGCCACCGAGAGCGCAATAGAAAATTTCACCGGGTATCGAGGGCCAGTTTACACTGTGTCTTGGTTTAATCCTCGCCGAACGGGGGGCTATTAACCGGTCGCTTATCGATTTTAATTGTCCGGCGAATTTTAAGGTTTTAGGGGCCGCTTGCCCAATCGTGTACAAACGCAATGCCGGTAGCAAAGCCGAATTAAAATTTAAAATGCAAACGTATTAGGACTTTCGACAATCGAACGTTAATTAAAGCGCGCATTTGATTAAGAGGAGCTCACAGTCCTTTCGTGTCCCTCGGGCGACACTTTCGGCGGATGATCAAGGAACTGTAGAAAAAAAGCAGAGGAGGGGGAGAAGAGGCGCGCAAAACGATACCCAACGTTGCGTCATTAATTGCCATGGGGATGGAGTGCCACGTGCCGCCAAGAAAAACTCCAACCCACGCGCTTTTGATTTTCTGCGCTATGGGAGAGGCATTCATTCTCTTTTTTCGCTTCTTTCTCCTTTTTTCTTTTTTCTTTTTTTTTTAATTCGATGAAAGCAGTGAGAAGAAGCGGCGCCACGCGCACGCACTTCAACCCCATTGTGCGTTTGCTTTGATGATTTTCGATGCTGTACATGTGTTAGATACTGTTTTTTCATTATTTCGCACAATACTTATACTGTAGAATGTTAATTATTTATTTTGGCTTTACGCTTCGTTTGGATATTAGTTTATGCTTTAACACGTTTTCAGGACATCGAGTAATAATAACGATGATTGTTTTTTAAACTTTTGTAATAATTTTCTCCGTTAAAAAAATGCTGCACTTCCAGTGTGAAATTTTATTGATTGAAAAATTACAGCAGACAAAATTTAAAAAATTCGATTACATAGTATGAGGAAACAAAGAGTAAGTTTTGGCCTTGAGTTGCACGCGCCCGGCCGATGACGCGCCATCGTCACCCCCTTATCCACCCTCTCGTCAACCCCTTTTTCCCGGCGGTTCCCCCCCGTTTTCTCCGCCTCCAAGTTTTTCACGAACGGCCGATATTCGCGCGCAGCACTAAATCCCCTCCGTTACATCGAAAATAAACAGAACCCTTTTTTCTGCAAATGCGGGAGGGGGCGCAATTTTAAAAAGAGAAAAGATAGAACGCCCGGGCGCGCGTACCTTTTGAAAAAAAAAAAGAAAGAAGGAGAGAGCGAGCGAAGGGGGGTGGGGAACCCCCCATTGTTCGATCTTTCGCGGGCGTAAAGGCCACGGCTCGACGGACCGCTGTCAAAACACGAAATTCGAGGCGCGATTTTCCGGGCTCGTGAGCCCCGCGCACGACAGATGCTGCCCTCTCTCTCGCTCTGCACGGCGTTTTATCGCGAAAATAACATGTCCAATTTGGCGAGAGCCGCGGCAAAAGGGTGGCCTGATTTATTTCCGAGCCGATCGCTCGATTATGTACTCGCGCGCTCCTCGTTCGGCCCGAGCCATTCTTCCGCGCCGCGCGCTTAAGAGGCACAGCGAAATATAGATTTCCGGGGGAGAGAGCAAGAGAGAAAGAGAGCCCCAGCCCCGCTGGCAGAGATGAGAATTACTTTTTATTGAATGACTCGGTCGTGAGCACCGGGATCGATTGGGCTGTGTTTGGAAAATATTGAAGTCTCTATTAGGCCAGTGTGTGAAATCATTGCTTATGAAATTTTTGTCGACTCCATTATCGACGAATTATTGCCTTTTAGCTATTCATTCGACAGGCCCGGTAGAGTTAATTCCTCGTTGAGGGCTCAATAGTGACAAATTTTTTTTGTTACTGAATGAAAATTGACGTAGAGCGCCCGGGGACAAGTGAATAGAGTCGGGCTCAGGAATAAGAGCGATCGATCTAAAAGCGACTATTGCCTGCACTTATTTACATCGTCGGTTGAATGGAGCAATGCTAAAGGAATCGCATAAGCAACGCCCGGAGCATTTTCGAACGGTCATTCGCTCCGGTGCGTACATGCCAAGAGGAAAAACGCGGAAATCGAAGAAACACACTTCGAACACCTCCCGGAATCTGTCGTTTTTTATCCGATCGGTACACACTATGGTCACACCGCGTATTTTTGTACCCCGGGGTCAAAGACATCGACGCATTGGACACACTTTGATCTATTTTAGAGATTACAATGCGCAGCCATCCCTCGAGAACAAAATCAACCTCGAATCCGCAGACTTTTTTACGCTTGACCGTTTATATAATTAAGACGCGGGCCGATCGCTCGGGCTAGAGCAGACGAGAGGTGGTTGGAAATTCGCTAATCCATTTCGTATTTGGAAAAAGAATAAAGTCTCATTCAACAAGACATGCTAACTATATGATCGATTCATGATTGTATACAGCGCGAGAAAAAACAATTTATTATTATTCAAATGTAAACTTTTCCTGCACCCGTTAAAGGATTTTCTTTTTCATGTTATCTAGTGTTTAATATAATTTTTCTGAAATGATAAAGTCGAGGCGAAACCTTAACATGTGTCCCTCTATGTGTTCCATACACTTTCTGAAGCAGCTATAAAAATCTCTTGTTAATTTTAGTTTTATAAATTTCAATTACTGTTCTAATGTATTTACTCGTTTTAATTAAATTTTACAGTCTTAAGAACGCGATTCACTCCAATAACTTTGTGTAACACCAGCAAATGAATGTGCTTTCTATAGCGTACTAAAGGTTCTTTTCTTAGTGATATTAATATCTGGTATACCCGTGTAATACGATGGTAAAGGTATATGATACAGGGAGTACGATGGAGTCGCGTCTTCCTCGATCGGCTGAAAAAGCAAATCAACATCCAATATCGCGCACAAAGGGCGAACGGCTTTAATTCGCAGCGACGCTGCGCGAGTGCATAATCGGCTCCATTGACGTAGGCATCGCGCATTAATCTTCTTTATCCGCAAGGAGAGAAAGAAAAAAAAAGAGGAGCGACAATGCGGGACGCCCCGCTCCGAGGCCTCGATTATGATCGTTCCTATACGTGTCGGCAGTGTATGAAGTGACTCGACGGGAAGAATCGAAGAAAGCACACAATGACTCTATCTGATTCTCCGCTGCAGCTTTGTATCCGCGCGGGGGAAGATTTTTTTTTCAAATCGCGTTAATATCAAAGTATATATAAAAAAAACACGGAGTGACGCGCGAGTAGGCGATAGTTTTAGACAGCGTCGTCAACGAGGTGCGCGCGGACAAAGAAGAGAAAAAAGAAGCGGAGCCGCACTATTCCTCGTCTAGCTCGTCTAGCAGAAGGAGAAAGAAAAAGGGGGATGCGCAGGCATCTCAGGATCGATGCTATTTTTCACTGGGGAGCGCGCGCGCATTGGCAGCTCCGTTGATTTCGAAAGCGGCCCGAGACGCCCGTACGACAATTAAATTTAGAATATTTTTTAAATTTCTCCGATTCCCCATCGGATGATTTGGCACGTCGCGAGCCTCGCGCGTCCCTTCTCCCCCCGCTGGCTTGCGCGCGCGAGCGAGCGAGCGAATGCCCCGCCGTTCTTTTTGCCGGCGCGCAAAATAACAGCGGCCCGCGGCCGGCCGCCGCCAAAACGAAGGCCGTAAAACGCGCGAAATGAGAAGTAAGAGAGAGAGACGAGAGGGAGGACGAAAGAGGATCTTAAAGAGGGCTCTCCCCCCTTTACCTAACTCGAATTACCCGCGGCGAGTTAAACGTTCCACGGCGTGTTAAATCAAAGAGGCGCGCGCGCGCACTCGGAGAAACGCAATAACGCGCGAGAATGCAGAATGATGGAAACTGCCGAGCGGCCCATATGTACAAGTGTGTCGTGCGCCTTTTTTTTCAGTTTCTTTTTCCTCTTTTTATTTTGTTTCGAGGGAACTCTTGCATTTTCGCGTGATTATACTCTGGAAATAGTCAACACCGGATGAAGGGCCCAACCCCCCATGAAGACGGGCGCGGATGCATTCGCGTATTTCTGGCGGATCCCGGCTTTGAGCGCCTATTCTCTTTGTGAGCGTTTTGAAGTCTGCCCTTCAAATTCTTTCCGACCTTTTAACGTTTCACTTGCTTACGCGCGATACATTTGCGTCGCTATAACACTTCTTTTCTCGACGAAGTGAAAATACTTCTTCGAACTATCTCGCCACTATCGATTCAGATTATTTTTTCGGATTTCGAATATTGGAAAAAATTGAAAGATCAAAATGTCAATAACTTTTTTAAAAATTGTTGACTCGCTTAGCTAATGTTTTCTCTAGTTATAGTAGAGATTGATGCGCGCAGTGGCTCCCCACCGGGCCACCCGAGCGAGCCTACGAAATTTAAATCCCGCAAAAACTAATTTCAAAGCCAAAATTACCGAACGCGCCGACTCCCCGGAGAACGAGGCGGGGGCACCCTTCGTAAAAGTTTCGGCGCAGGGCTTCTGCCGACCCCCGCCCCCGGGCCGAGCCCGCTCGCTCTTGCGGGCCGCTTATATTTATAAATAAAGCGCCGTCCGCGCGTGACCCGCATTTCGTTATTATTGTATCCGCCTGCGCTCCACTACCATTGACACGTTCTCTATCTTTCTCGCGAATGTAGAACGCGCGGCGGCGAACCTTGATTGAACGGAAAAGTATGCGCGCGCGCGCCTCGGGACGGATGGATAATTTTGTTGTTCGATGACGCCGCCGCAGTTGCGACACGACGCGTGCCGGGCATCTGCTTGGCGCTGGCTATCGATTTTTTTTCATCTCCGTAACTTCGGAGCGCTCGCAAATATTTTCGCGGCGCGTCCGAGCGTCTACCCGTTCGAGCTTTGGCGTTAAACTTGAAAACAGAACGGGACGAGGGAATTGCCGGTGCCGCGGACGCGCGGGGCAGGGTAATAAGTTTTCCGGGAATTATCGGCGGCGAAGCTGACTAGTTACCCTATTAATAATCGCGAGAGCAAACACGGGCGAAACGCAGTTGAAAAGCGAGATTTTCGCCGGGCCGACACTTGAGTGACTTCGCGAATAGAAATAGAAAGGGAGGAGGAGAGAGGTGTCGGTCAAAAAACGGAGCGAGAAGCCTCGGCTCGTTGACGGACGGATGCCAGTTTCGAGGAGATTGCCAATCGTTTCCGGTCGAGATCTCGTGCTCTTGGCGCGCCACCTCGAGTGAGCCCGATGCGCTTCGATGAGAAAATTCTCGCCTCTAACGCAATTTTCGCGGATCTGAATTTAACTATTCTAAGACGTGCGACGTACTATATCCTTTTAAAGTTTACGTTTAAAACACCTGTGTACAAGAATAAGAATTATTTTTGCATGATACTTTCATAGTTCAATTACGTATATACATTTTTCCAAAATTTCGCGGGATTTTCATTTATTCTATCATTAATCCTATCTAAATATAATTTTTTGTATTCCTCCGTTTGGGGGTAAATCCTGACTATACCTGATTATTTTGAAGTCGCCACTGCTTTCGTCTTCGTAATACGTTTGCACCCCTTGAGCACTATTTTTAAAAACACTTCTTTTTAGATCGGTCATTCGTCCACAAACGTTGAAGAGCAGAGCGAAGTGCAGGATTGATCAAGTGCACAGCGAAGTCCGGCAGTGGAAAGAGGACGAGTTTATGGATACCGCTGTATTTATAGAGGGTGAGCGAATTTCCCCATAAATTTCAATGCTAATGTCTGTTACGTGATTGGTCAGCAAGAGGATGTCGCGTCTCCCAGCTTTTGAGCGCTCGATTTCTTCTGTTTTCCTTTCAAGTATTACTCGAAGTCATATCACTTTTTCTCGTTCACGCGACATTTAAAACTTAAGAGAATCTTAATTTTAATTTTCTACGAATAAACCTAATAACCGTACGAATGTGGGATTATTATACCTAAATATTAAACTAAAAATAGGACTAGCAAGGAATATTGAGTGTTGACTGTTGACTCCGCGGAAAAAGAAGGCTAGTCGCGATTGCGCAAAGCCGGCAGTAATCATCCTTCGAATGGTAGAAGCGCCGAGAAAAAAGAGAGAGCCGGCTCTCTGTTTCTCTTTCGCATCAACAATGTAGATGAAAGACGCGCTCGTCTATTATTGCACATCCGCAGTAGAAAGAGAGACGGCGCGAGCGAGGCTGAGTGCGTTTACACGCGTCGATTGTCGCGCGCCTTTTTGCGATTGCTAAAATTAACGAGCGCCGAGTCGCCGTCGCCGCCGCGCCCGGCACAACTTTTCTAGCCTCGTACCGCCGGTCGATTATGCAAACGCGTCGTTTGCGCGCTTCAATTTGTGGAAAAAGCTTTTAGCGCGCTTCCTTTTTCTTTTAAATCTTCGATACTCGAAGAATCGACTTGAAGCGTGCTGTTCGATGTCGCATTTCCTGTGTAGCTTTTAGTCCTTCAAAATAAATTAAGATGGCATCGCCACCCCAAGTTTTTTTCCAGAAAGTAGCTTCAGGAGTTGTTTGTTAAAATAAATTTGTTTAAATAACTTGAGATGTTAATGAATGCAGGAGACAATGAATGTTACCGCATTTTATCGATGCAGCCTTAGCCATTGTTAAAACTTTTCGATAAAAGTCAATATAAGCTATCAATCACAGACGAATGTCGACTCGGGCGGCCAATGCCAGTTTATACAATCAATCTAAATCTAATTCTAAATCGGAATACATCCTACCGGGCGGAGGAGGGGGAGGGAGGTAATCGGGTTCGCCGAGCTTAGTTATTTGGCAAATAAAAAAGATGTCGTGCTCAAAACGCAAAATAAAAATTGCGACACGCGCAGTCCGCAGGCGACTATTAGAACACAAGAAGCTCTAGTTTTGGCCGGGCGATTGGCCCCGATCGGGCCGTGATCGAGGAAAAAAAATAAGCGGCTATTTGGCAATGGCTGATGCGACGGCGCGTCCTCGAATCGACGTGGAAATCGATCGATCGCGTCGCCTTAAAAAAATAACATAGTTACTCGCTCGGGACCAGAAAAGCGACGACCCCGATTTTTTTCTCCTCTTCTCCTTGCATACGTAACGATGCACTTTTTTCTACCTCGAGTAACTAGAGAAAGTTAAAAAAAAACTAACGGCTATTAAAAAGTAGTTAATAAATTAACGTTGAGTTTAAAGCGAAATTTACGAGTGAAAATTGCAGGTAAAAAGGGGAGTCGAAAAGTGTAGCGCGAAAATATCCACGAGGGCCTTAATTATCAATTAACGAACATCACACACAGTCGCGGCCGAAAACTCGCTCGAAAGAAGACTGGAGGAAGGAGAGAAGGCGGACGAGGAGATAACGCGGATCTTCCCAGGAAGGAGGGGTTGGAGAAAAAAAGTAGAGCGCGGTATCCTCGTGGCGCCCCGTGGGCCCACCCCTTCCCCGTCTATTAATTAGCCGCGGCGTGCCTCCCCCTCCCCCCTTCTTCTCCGGTTAATTTACTCTCCCGCGCCACGGGGAGGGGAGAGAGATATTTTCGTTCGGACGAGCGGAAAAAAGGAGTCGATCTCTCGCCCCCTTTCTCCCCAACCTCTTTCTATTAATTAAGCCGAAGCCCCAGAAACCGAACTCCCGAGTCCACGGATTCACACGAAATAGGGAATCGATAGGGCCGATTTCGGGGGAGTGCGGAACTTTCTCAAGAATTCCCGGGCTCGCGCAAACGCTCCGCTTCGCTCGTGGGAGTCCGCTTCGGACTCGGTCCTACAGCTCCCTCGGGTTTCCGAAAAACCTCTTAAAAATTTTTATGGTACTCGAGAGAGAGGCAGGGGCGCACAAAAAAGTGTATCAATGGAGTCAGCGATACGCGCACTCGAGACTCGGCGCGCAGAAATTCGGCGCGGACAAGAAATGAAAAAAAAAAGAAGAGGAAGGGAAGGAGGGGCGGGAGAAAGAAACACTCGGCGAAGCCTTTGGGGCCATTGGCGAACGCGAAAAGTGTTTGAAAGAGCGATTTGTCAAACGGCGCGCCGGGGCCCGGCGAGCAGCTGCGCGCGCGCGGGAACCCACACGAAAAGCTCCGCTGGGGGCTCCGGCATAATTGAATTATTAGGTCGAACTCGGCCCGATCGTGTAAATCCCGGCCTCGCCTCGAGGATTTTAATATGTATACGCCGCCGTTGCATCTGACCAAATTAATCTCATTGAAATCCGCTTTCGAATGCTTTTCTTCTGCGCGGAGACTTCTCTTCTTTTTTTTTTCTACTCCCGTCGACCCTAACCCGTTGCAATTATCAATCATTGTTATTCGCTACATTGTGCAATTTGCGCGCTGGAATGAATGCGGCGCCGTTCAATAATGAGCGAAAATTTCGAGGGGAATGGGCACGAGTTTCGAGTGTCTGCGTGTCACTTACGTAATTTACTTGGGATTTTTTTAAAGTAGTGCCGCAGAATGCAAACAATTGAATAATCAATGTCGCTTTGTAAGGGGGAGAAGCTAAATGTTAACCACCAACTGTTTTTAGTTTTAAATGTTTATTTTATAAATATTTATAATAGACTTTCATTGTATGCGTAAGTAATGTTGCATAAAACAATGAGTACCGTCGCGTCTAAAATTACCAAACACGGTGAACAATCTGCGAAGACATTAAACAAGCAACAACGATGAGATCATCGTCATTACACCAAGTTGAAAAATGTTGAACGTTTAAAAAAAAGCAAACAAATTGTTTTAGTCTCGAACCTATCGGGAATACATCGACTGGCCGAGCGAGCGGGAGGTCGGACCGCGATCTAGAACGAAAAATCGGGCCGACGCATTCCGCGCCTGGCGCCCGGTCTTCCCGCTATCCTAAATCCGGACCGCGCAAAGAAATCGATCGAATTTATTTTTCGGACGTTATGACAACGATAATTCACGAAAATTAACGCGAGTTATGGGGGCCTAACGCGTATAAAACTCCGCTCCGGCTTTTAATGGCATACACGGACACGGTAATTGGACGGACGAAGTTAATCAAGGCAATTAGTGTACTCGTTAATTGATTTTTTTTCCTGCGCTCGCGAATTTCCGCCTCGGCTCTGTATAAATTGTCCCGGGCGATCGAGTAGGCGAACGCGAAAAATTGCCCGAGTCATGCCCTCGAAGCACCGGCGTCGATTATATACGCGTCCCGGTGAGGGTATCGGTTCGGAGGCTGCGAGCGCGCGCACGCGGCCGGGAGAAATTTTAATCGGGGCGGCCGCGGGGGCCCCTGAGAAAAAGCGGCGAAAATTCCCGCGCGCGAATCCGCAGAATCCCAGAGGGCGGCGCGGAGTCGCAAAAGTGCGGCGCCCTGCACGACAATGGTCCGCGGGCAAAAAGCGCGAGGCCGACTCGAAATTTTATATTTGAAATTTATTAGCGCCTCCCCGGCTTTCTCAGCGCGCAGCAGAAGAAGAGGGGCTCCCCTTCGATTCTCCGGCCGCGGCTCCCGGCCTAATTTATCGTTCCTCAACTTTTTATTAATTTCGGCCATTCGCGCGCGCGCCGTCGGGGCCATTGCCCACCTTGCGTCCGTCTCTTTCTCTCCGTCGTCGATTTTTTTTACACGATCGCTCGCCTCTTTTGTCTCGTTTCGAATTTTTCTTTTGCTCTCCGCGCAGGTTTGCAACTTTCTACCCCTACCACTGCCCTCGGTCTTAATTATTGCGAGATCATTAATTTGCTCCTGTCACTTATGGTTTATTATCTTTCTTTGTCCGATGATTTTGTTCTGCCGAGCTGGAAAGGATCGCGTTCAATGTACTAGATAAAACATGTTATCCATAACTTTCCGTACGTCCGAGAATGAATAACATTCTCTCAACAAAAACATTATGCGTGATTTCTTATTTCTTCTTTTTATTCGATTACAGTCATTTACAAGACCTTGATACATTCATTAATTAAATTTACATATTTACTAAATAGTATACTACGAAATTATCAGAATCGTTTAATCGTGGATTAGAGAAACAGATTCCTAGATTATATTATTAACCGTCAGCATTCTAATATGACATTCGTTATAAAGTAAATTTTTACACAAACAAAAGAATACTTTGCAAAATATTTAACGCACAAATCAAATTATTCTACGAAATAAAAAAATACTTGTATTTATTCCGCATTAAAAATTCGGGAGAAAAATCATAAGAAATCTGTAGATTAGATACTCGATAATCCTTATTACGCTACAACTATAGCCCACTCGTCACCCTCCCCTCATACACTTTGATAAAAAAAATTTCCCGCCCTAGCACTCACTTTTATCCGGACGCTAATACTCGTTAAATCGAAAAGTTCCTCGTGGCATTGTTTACTAAAGTATACACACGCGCGTCCGCGTGATCCTTCTCAAAGTTTCAAATGAAGCGTGAAATTCGTTCTCTCCCCTCGGCCCCGAAAAATTTCATATCGCTTTACCACGAGGCGACGTCGTTCTGATTTTTTTTTCTTTACCGACTCCCGTGAAAACATAAAGAGGCGACTCGGGTGCATGCAGGAGATTTTCGAATCGGCGGCGCGCGCGGGCGCACGAAGTCCGCCGAGGATCGAAGGAGCCGAGCGCGGCGCGACTATAAATCGAGCCGCGCGTGACGTACTAACGAGAGGCCCCGAGATCGTTTCATATCCGCGCGGAGCGCGAGCGGCTTGTTATTATTGGTCCACGGGGCTGGCGATCCCGCGCGACCGCTGCAGCTTGCGCGAAGCGTTTTGTTGCCGAGCGATTGGACGCGGCACCGGATGACGTATTCGCCGCGATCATTAGGATGAACAAATTTATATGATGTCTGTCAAGGAGATACCGGACTTACATTTTTACCTTATTTATGGGCATTTTTTTTTCTTTCTTACACTTACATTTATTTTATTCATTTTATAATGAAACATTTTGACTTCGTGCACCGTCTAAATAGTTTACTACATTTTATTCAATAGGTATTAGATACAGTGAATATCATTTTTTAGTAGAATAATATATTAAATTTGTATGCGCTAAAAATTATTAATTATCAAACATCGTTATAGTTATGTTACGCTCTAAATTTGAATAAGTGAACGACTATGCACGTGAAATAAGTGCAAATGGATGATTTTATTTATTAATATATTTCATAAATTCTTAAGTAATTTCAACAATAAAGACGCATTTAAAATAAAATCGTTCGTTTCTTCAGTCAAGTTAAAGCACAACGTCCAGGCAAATAAAATCATCAGCATCCGCGTGGCAAAGCAAACAGGCGAGATCGCCGTTCGCAGAATGAGAAAAAGGCTCGGAAGGAGGCAGCGAACTTCCATTTCGCGCCGTTTATTACGTTTTCGGCATAAATCACGCAGCGCGAATGTTTCTCGCGCGCAGGTAGTCGCGGGGCATATCGGGGCCCGGCGCACAATAGCCCCTCGTCGGTGCCGGGGCCGAGACACTGACGCGTCTGTCGCGCGACTCGCCCACGCTTCTCGCACCTGCGGAGTGTACGCCCCCCTCGCGCGCGCGCGCGCGCTCCTTTTGCCTTTCCCCGCCGGCGAATTGATTTACCGCCGTCGCGAGTTTTCAGGAATCTCGTTCTTTTTAGAAAGTACCCGAGGTGAGTACCGCTCGGGACAATGGCGAATCGCCGAGGCTGAGCTCCTGTTTCCTTGCGAAATTAACGATCTTTTATCTTGCTTTATTCAAAATACTTCGACTTGCCTACGCGAGTCTGTCGTTTGTTCTAAATTAGTGGAAATAAGCGTAGAACAATCTTCTATTATTTATAGTTTTATCGAGTTTTTATCGAGGATTCAAAATATGATTTCGTGTATAATTTCTTTAAACAACGTAACGATTTATTTGAAATTATGACTTAAAATATTCAAGGAAAAGGTACGAACGAAGTTATACGCTTTCATTTTTATTAATTGAATTTGAATCTGACCGGTTTTTATAACGTAAAGCAAATAATTATACCAAGCAAGGGCCCCAGAGCTGTCCAATAACGAAACGTGTAATTCTTGTTACTAATTAATCGTTCTTAATTACTATTAAAATTTATTAAATGAAACAAATTTTTTATTACGCAGATTTTTCCGTAAAAATTAATTGATACATTAAAGTTACGTAAACGGCCAATAATTCGAAAAAATTTCGCAAATTAAACGTTGAAATTCTTATTTCAGTGATGCATCGGCGCAAAATGCCTCGTTAATAGCTCAGCAGCGACCGCGGAGGAATTATTAAACAAACAATTTGGCCGGAGCGAGCGAGCGCATCGGTAAAGCTGTCGAAGGAGGCAAAAGCAAACATTGATATCTCAACAGACGCGACGGCCGAGGTGCGGCGAGCCGTGCATTATTTACCGCTCACTCTCGCGTTTCGCAAAATATAAATCACACGGCCGAGGCTCCCTGCCCCCCATATTTCACCTCTGGTAGCCGGGCGCGCGTGCGCTACCTTATCGTGGACCCGCCGATTCCTGTCCCCCTTCTCTGTCTCTCTCTCTCTTTCTCCTCTCCCTCGCACTCTCTCCCGGCGATCTTCGCCGCGGCAGTGACGCGCGCACGCCCACGCGCTCACCTGCCAAACGCGGGACGCGCGGGGGTGTGGCCGTGGCCGCGAGCCTCGCGATAATAGCGCCGCGATTAATTTCGCCCGCGTTCGCGGCGGTAGCTATTGCCCGTCGACGTACAATCCGTCTAAGTGCGATCGATCGAATTTTTTCGGAGTCTACGTTCGATCGATGTAAAAAGCTCTTTTATCAATTTTTTAAAACATTGCATGCAGTTGGTACATACGCACGAGAAATTTAAATTGATGAGCTGCTGTTAAGTGGAAGAAATTAACTAGAGCTTTCATGAGAAAAAGGACAGTACTAGAAGAAATCGAATGTTGTATTGTTAAGCTAAAGACGAAAGAATTACTGATAAATTAGATAAATTAGCAATTCTCCGCTCGGTGCAGGTCGCTCTAAATCAAGCGAGCAAACGTTAACAGCGCCGTTCCGCGAAGCGGCCCATCCGCGTCGCCTTGGTGTATATCTGCAACCTGGCGAATGCCGTTCCCGCGAAAGAAATCGAGCACAATCCTCGAATCCATTTTTCAGAATCAACAAACTACCAGTCATTCCAGCCGCAACAAAGGCAAATCACAATGACTAATATTTCCTCTCAATCTCACGATCTCGTTGTACGTACGCGAATCCGGGGCTACCTGGCGCGGTATTTTCCCGGCGGGGCTGCTCGCGTGGGGGAGGGGAGGGCGGGCAGATAAAATGCAAAAGGGGGACGGACTCGAGGGCGCCTCTCGTCCCCGCGGCGCATGCGCAAGAGCGCCGCCTTATTCACCGTGGCTTCCGTTCCTCGCGTGTGTGTTCCTTGCCCTACGCCAACTTTTCCATTTTGTTACTTTTGCGCGAGACTCGATAGAATTTTTCTCCGCAATAAAGCAGATTTGATGGAGTTAAAAATTTCTAAAAGCAGAAAATTTGTTTGAACATTTAGAGGTTTTGAATATAACTTTTAGATGAATTTCAATTTAAGAAAAAATAGAAATAGTCTCAGAAGGTCTGATGCTCCAAAATTAGATTGAATTCAATTGTACGCTGTCAATCGCGGGGGGTGAAGTTCAGAAATCGGCCAAAATCGATGGTACGAGTTCTTGTATTTCTAAGAAACTTATACGATCAAGTGGAACCTTTTTCTACGGTACGATTAAATTCGTAAATATAAAGTACAGGCATCGATATTATTCATTTCGACATACTAAAGTAACTATCTAATAAAGTGCAATTAGGTATATTCATCTTTTGATCTTGAAAACAATATAATCTGTTTAGTATACTTAATCAACCCAGTGAAACTAGTTTGTTGACCACTCCCCTATAATGCGACTTACCCCTTCTACGCGCATACCGGATTACGTTTAAACAGCTTTACTCGAATTTAAGTAAAATTTCAATTTACTCGCACAGCCGAGGTAGTTGCTTCCTTCCTGCTGGCTGGCATCGCCGGAAGGAGGCCGACAAAGGAGGCGATCGGGCAATTGACGAAAGACAGAGTAGATCGTCGTCTGGCGGATCACACGGAGGATCCCGGGAGCGCGCACGGCGGAGTAGAGTAATTGGCCGCGCGTCCGAGCGTGATTTCTCAGGCCCGTACAGAGAGAAAGAGAGTGAGCCGGAGAGAGCGGGGGCAGGGAGCGCGCATGCGCTCGCGCAAACGGTTATTAGCCCTTCTAGTGGCGCGTAACGAAACTCCTTAAATCAAGAGAGGACGGGCCGATGGGCCGGCCTCCGCTCTTTGCTCTCGCGCTCGCGCGAGAAAAGAAGAAAACGAGGAGAGCGAGCGAGAGAGGGCCGCTGTAAAGGTGGTGCGTGCATGTACACAAGGGAGAGCGACCAAGAAAGAGAATAATACGCTGAAGGCAGAGGAGCGGAGGCAACTACTCTAATTGGCCACTTTGTCCATTTATTCGATTTATTTAAATTATGGGACAATTGACAGTAGGCATTCTATTTTTTAAATCTTCTCCCGAGAGAGCGAGAAAGAGGCATCGAGAGAGATGGAGCAAGAGAGAGAGAGGGAGATAGAGAGGCCGGCCGATGCGGCGGCGGCAGCGCTGCGGCCGCCGCTGATTGGGCGAGATTGGCGTGAGACACTGGCCCCACAGATTCCCCAGTTGTGGGCTTAATCAGCTTTGATTGCTTCTTCGTCTCTCGCTCTCTCCCTCTCGCTCTACCCCTTTTCTCCTCCGCTCGCAGCCCGCTGCGACTCGCAGCCTCGCTCTTTTCATCGAGCTTTCTCCGCGTCTCTCTCCTTCCTCGCTTTTTTTTCATCGGGGGAGGAGAACCGCCAACGTCGCGTCGGGGATACTCGACGGGCTCGGAAACTCCGATCTTTTCTCAAGTGATTTTTTTTATTTTTTTTTCACTTCATTGGGTGGAATTACGCAGATGCGTGGCTTCTCGAAATAATCGGGTCAACGACGATTGGTTTTCTGGGTACGAGGGAACTTTTATTGGCGTTTAGCTAGTTTCGTGAAGATGAGTCGCACTTGCGTCACTTGTCGTTTACTTGGATCGTTTCAAGAATCTGTTCGACCGATTTTTTTCAAGTTCCTTTGCACGTGGCCGAAGACTGCCGTCGAAAACGTGAAGCTTTAACAATCGCTAACGACGACCTGTCAACTGTCGGTGAATTATGGAAAGCAGGTTTGATCGATGAATCCTCTTATTTTTCCGTTCGGGACGAAAAATCTTTTTTACGAAGCCTAGCAGCTCGAGTCACGGTAATCTCCGAAGCTACAACGAGCCGAAATGAAATTACTGTACGCACGTGTCGGCGGGAGCGTCTCCCATTCCGGTTTCCATAAAGCAATTAACGGGCCGGCCGGCCATTGACGGCCCCGGAATTGGATGTAAAAAGAATCGCGCCTCCGTGTATCCCCGAGGAAAATTGAATAAATAAATCGTGGAACAATCGACCGGCATCTCCGGCCTCTCCTCCTCCGAAGTCGCCCAATAAAACGGACGCGCCGGAAACATCCGCCGTCAGCGGGGCGACGTTCCAGTTTCTCTCTCCCGCGCACAATTTTTTCCCTTTCAACGAGGTTTCGCGCTCCGGCGAATAAAACTCGGGGAACCTACGGGCACTCATCCCATTTCCTTGATAATTCCCATAATGCTGTGGGCGGATATTCCAATATAAACTGAAGCGGGGGAGAGAGAGAGAGAGAGAGGAGAGTAGAGAGACCCTCCGCGTATCGCACGAAACGCTGAAAGCCGACCAGATGACTTGATTCGAGCGGAGGATTTACGAACGACGTCGATGCGCTCGTAAAAGCTCGCGCGCCTCTTCATTCGGCATGCCCGGCCGAGCAGCTTGCGAGCGCACCCACTCTACAACGCACGCCCGTACTGCGCGTAAAAAAAAGATTTTTCTCACGGGCTTTTTTTCTTTTAAAATAAAATCACGTATCTCTATACTGGGGTACTTTATTTTTACATCACAGAAAATTTCCGTGAACATGCGATAAATTTGATCGTTTCTACTTGCTTGTTTTATTTTATTTATCCTCGCATAAGAACGAACACGCTTGTGATATTTACTTACATTTCCAAATAGTCCTTTTCATGAAAGAATAATAAGCGATGTGTAATGGAAAGACGGTTTACATTATAATACTTAAGAAAAAAATAAAGAAACAATAAACGATAATTTATATCGCTGAAATTTAACTATTCATTCCACGGCACAAAAGTAACAAGATCTTAAATAAAGGTACATCTCGATAAAAAACGTCAGAACACCTATTTCCCCGGAATTTTCAACGAGTAATGGCATTATCATTCTAATGCCCGGCAGTTTCGTAAAAACACAGTAAAACTCGTGACTCAAAGATTCGACGCTCTCCCGCCTCGGGAAAAAGGTAAACAGTGGATTTATCTGGGCTTTTTAAGAGCGTCTAAACGATTAAGTTGCCGGCCACGCTCCCGTGGAGCCGTAAAGAATTTATAGCGCGATCACGAGTGTTTTCCGGAATCGTCGATCAATTTACTATCTTGATCGACGCCAAAAAGCGCCTGCCCGCGCGCGCCACGTCCAAATTGAAATTCCGTCCCAGTAGCTTTCCGAGCACGACTATTTTCCTTACGCTCCTCGTACATCTTCCCCGCGCGTGGAATTGGGTGTGATTTCGGTTTCCCATCGGTGTTTTTACGGTCGCGAGCGAGACCCCCCACCCGCCGGCCGGAAATTTGAAATTCAAATGCCGCGTAATACGGCGTGTCTCCCCGCAGGAGAGAAAAAAAACGAGAGCACGACATTTGACACTCGTTCAGTGAACGAGTTCGGTTTTTTTTCTTTAATGTTACGTAAGAATACGGGAAGATTTACAGATAACAGGTAAAAAATTTTATTTCTGAGGTTCTGATAATCTGGCATCGCTTAATTACTGAAACTAAAAATTCATTTATCACCTTGTGAGGTCAATACTGAATTAATACATTTAAAAATTATTTAATTTTATGTACATAACAAAAGAACCTTTTTCTCTTCTTATATAAAATTAATTATTAAATTAAAAGACGCAAAATTAACCAATTAAATCAGAATTTTAAAAAATGTGGGCCCACATTGATTTAATTTTCGAAAGGAACAAATTGCACGTGTAATCGAAAAAAATAATGCAGCATCGGCTTTCATTTGTTTTTCGTGCATTCGATTAAAAGAAGGAAATAGTAACTCACCGGAAACCTTGGGGTCAGCTGCCTCCACCTTCATCGCCGCGAGGCTGGCTATTGTCGGCGGTACCTATAAAAGAAATACATTAACGATTGGCAGAATGCACCTACGTGCGTTTATTATACGCTCGCAACTCGCTTATGGGGTCTCTCGAAAGCCTTTTTGTATTTACGATGCACATTTTGTCGAATTATTTTTGCTTTATTTTAGCCGCTGAATTATTAAGTGGAAGCAATCCTCGAAACAAAAGTCGAATGAGAAATTGTTATTTCACAGAGGGACTCATTAATATGCGATTTTAAATTTACGACCGGCCGACGCTTCGCTGTAACGCGGCTAGGCGAGTGCAAACAAAAAGACATTTTAATTAAAGCCCCGGGCAGAATTGTTTTATTCGCTGATTAACTAATTTTAACTCGAGCAAGAAGTAAGAATTTGCCTGGTTACAAAATTAAACAAATTTGAAAATTAGAAAAACTGTTGGGATGAGGTGGGTTAATGAAGAGTGGATCGGTTTTTTGATGACAAATAAATCGTATGGGACTTTCGAGTGGGTGAATCACAAATCGGAGTGAATCATGTCGAGCGTCTTATTTTCGTCATTGATCTGCAATTCAGCTCACGTAATAAAAATACCCGAGTTTGGAGTGTAATAGTTTTTTAAGTCAGTCATCCGAATTAACCGCCGTCTGGGCGGCTAACTCGTCGGTTCGATCCGAAATTTATAAATAGAGGACGCAGCTGCCTGAATATCAAATTAATTTTTAGCGATAATTCGCGACAATTAGCAAACCTGCAATGCATTGGCGAGTCGATTAGAAAAAATTGACAGGTAGCTCCGAAAGGAACAAAATTAATGAAGAAAATTATTCAAATGAACGTCAGAAAAGTATTGGTTAACCCGCGCGCAAAAGTAAAAAAAGAAGTGGAGTCGTCGCCATATAGGGCGAGCCGATCGATCAAAATTTCGACTAAAATATTCGTAGAGCAAGCGGCTTAGGTATTCCTCGAGCCTGCAAAAAATAACGAAACGCAATCGCGATATCTCTGCATACGCGACGCAGGGCGAGGGGGAGGAGAGCGGGGCGCGGTAAAAATCGGTAGCGCAGACGCGGCGGCAAGAAGCTCGTCACGCCCGGAATCTGTCAATCCGAGGATCGGTTTTGGAAAAAACGAAGAGAAGGAAGGAGAGAGAAGAGAGAGGGGGCGACTTTATGGCGGCCGGAGGAATGCCTGCGCCTCGTGCAAAGTGACCCAGTGCTGTTTAATTGAAACCTGCCACGATCGGAGGCAGACGTGACCGGTATGACCAAAAAATCATCCTCGCGGAGGAATCGCCGCCGATCCGGTCTGTCTCTCTCTCCTCTCCTCTCCCCCTTTGTTGTTTCTACGCGAGCTCCTTTCCCCCCTCCCCCCGCGCGAGTACGACTTTATATACAAGCCTTGGTATGTTTATGGTACGCTTAATGCGGACCAAATGAGTATTTATGCGGGATATTAATTTCGCGGGGAGGGGCGGTGCACTCCTCTCGCGCGCGCGGATTCCTCGGAAATTTGCACTTCGAACTTGATTTGTTGAAGCCCCGGGAGTTTAATGTTTACGAGGTTCGCTCCTCTTTTTTCGCGTGAATTATTATGATCCGCCGTGGTAGTTGTGAATTTCATCGGTTATTCGAAAGTATCCGGCTCCTTGGCCGTTGTCAAAACTGAAGTGCGAGAAGGCCGTAAATCAAGCCTGACGATTATTGTAAAACCCGTACTCAAGCGCGCCTTTGATGGACGTTTTTGCGAAAAATTGCTATTTTAAGCCCATTACGACGGGCCGCATTAAATAAAGAGGGCCTCTTTTTGTTGGGCGCACTGCGCCACCGAGCGAGCCCGGTGGAAAAATAAAAATGGAGAAACGAGAGTCCGCATATCAAGAGCGCCGCGGGGGCAATGAAACCCAAGACTGACCGCGCGCTTTCTTCCAAAAAGTGCATTGTATGCAATGACGGCGCGGCGCAACTCCGATAGCGAAGTGAATGACCGATTTCCGGTTTTTTCGCGAAAAAGTCGCGAATCGCGCTTCTCGGATCAGTGACCTTGCGACGGGCCAACAATGCCTCGGCTGAATAATCAAACGGTTTCCGGTGCAACGCACGATAAAAGTGTTACGGCTAATTTTCGTTACGAAATCTCCGCGTTCTTGCATCACAAAATAGTTACCGATTCTTTTTTTAACGATGAGTCATTCGTAAATGAGCTATACTTTTTTTTACTTTTTTTTAAAAAAAAGCGCAAAACGTCGTGGCGAGGTTAAAGACACTGGGAATGAGAACGGCGGAGGGAAGCCCCATTCGAGTCTCACTCAAATTATTCCAATCCTGTACGATTTCCGAAGCCCTAGCTGAGATCCGAGCCGCGACGAAGACGTAGACGCTGAATTTATAAAGTCGTTACCACATCGACTTTTATCCTCTCTCTCACCCCTTTTCTACTTTTCTCGAGTATCTCTTTTGTTCTTTTTCCATTTAAGTTCTAAGTGCTTCTTCTTTTGACGTGAAGAGTAAATTAAACTTTGAGAATTACATTAATAAGATTATGTATGTTTAACTCGTTCTAAATTAATTTTATTCAGTGCTATTTCCATTTAAAAAAATATGATTTTAAAATCTAAAAATATTAAATTTAGAAAATAAAGTTAAGAAAAGAATGTTTAAGGAGAAACTGGAATTGGATCGCATAACAGGCAGTTTAAGAAATTTCATTAAAACGATGAAATTGAATTCAAAGAAAGCACGAGGCAAACAAAATATGAATTTAGCTGCGGAGGGCTTGTGAAGCAGAAAATGCTGCAATATACGGATATTTATTTTAATAACCAACGAACATACGTCATTATTTATTTAATTTATTTAAGTAACAAAATTTAGAGCCGTGGCATAAATTGAGCGCAGCCGAAGCGAGCGAGTGTGTCGCAAGCCTCGAGCGCAGCATGCAAATATAATTAGAACTCGAAGCCCCTATTCCAGATCGTCAATTAACGTTTTCGCGGTAATATGAGTATTGTCCCCCTCGCGTCGTTTTTTTCCCTCCTCCTCCTCCTCCTTCGAGGCCGAGCCGCGCCGGCGGACTTGATATAATATAAATTCACGGTTTAATTGAGGGTACATCCCTCCTTCCCCTCTCCCCCTTTTTTACCCTCCTACTTTAACTAATAACGAACAAAAATGTATGATGAATAGCGAATTGTGTGCACTCGCTCTCCTCGCTCTCTCTCGCTCTCTCGGCGGGTTCGATTGGCCGATTCACTTTCCGCTTACGTGTTCATTCTCTTTACAATGGCCGTTAACAAGGATTTCCTGGAAGTTCCGCGGCGGCGGCGGCTCCTCTCGTATATTCGTATTCCTGGTGCCGTCGCCGCCGTCGCCGGCTATTTTTGCCGTCATCGCCTCCTCCTAACGCGATTCAGTAAAAACCCGCGGGGGCCCTGCCGAAGGGACGCGACACGCCGACGGGGGCCCGGCCACCGCGTAAACTCTCTCCGCGGCCGCTAGGAAAAAAGGTGACGTCTCTGTTTCCGCGCGACTTGTCGCTTCTTGCCGTTTTCGTGTATATAAGGCGAGGCCGAGTCTCAGGAAATTCCTGATCCCGCGCCCGGGAGTTTCTTGCCGACCGGGCGGGATCCTCGCCGACGAATTATTATTTGCGACTCCGAAAAAGGGAAACTCGGGAGAGCAAGCGCGGGGCATCGTAACGAGGCGTATATGATAAAGCTTTTTTCCCGGGATGCCTCCGGGCTGCCGATTTCGATCCGCGATCGACTTGTTTACCATCGCTGGACGCTGTTTTGACGTTTTAGTTGAGTCCGATAAATAACGGTAGACAGTTATATGAACTGGACGGTAATAATTTAACGCATCCTGAAAATGGTTCGCTAACTTAAATTCCTGTTGATTTTTCAATGCACCGCTTTCTTGCCGGGGCTGTTGAAAATGAAATAACAACTAATTAACGGAAGATAAACCACATTTTTCTCGAAATATCAATTTCATCGTGAAAGGCGAAAGACCATAAATTACAGCGGCGGAGGTGGTAAAGCACGTAGCGGGCACAATCGGTAAACAAGTTATATTCGAAAAACAATCAGTAAAAAGCCTACGAACTAATTACCGGCACAAATGAAAACGGCCGCGCTTATTCGCGTAAAACCGTTGAAAACGCATATTTTACAATCGCCGTAAATTTCGCGGCGGCCAGCGAATCAAAGGTGAGAGCCGGCGAAAAGGCAATATCCGCGGAGCGATAAATAATTCCCCTTTTACAATTTCGCGCGGAGCCCGAGGGGGTCGCTGGTGGCCTCGGAAAACGCCCCAATCTAACGAAGCGATCGGTTCCTTCCTCCGGACTCGCGCGGCGCCGAGGAAAAATCGCGGCCGGGCCAATCAGCGCGCGGCAACTAAATCAATCCGGCCGCCAGGCGGAAATATCGGAGATAAGGAGCGAATTGTTTTCCGAGCACCGAGGTAATTGAAAGCCCGCTCGTGGAGGCCCTGATGAATTATCTCATTAAACGTCGGCCGCGAACGTCCGGAAAAGCCGCGAGGATTGATTTAGGCGCCGCGCGTATTTCACGGTTGGGCCTTTTTTTTCGGGCAACCGATCGGCAAGTAACGATCGCGAAGGTCTGCCCCGCACTCGCCGACCTTGTTGTAAAATTAATGAGGAAAATTTTTGTAATAAGCAATTGACTAAGACACGAGCAAACGCGCGAGATCGCGCATTGTTTGTTTTTTTCTACGGGGAATTGAGAAATCATAGAGGTGCCGGCGTGAAATTCCAAATTACATATTGAATAATGCATCCTCGACTGTCCGTCAACTGACGCATTGCAAAGAAATTTTAGTGTAATTTCGCATTCACGCAGGTGATGCACGCGCGCCGGCAGTTTTTTTTTTCACAATGGCCTGGCGACGCGCGCGTGCGTCCACGTATCGCCGCTTATGATTTATACACACCCGCGGAATAAACTATGCGTACGATTTAGCCTATTGAAGTTTTTGCGAATACGCAAGGAAAGCGAGCCCCGGAGGGAGGGGGTGGGGGAGGCGCAGAGGTAAGTAACGCAGAATAAGGGGGAGGCTGGAGGGGGGCAAGAAGGAGGAGGAGTGTATGGAGGCAAAACGCGGAGAGTATAGAAGGTATATGAGAAAACAATAGAGCTGATTTGCAAACAATAGAATAACGTTAAGAGTCGCGTATAATACGCGGCGTTGTTACTTTTTTGTGCGCGCGCGCCATAACGCCGAAGAGCATATGCCCATTAATATTCAAAGGCGAAAAGTAATGTAAACGACACGGCAAAAATCAGGGGAATAATTTCAATTCTCCGCGTAAGGGATGCGCCCCGCGAGAGCGCGAGAGACAGAGAGCGAGCCGGAATTCATGTATGTAAAGGCCGGTCATTCGCGAGAGAGCCAAGACCCAACGACGTTCTCTACCTCCTCATTTCTTTGCTCGGCTCTTGAGTTTCATTTAACTTTTTTTTCTTCAAGATCAGTACGAGTGCATGATGCCTTTTTTCCGGTATACGACTTTTCATTTTGAGTTATCCCCTACTATCCAATACAAGTTTCTTTTTATATACGTGAAGAAAATCGTTGAAATAATTACGCATAGGTACAAATTTAGTTAAATAGCATAATTGAATAAAAAGAATTTCATGTTTTTCTAATTTTGCATCCTATAATCTTACCGTAATAAAAAGAAAACATTTTTTAATGCACTTCTCCAATATGCACGTACTTTTAGAACGTTAAAAAAAATAATATTACAGAAATTAAGAACAACCCTGTGGGAAATCGTTTCATCGATGAAGAAAACTGTAGAAGTTAAAGGGGGTATTCACTTACTGGAAGATCGTCACGAACCACTGTAAATGCCGATACGCTGGCAAGTCGTCGTAAAGCATTTTCGGCAGCCCCGAGTACAAGCAATTCACGTCGACGGGCAAACTCGTTTTCGAGCGCATTCGCGAATAAAGTTTAAAAAGTCCCCGCCCACGCTCATTAAAGTCGTCGGCGAGGAGAGCAGCATTCGACTCGGCTCTCGGTAATTTCCGAAGGCGCGCTCCGAGCGCATCTGCGCATGGACGGGCAATCTAGCGATTAACTGAAAAGTGAACTATAACCTCCGTCGTTTAATACGCCACGGACAATCGTCGCTCTTAATCGATTCTCCGAGACTGCGCGCCTCGTGCATTACCATAACAATTAACGAATCCTCTCTTTTTCAGACGGTCGCCACCCTTTTTTTGCGCAGCCAGGCGGAAAATTTTGCTTACCGCGACGGGAGGCGCATAATGGACAAGCACAATCCCGGAAAAGCGGTTACGTGGCTTTAGATTCGAAGCGGGTGTATCATAGCGGGAGGCCGTTAAAACCGTTTATGGATTAACTTTTTATACATTTTATATACGTCGTGATCTGATAAGGCGATGCGGAATCAATAATTTGTTATGTGCATGGAGGGTTTTTTTTATCGGCTGGCTTTTATTAACTCGATTTTTAATTGAAAGCGCGTTCGTTGCACTTGATTTTAAAATCAATAAGTCGAGAGCTGCAAAACATGCGAGAATGCATTTTTAGCCTATATTGTTTTAACCCGTTGCGCCAAGTCAAGCATTGCCTTACGTCATTGATCATTATGATTGATAAACCTTCAAAATCGTCTGTAAAAATGAGACTTTTGAGGAAAACGTGAAACGCGTTTTCTAACGAGGAAAATGTGTCGCGCCTTTCAAATTGAAACGTCGGTCGAAAAAATTTAAATCGCACTTAACGATCGTAAGCTGGCGAAGCTTCAACTCGATGATACGGCAAAATTCATAAAACTAAAATATCTTTAAAATATTCAATATTTCAAAAACCATTCAATTCGCGAAAAAAAATTATTGAAACATGCATGACTGCAATAGGAAAGCATTGATTTATTAATAATTTTTTTGAAAAAGTCGCGTAACTCGAAACTCGCATTTTAAAAGCGATAAATCACGCGTCGTATAAATCACCGGCCGCGGAAGATAATTAGTCCCGAGCGAAGTCTTATCAACGCGAGTTTCGCCATTTCATCGGCCGTCAAAGCCAGCAGCAATCAGCAGCGAGCATCGGCGATCGTTCGGACCTCGCAGGCGGACTCACCCTTGCGTCATCGGCGTCCTCGCGCCTGCCCTGCATCAGCGCGCTGCCCATCTGCACCTGCAGGTTCTGCTGGAGCAGCTGCGCGAGCTGCGGGTTCTGCGCGAGTATGGCCGGGTTCTGCTGCAGGAGCTGGGCGAGGGCCGGGTTCTGCACCAGAATCTGGCTGAGCGGCGAGCCCGCGAGGCTCGGGTGCAGGCCCGCGGCCACCGCCGCCGCCGCCGCCTGCTGCTGCTGCTGGGACTGCGGCTGGGACGGGGCCTGGCCGCCGGAGGACTGCGAGGCCGCGTTCCCGTTGTTGCTGCCGTTGTTGCTGCTCTGCCGGGACGGACTCTGCGGCGTGTGCGGCGGCGTCGGCGGGCTGCCCGGCGCCATCGACGACGCCTCCTTCTCCTCCATCTTTACTGCTCTGCCTGTAATCAGAACGAACAATTTCCTTATTTTAATGTATATATAGACTTTTTCATTCAATTCGATTGCATGGTTCTTTTAAAATTTCTTTTAAAATATGCAGAAATTCATATGTAGGCAGATCGAATAATAGTATATATTCAGTTATAAGAGCGTAAAGTAATATTTTTTCAAAAGAAACTACTGGAATCATTGCAGACGTCGACGTTGTGATTATATTAGTTTTAATACAGATTTTAGTAAATTTATAATAACTTTCCCTAAAAACCATCTTTCTCTAATAACAGGTTTTGGCGCCAAAATTCAATATTTACAAAAAGTGCAATATTCAAAGTCATGAATCTTAGAAGCGACTAACAATTGTTATTAATGTATAAAATTTATTGGCATCCAAATTATGTAATTTCCAATAATTCTATTACTAATATTTAGTGTACAACAGAATCCTGAATAACATCCATATAAATTTGAACTGCTGCCTCATTAGATGAATTTATCCTTAACACAAAGTAGCGGAAGTTGCCGCAAATGCGAAAAACCAGATGACATTCCCCGCGCATATCGCAGCGAGTAAATCTCAATGACACAATGAGCGCGGCGCACCGGCGCAGATTAAGCGGAACAATGATGTTGTCGCGCTCGAACTCGCAGATAAGTGCGTTTCAATGAAAATTTTACCCGAACGCGATTCGCGGTCCGCCTTCGCCATTATAAATTATCGGCCTTTTTTCGAACGTAGCCCGACTTCGTACACGCCGCCTTTTGATATCGTTACCTAATCTCCTTGGGGCCGCGAATCGGAGAAATGAAAGAGGCCCGGCGCGCGCGCCTTGTCGCGGCTACACTGAGGGAGTCTTGTAGTTTCATTGTAACTGGGAAAGGATATATACGCGCTGGCCTGAAATTGCGTTTGCAGAAAACATCCTTTCCGCGTGCGCGCCCTAGCCCGACGTGATTTAGTACGTCCTCCGAGGCACTGCATTCGCCCGGCGATGTTGCGTAAATTGCGAGCGGTTAATTGAAATAACAAACATTATATTTCGCTCGGGGGAGAGCGAGGGGTGTACGCTAGGCGAGACGCTAGGTCGATGGTAATGTACGACAAATTGTTTTCCGAGGCGCTTTCTCACGGGCTTCGCTTTTTTTCGACTTTACGCGGGCTTTCCGTGGGTTACTACAGCTGCTCGAGCGCGAGTCTCTCTTTAAAGTAATGACCTCCATCGTTCGGGTGGTTAAAACGCAGAAACCAAAATATACGCTTTGAAAGGCATACTTAAAACTTTCAGTCACTTTCAATTTTAAATTCGAGGTGAGTGCACTTCTTCAAAGTGCTTTTATTGTACAATCGCGGCTTGTTGCTTTATAAATAATCGATCAACTTTAAAATTACTTCAATATTTTCACTTAGAGACTTTCAATACTATGTTCAAGGTATATTTAAAGCTGCTAGTTGTTAACAGTTTGTTCTATATCTTTTGATAGAAGGAACAACATTTTAATTCATTGATTGGCTAATTGTATCGTGCAACCTCTACTAATTCTTAGTCATCACTGTTGAGTAGTTAAAATGTTAAATAGATAAAAGTATAGGCGAACATTTAATGAAGACAAATTTTCTTATGTGGAAATAACACTTATTTAATTTATCATGTTTAAATTTCAATTGAGTATGTTATTGTTTATCTAAAAAAGAACTGTACACTTAAATTCGTTTATAAAAATACACAGTTAAATAATTACAATGTCATCCCGACCGTGATTTGCGAGCACTTTTAAACCGACCTTTTCATTAAATTATTTAAACACACATGAAAAACAAAGGATTAAGAAACGTTCACTGTACAATAACACCGTTTTTTTTTTCAAAAAACTTGTGCAAAGGCATCGATCCTCCTCATTACAGCCGAGGCAGCTCTCGGCGAGCAGCTGCTAATATTCGCCTGGCGCCTCCTCCGCTCGTCCGCGACGCTGCCGGGATCCGCCAAAGTACATAAAACGCTTGTACACACATGCGCCAACTCGCTCGCGATAAATAAACGCTCCTAAATCATCACACTCCCGCTCCTACGGGCGGCGTTTTTCGCTCGGCCCCGCGGCGCTACAATCATCGCCGGGGCTTTGAAGCGCGCGCGGCGCTGCCGGCATCCCCGCGGCCGATTTTTTTTTCTTCCTGCCGCGCGCGCGCGAGCCTCCTTCGCGCCCCCCGCTTCTAATTGACTTTCCACCGTTGCGCCAGCTGCACTTTGCAAATCGACGGCCGAGCAGCCACGCTGCAATCGCTTCACTCGCGCACTTGGTTTCTTCGCCTTTTTTTTTATTCGCTCATCGAGGTCTGCTCCTTTTTTTGGCGCACCGGTTGCGCGACGCCGATTGCGTTTTCTAATAATTCGATTGAATATTCATGCGCATGCGTGGAATCCGACGGACGTTTCTATTTTGCCGCGCGCGCCGCTCGAAAGTTTCGATTGGTTTTTTAGAAAGAGAAAAAGTTCGGCGTTGAGGAGTCGATCGACGCGCGTTTATACAATGCGGTTTCACTTGGTTTAAATTTTAAATCTGCCGCGCGACTGACATTTTCACATATCATGAATTTTAATAAGGAATTAGCGGCGAAAAAAAGGTTAAGCACACTTCAACTACCCTTATAAATATCCCCTATTAATTAAATGCACTTGTAAAC
The DNA here is from genome assembly GCA_900480045.1 of Eurytoma adleriae. Lineage (NCBI taxonomy): Eukaryota > Metazoa > Arthropoda > Insecta > Hymenoptera > Eurytomidae > Eurytoma > Eurytoma adleriae. Next base: position 85,092 of record UXGC01000069.1, read on the forward strand.
CTTCTGCAAATAAGGTAGTAACTTGAAATTTATAGATCATTTTAAGGAACCGAAAAATGATCAGTATATCCACTGGGTTACCTTAAGAAAAGAATTAAAAAATTTTTAATATAGAAAAAGAAAGAAAAGCTCCGTGTTTATCTTCGCGTAGAGCACAACTGGTCTTTACCCATGACAGGCGGCCGGCGGCTGTGTATAAGGTCTAAGAAGCGCAGGGCCGCGTTGCGCCTCGGGCCACGTTGGCGGCCGAACTGAAAAGAAGCTCCGCCGGTGCGCTTCTTTTCCCCGTCTCGGGAAAACCTCGGGAGCGGGGAGGAGGAGACTCCCGTCTCCCATTGGCCGCCGAGTCCAACTTACCCGAGCGCGGAGCGCCAGGTCGAAAAAAAAACGGGCGAGCCGCATAGCTCGAGGAGTCTCGAAAATCAACGTCATAAAAAAAAACACACCCGAGAACTAAGTATAGAAAAAAAAAGCCGAGTCGAGGGAAAAAAAGGAGGAGGCACGGTAAATCGATCTCCTTTTTTCCGCGCCACCACCGGGGTGAACTCGTGAAATTGAGACGTCTCGACATTATAAAGTCCCGTAATCGCTCGGCGAGAGCAGGTACATCTGCTCCGCTTAATCGATCAATTGCTCGCGCGCTCTCGACTTTTTTTTCCGCCTCGAGCCTCGGCCGTGCACCTCGGCGCTTCCTCCTTTCCGAAAAAGTGCGGACGCGGACGGAAGGGGGGCTCCCGGCTCTCCCCCTGCGGCGCGAATGGATTCCCCCCGTGCGGGGACTCGACAATACGTAAATTTATTGTGCGCCGCGGAGGATGCGGGGCGCATTGTCGAGAGGAAGACCCCGGGAGCGGGCTAATAATCCAAATATTTGGTAAAAACAGGGCGCGCTTTGTCTTCTTTCCCAGGCTCATTAAATTCCGATTCGTTAGAGGATTTCCGCGCCTATATATTTTTTATTTCGCGCATTTCGGTGATGAACTGCCGATCGTTTTTAATCGCTCAATGGTATTGGAGATAATTTATAGTTTTTTTTTACTAACGCACCGAAAAAAATTGTTTGCACGGGGTACGAGACTAATCGGGTAAGGTAATTACTCTGAGAACAAATACAAGTATAGATTAGCTCGCACTAATTACCATGAAAGAGTTTTCCTCGTTACTCCGAACTGTTTATCCAAGCCGTCGGGATATTTAGTCAATAAGTTGTTGTTTCATTGTCAAAAGTAAATTACACCGAATCGTGCGGTACACAAACAAAAGCAATACAAAGAAGGCCGTAGCGGCCGGTAAAACAAAGCGATTATTTAAAGAAAAATACAGCGTTATAAGATGCATTTATCGCAAAAGTTTTATATACGTCGATAAAACTAAAACATTCGTCACCGTCAAAATCGAGCTTTCTCAACACCTCATATTGCAACCTCGTACAAAACGGCGCACAATAAATAACACCGCACGGCGCGGCCGTTCCTCCGGGCGCGAAAGGATCGAGAGAGAACGGAGAGAAAAAAAAATCCTAAAATCTCCCCGAATGAAAAGGGCCGTCATATTACGGCCTCCTCACGATATTTTTCATCCGTCAGTTAAGTCAGGCTCTCGGGGGCACAATGCGGGGCCGCAGACGTGCCCGCGCATCCAACGTCCGCTACACACTCTATCTCTCTCTTTCTCTCCTATTTTTCCTCCGATTCCGGCCAATAAACCAACTGCCGCGGGACCACAGAATATACGTGAAAAAAAAGGGGTTGACTGCCGGGCGCATCCTCTCGGCTTTCCGCGAGGATGTGCACCTATGAGAAAGTGAAGGTACCTGCGGGTGCGGAGGATACTTATTACGGACCCTCGATGACGTTTCTCGGGGTTAACCCCTTTTTTTCGGCAGCCAGCGGTGGTTTGATTTTTCTTTGCTTCGTTCTTTTTTTTTTGTTAACGATCATCGGTGAGATTTACGTTTCAATGCGGCGGAGAGCACCAGAAAGGGGGGAGGGGGAGGGAAAATTCCGTACGGCAGGGATTATAACGACCATCGCGTACTGTAAAATGCAAATTGGAGCGAGCGACTTTACAATGACTGCAGTGCAAGCGCATTAGATTCGCATCGTAGATCCGCTGATGGCTCAGGACTATGTGCAGATGCGATGCGACTGCTAATACCGGCGTGCGCTTAGCAGTTTTTTTTAAGCCGAGTTTAACCGAGCGAACAAAATGCAATTAAATCATTATAATACAGCTTTGCTATGACTTTATTATCTTAATTATTTATCAACAAAATATTAATTTGCATTGTTTTATTATTACCTATCAATGATTCACATATAATTTTGTCTGCTATTTATTTAAGGATCTTTCTTTTTATAAGTAAGTTGTATATCCTATTTAAATTTTATAATTTAAGTTTTTTATTTAATATTCTTGAGTGATTTAATCGCTTTAAAATAATTAACAAAATTTTTCATTTACCTTATGTAGTAACCATTTTTTCAATTTTTTTAGCATGCAGAATTACACCGATTTCATTTAAGAATTCAATTTTAATGTAAAGATAAGTATCAAACATTTGATAAATTTCACTCGTTGTGGATGTGTTTAATTGGTAGCAATTTTTACCTGGACAGTTAAAATCGTCGTCATGTTCTTACAAATTCTCCGATATTTCATGCGAGCATGGGAACACCGCCGATTCGGGCTGTACAGCAGCCGGGCAAAAGTCAAAATTGATAGTGGCACGGGCGATCGATCCACGTGGAAGCGTATAAGCGACCCGCGGAGATTTAATTTAGGCGGATTACGAACAAGACGCTCGGCCGCGTCTCGCGCATTACATCACCTCCCGCTACGGCTCGCGAAATTTCGCGATATAGGCGATGTTTTTTCAGCAGACAAGCCCCCGCGGGCGGTCCGTGTTTCTCTCGTTTCGACGGATTTTTTTCGCCCGGCCCATCACGAGTCTCCCCCCACCGGCCGGCCCGTGCATCTCACCTATTAATTTCGCCTCTCCCGCGCGCTGGTAGTACTATTTTTTATTCGCGGGATCGCGATTGCGCCGCTCGAAAATTCGTGCGCTCTTGTTCCGAGATAGCTGCCTCCTTACCGTTCCGAGAAGCCCGGCCGCCATGACTTAATCTCGAGAAATAATTAATTCTTGTTAAAGCATTACCCAATCTCCATAAAATTCAGTTATACATCGGCGAAAAAAATCAATTACCATAATAAAGGAACATCATCATCGTCGGATGAAGAAAGAGGAAGGGGCGAGCCCGTACGTCGCTAAAACTCCCGTCATCCTCCGAAAAATTCCTCCGCCGAGGCCCGGATTCCAGTTTATGAATTTCGTGTGCCGCCGCCGCGAAAAATTCGCGTTTTTTCGCCGGATCTCCGATGGCGCGCGCGCGCGCTCTCAGTGGGCCCCGGAAAAAATCGAGCATAACGAGGATTGATGATCGGCGCATGCGGGGGAAAAAATTTCTTCGAAGGCAATTTCGGGCCCGCCGCGTTGAGTCACGTATACACCGCGCCGCTCGGTTCAACGACTGGCCTGCCAGGCTCGATTAATCATTCGCGGATGAAACCGAAAAAACGTCACTCGCCAAAGTTCCTCCGGTCTCCCTCTCTCGCTCCCGCTCTCTCACGGCGTCGTGGAAAAAAGGAGTTGAAAAAGTGATAAATGACTAATTACGCCCGTGTAATTCGCTCCCGTGCGCGTATAAACAAAAAGAGCGAAAGTTTCGCGCGGGGAACAGGTGTCGCGCGCACCGAAAAATTGAATCGTCGCGTTGAATTTCGGGAAACGAGAAAAAAACGTCCAATTTCGAGCGCGAAACGTCCGCGCACGAGCTCCGATTTCCGGCGTGTCTCTCACGAGCCGCCCGATTTTTACGAGGTACTTAAGCCTTTAAACGAATCAAACACGCGGCGGCGGAGAGCGAGGGAAAAAAAGAGCCGGGACGCAGTGTCTGATTTCGGAAATTTGCAGTGAAATCGGTTAACCCGCGCGGCGCGGACCCACCTTTTTTTCTCAGGGGTTAAATCGAGCGTACCCGCGCGAGCGCACAGGGGTGGAAGCGGCGCGAGAAGGAAAAAATCGACGAGGAGTCCCCTTTTCCCCCATCCCCCTCGGTTTTTCTGCCTTATACGTTCGTTTTTTTTACGAAAAAGCAGGTAGGCAGCATCGGCCTCTACCTGTGCCCCGCGTGCGCGCACGAGAGCGAGAAAAGAGTGGAGAGAAAAGGGCTCATGGGAGATTACTCGCAGAAAACAGACGCGCGGACGAGGAGAGAGAAAAAACACGCGCCAAATTTTTTTCCGCCGCCGATTGGGGGGATGCGAGTTAGACCGAGCGGAGAATAGAGGGTAAAAGTGAGTTAATAGTCGGTAAAACGGTATTCACCCCGTGACCCCGAGGGCGTTCTTCCCGGCTCGCTCTCGCCTTTCGACTCCTTTTCGCTTTACTCCCATTCTTTCTGCGCCTCTCGAGTCCCTTGAATCCGATACCGTTTTTTTCTCTCAATTTTTCAAAGGCACATACTTCACTTTTATAAATGCTAACTGTTCAAATTTTCTATTGTTACAGTAGCAAATTTTTTATTTTCTATTTACACTATTATAAAAGAATTTCTTTTTATAGAAATACAATTTTGAACTATTAATAAAGATTTTCTAAATATTTATCAAGTTTAATATCTTTATTTTAAAAGAAGTATAAAATTATAATTTAGATATTGAATAAATGTCCATTGACTTTAATTAATTAATTAAAATTTTAACTATTTTTTTAAACTGTTTTTAAGATAAATTACACTTTTTTAATATTTCAATCTTAAAAATGCATAAGTAGCAGATAAATAATTCATTTTCTAATACTTTATGTAAGTATTGCTTAATATACAAAAGAAAATACACGCGACTGAAATATTTCGCGAGCCTAATATCGTTACTTAACGTCCAAAACTAACATTGAAAGGGTCACGTTTTGAAGACTAGGTAAAAAAGCCGTGTAACGTTCCCACTTTTCTATCTGTCATCCCTCCAGCCGTCCAGAGAAATTTGAGCGATCGCAAGTCGCCCGAGGCGAGCCGAACGTTCGGAGATTTTGATGCCCGCAGACTCCCGTCTTTCCGCGAGAGGAGGAAAATTTCAGCAAATCACCCAACTGCCTATTCCATTGTCGATTCGATGATCGGAAAAAAGGGTAAACAGCGTGTGCGCGGCTATTATTACGTTTTGTAACAGCTTGCTGCAGCATTTGGAATTCAGCCTTGGTAAAAGGTGACAAATGAACAACGAAACGAGGTAAACATTTTTTGTACCCCCCTAGAATTTCCTGGTCACTCGAGAGATCGAGCGTCATTTGCATGCGGTCTGACTAAAAATCAGGAATTACCGAACGAAAATATATGTGCATAATTACGCCGACTGACAGCTGATAAATCTCACGAGGATTTTTACTAAATCTAGATCATAACTGAAAAAAAGAGACAGCCGCCGTAGCGCACAGCGTCGCCCGAAAATACCATTAGCGCTCGAGGAATTCGTAAAAATCTCCCGGACAAATCGGCATCGATGGGAAAAAAGGCGAGTGCGCAAAATTCAATTCGCGCTCGCAAAAAGACGGAGACGCGGGAGAGAGGGGGAAAAAGAAAGGGGCGAGGAAAAGCCGCGGCGTTTTGTCGTAGCTTATTTAGAAAACTGGTTTCGCGACACGGTCTAACGAGGCATTCTTCGCGATCGGCGGCGCGGAATCGGCGCGCGCCCGATACGATCGAATTCCAATCGGTCTGGTTCATCGGTGCCGCGCGCGGATTATTATTGCGCGCGTATACGCACCGCACCGAGGAATTCGACCCGCGAAAACGCGCGCACCGACAGATGCAGTTTTGTAAATGCCCCCCGACTGTTTGCCGCCGCCGCGAGTGTTTATCCACCGCGAGGCTCGGCGCGTCGTTAATTCGATTCAGCCGAGCGACGCTACTCGAAGATAGCGAAATTGGAATTTGATTATCGAAGAAAAAAAGAGGATTGAGAGGCATTGCATGGCGTCTGCGTGTTGCGTCAGTAAGTAAACGCCCGGGTGTTGCTCTTGAAAATAAAGTCGACTGCGCGGTGAGAGCGTTGGAGGGGGCAAAAAGCGCGGGGACAAGCGTTGCAATTATTTTTCTTCGCGCCGATGTATCTCGGTTTCTCTCATTTTTTTCGCGAGAGAAGGAGCGACTAGCCATTAATTCACGCCGGTCGTCACGGCTGCCAGCGCGCGTCGATTCATTACCCGTCGCGAGAAAAACCGAGGTGTACGTATCAATTGTTACTGCCGGCGTCCCTCGCACGCGCCTCGACATCGACACGCGCTTCGCGCAATTATAAAGTATGTAAATGTCTCGTAGCCCAGTCAGGAGTTGATATTTCCCGAAGTAGCTCGCGGTGAATAAAAGGACGAGCGGAGAATAGGAGGCGAGCATATGCTTACAAGCACGGGAAAAAAGGAAGACAAGCGCACGGGAGGAGAGAAAAAATTAGACAAATGCGCGAGCAGCGAGGGAGAAGCGATGTAGCGCATCGAGGAGGCGGGGGAGACGTTCGGGAAAGGCGGATTAACGGACGACGATTTACCGGTGTTGGGTTTCCGTGATTTTAATATTTAAAAAGCCAAGGCGAAGGCGGCGGAGTGTGGCATGGGGGGGGGGATGAGCCACCGGGGGCCTCGGGTGCATTCTTAACACCTCAACAGAAGTCCGGGAGATGCCCGAGCCCGATTACGAAGGGCCGCATTTATCCTATGAGAAATTGGAGGCCGTCCCACTCTGCCTTTTTGTTGTCGGACGGGGCGCCGCTCTTTTTTCGTTTTACGCGAAATCGCGCACGCCCGAGGCCGCTCAAGAGACAATGCTCCCACAGGGCAGTTCGCTGATTAATTGATGAAATCGGAGGAGGTTAAGGGTCTTTGATTTTTTTTACCAGTTCGCTCGTTTTGTTCGTTAAGTATTTTTGCTGCTAAAGCAGGTAAATTAATTGATACATTGTAATTCTTTTTCTCGCGATTAAAATCTTTGATGTTACAATCTGTTGTGTGCTCGCAAAATTTTGAAGCTTTTTTTTATTAACTTACTAGTTATTTAATTTTTGCGATCAAAGGTTAGAAATATTACGAAATTATAAGTACCGTGAAATAATCTATGATTTGCGATATGCCACAACAAAAGCCTTCGTTAAATTCCTAAGATTTTTGACAATTTGTATTTCGCAATAATACAAATTGTATTCTCCGATTTCAAGCGCATCCAACAAAAGCTGAATTCGGAAAAATGATCATCGTACCTTCGCTGATTTTATCGAGGAATTCCACAAATACACGACAGATAAAAGGGAGAAGGAATGAGGCTGGAAGAGAGAAAGAGAAAAGGAGTCTCGGCGGCGGTCCGCGAGCGAGCTCATTTTTTCTCCCGGCCGAACCCAAAAACCCTTTTATGCCCCATACCGCAAGATTAATTATCTTCCATATTCGAAAAATGAAGCGAGACGAACAAAGGAATTGCTGCGCCGCGAGGGCTTTATTTTCTTTTCCTCGTTTGTTATACACGAGTGCGCAAGTGCGTGCGCGATCGCCATCTCGCCTTGTTGCGCCACTCGTTCCGCCGTTGTTAAATTTTTTTATCAATCTTTGAACGCCTTGTTTAATGATGAACAAGTACGAGACACTTAAAACCGAATGTGAACAAATTTAGAATCCGCTGCAGATCGCGTAATTCATTATAGTCACATTAGCTTTTTCTGTCGAAATTTTTATAATTAATAAATAATTTAAATAGGTATTTAAATTTAATAATTCAAATTTAATGCAATCAGACTAAAAAGCAAATGCAGAACTACAAGTACAGAATTTACATTTAAATAGTGATGTTTACTCAAGTGACTACAGAAATACATTATATCATGACTTAAATAATAAAATTATTAAACTATGTTTAATCTGCTAATTCTAATTGTAAGAGCTTTTTAATCCGTTTAATTAATAAATAAATAAAATAAAATGTGGAAATTTGAAAATTATTATAATTAAATGTTCCAATTTAAATTAATGAACAATTCCGATGTAAAAATCGGTCCAACCGATTTAGTTCGCGATCTCGTCCAAATTAGTTTTATTAGCAAAAAAACCAAAACTGTCCGTGAGATGAAGGCAGTTGAAATCGCGACGCAGATTCCACGATGGGGCATCTGCCCTTCCCCCCTCCTCGGCAAAAAGCCGTAGATTCCGAATTACGGAGGCTGGTGCCCGGCGCAGCCCGGAAAAAAGTCAGCGCCGGTCGCGGCGGGTCGCCGAAGGGGTGAAAAAGTTAGGCGCGCTGTGGGAATTATGAGGCCCCGGCGGAGTAAGAGAACGGCGGAGCCGAGGATTTCTCGCTAGGTCCGGCGAAATTTCGTTCGGGGGGGCCCCCATTAGGAGGTGAGCGCGCGCCCGAGTTTCCGGCATTAATTCGACATTATGCCGATATTCAAATGGACCCCCCGGAATTTGTGCGCTTTAACGAGAGAAGGAGGTCCCTTCGCTCCTTTTTCTCCCTCCTTCGCGGATTCCCCCGTAGCAATATCGCGGCCCGATCGCCCGGGACCCCCCCTCCTCCTCGTCCCTCGCTGTCTTAATTATCGGCGTGCAAGCGCGGGAATCGTTAATCGCCGTCGCGCAACCGCACACACGCTCGCACACGTACGCGCACGGAAGCACGTAATTATGCTGGAGGCTTTGCTGCAGATTTCTTTCCTCGTTTGCGGAACGTTTTCTCGGCTCGTTTAAGGAAAAATGAAATCTCGTCCAACGCTACATTTCATGCTTTTTCCAAGTACAAGAAAAATAAAAGCTGACGTTTGCGCTGCGATTTGAAAAAAACTACTATTCTCATTTAGCATATTCCGAAAAGAAACTACTTACTGGAGAATTTTTAATCGTGCGTTGCGGTGTAGGAAAAATAGTGAGATTAAGATGGAAATTGGAAGATGCAAATTTTTTAATAAACCGGTAAAAGGCTGGGAGATTGAAATTTAAGTGTAAACGCAAGAAAGAAAGGAAGAGGTCCAGAGGCCACTTATCTCATTCCGCGTGTGTGTTCGTCTTCGTTTCGCCCTTGTCTCGTCGCGTCCTTAACCGGATTCCCTCTCGTTCCCTTCTCCTCCTTTACACGCGGTGCACAGTTTCATCCGAGAATTTGAATATGAAGATTAGCCCCTCCTCCCCGTCCCCCTCCCTTAATGCAGCCTTAGTGATAATGTTCGCTCTTCTCCTTTGTATTTTCGTTTAAAAACTCATTCCTCGTTTGCATGGCTCCTCGGCCCCGGCGACACGTTGGAAATAATAAATAATTCACATTGGGAATTGTCGGGCGTGATTAGTCGGACAGCGCGAGCAACTAATTAATTTCAGAGAGCTTGGGGAATTAGAATTTATTATTCGTACGGGGAAATAAGAATCGGCCGATAACCGAGAGCCCGAGATATGAAAGCCCCGGATCAGTCGGGAAAAATGTAAAACTGGAATACAAGATGCCTGCCTTAATATGGATCTATCTCTCCTCTTGTCTCGCGGCGTGCAACTTGATAAATGCACTCCATATATCCTACCCCGGCGCAGGAGAGTAAAACGCGCGCGAGTAAACTGTCGACAGAACACGAGCTTTTTTCTCGGCCTCGGGCGAGCGCGCGGCATTTATAATGAAATTAGATAAGGGTATTTACAGTGATTTGTTTGTATTTTCCACGGAACTGGTATCTAATGAGTCAGAAAATAACCCGAGAGGCACTGAAAAACTCCTGGCGTCGATGAAAAATCATCTCTAATCTTAAGCCACCTTGGCGCTCGAGTATAATTCTAAGGAAGGAGGCGCTTGATTAATCGAATTCATGCTGCCTTTAGAAAATTTTACTAATGACACAATCGGCCAAATCCTCTTACGGCCGATAAAAAACGAAACGAGACTAATGAGAGCCAACGACTTGCGGCGGTTACGTAAACTCCGACTTCTAAATATTGACAAAAGCGCCGCCGAGGTAACCGAAAACAACGCGCGAAGAAAATCTGACCCCCGTTTAGCGCAATTTAAAAGAGGCCACCCTTCCAACGGGGAGAGACAAAAAAAGGGCCGGACAAAGAAGAAACCGGCGAATCCCATTCGAAGGCGATTCTCCAAATCCTCCCCCCGCGCCTGTCGTCGCCGAACTAAAGGACGCGGGAAGTTCATTAAGACACGCGCGCGCGCGGACAAACTGGTTTTCGCGGGTGTCTTGTCTCCCGCGCACTCGCCCGCATGAGGGGAAGATGAGCCGGGGGATTCGGGACCCTTAAGCTCCACGTGACTCATCTCTCGCTCTTTTATCCCGTGGATGCTCGAGCTTTTGTGTCCCAATTCGCCTTTGGAAACTTCCTTTTTACCCACCCGACACGCTACTTTTTTCTACGCTCTTCGCTTTAATCTCATTATACATTTTTATTTGTTTAGTATCCAGATAATTCGTAATATTTTTATAAATCCTTTTCGGAATAATGTTAAAGCTGTACTACATGAAAATTTATTACGAAGTTAAAATATACCATCATTTGTTTTAATGAACTCGCTTGAGGTCAAAAATAATTAAAGTAATTAAATATTAATTATAGTGATTCACATACAGATCTTTGTATTAAAAACAATTATCAATTTTAATAACTACGAATCGGTCGAATTTATTTAATGAAACTGCTTTAACTAAAAATGTGTCTGTTAATTACCCCGTACCCTAAAAAAACACGAGCATATCATAAAGAAGGATAATAAAAGCACGCGCGTTCAATTCGTGCGCATTACCTCAATTTGGAGGGAATCTCGAGCGATTGCCGGCTGCATCCATTCGCTCGGTGTTGAAATCGGCTGAATTTTAAAACGTCGGTGTGCGCGCGCGCCTGTCGTAACCCGCGGCGCTTCATTGCACGCGATTATCTGCCGGCGCATGTGCCCAACTTTTTCTCCTCGCCGTCTGCGTATTATTAAACTCCGTACGGGCGACTCTCGGCGCTACATCTGTTTGCACAAGGGAGCCTCTTCAGTTCCTCGGCCCCGGCGCGCCGACTTCGCGTCCGCGCTTGATTTATTTTTTGTTTGCCCGCGAGCTCGGAAATCCGATTAAATCGTTTAATTCCTCGTAAATTATGCTAGATTTTTCGTCCCGATCGCGCGCGGGGAATTTTAAAATTCAATTAACGATTTCGTTGATCGATTCATTTCTGGATTACGGGCTAAGTTATTACCGCGGCTTTTTTTCTCTCGGCGAGCGGATCTCATTCATACGAGATAATCGGGCGACCGCGTTTCGTAACAGCCCGCGCGCGATCGTAATTTACGGTCTAAATAGGAAACTCGGCGCGCCGAGCGAAGGAGTCGTCGCCACGAATCACCGTCCCGGCGTTCACACCCAATTAAAAATGTAGGAATTGATAATCGGGAGTCCGGCGATCGCATTAGCTCCTCGAGCGCGCGAACCGACGCGAAAGAGGATGACGAAGGAAAGGAGGAAAGGGCAAAGCTTCTCCACGAGATCCCTCTCTCTCTCTTTCTTCGTTGCGGGCAGCTAGGAATGCCTCCTGATGGATTGGTCATCCGTGATTAATTTGACAAGCTGACTTTCTGGTTTTCGGAGCGGCGGCGGGGGAAGGGGGAGAGAGAGAGACTGACAAGGCCCCCGGGCCCCCTTTACTCCTCGGCAACTAATGGGCTTCCCTCTCTTCCCCCGGCGTGCAGCGCGTCGCTCTCCCGCGGAATGGGATATAAAATATTCCCTCGTCTAGTTTCTTTCGCGCGCGCATTCCTCCTCTTTTTATCGGGCGCGCGCAAAATTCGGGAAACGAGTGCGGGGGCTCGAGCGAACAATCGAACGGCGAGCGGGGTGTAAGTTATCGGCGGCCATCGGTCATCTTAATAGAGGCCTGGGCGCGTCGCCACGGGTGCGCGCGGCGAGGGCGGGCCGACTGCGCTCCTCGAGAAATCTACATCTACGTGAGTAATCTCGCGGCCGATTGCATATTCCCATTCTCCGGCCGGCCTTCATCCATCTCCCGGCGGACGACGCCGCCGCCGCCATCCCCCCACGAAGAAAAATTAATCGAGAGCCGTCTCGGACGGGACGAGGCCTAATGTCAGAAAAGCCCGAGCCGCGGGAAAAGTGCAGCGGCGAGATTGATCGGACATCGTTGAATCGCGTACTCGAGAGGTTCTCCTTTTAAAGAGCTGCGGTTGCGGCCCTTTATATGTATCATTAATTTTTTGAATTTCGAGAAAAATGGCACCGACCGCAATCCATTTATCTATTGTTAATTTAGTAAGCGCATTATCTCATTTTGACGCGTTTTCCATTTGAAATATGAAAGTAAAATAAATTTTTTATTCTGTCGCGGCTTGTTCTTTGTAGGTATATATTTTGCAAGTCAAAGTTGAAAAATTTACGGTTCTGCGTGTTAAATAGAAAATCTTCAATTTGCATGATTCAAAACGCAGCGTACCTCTGACCCTGCGGGCACTTGTCAATTGTAAAATCGACGCGAGATATTCCGATTAAGACAAATTTAACACCTCGCGCATAAAGTGCTTTACGAGCCACGTAAGAGGCTGGCGTGATGTAACGGCTCGCACAATTTTTGAATTCTACAAAATACTTTGAATTTCGAGGGAGTGACGAAACTCCTCGTTTTGTTTATTTTCGAATGCCTAACGCGATTAGTACAACGGCAATAGGATTCGAGGCTAGTTTCTCCCGCTGCCTTTAAAAATAGAAAACGTTTTACGAGCTCGGGACCATTAAGGATTAATCCCAAACAGAATCGAGGCGGGAGTAAAAAGTGTTTGATCGATGAGTTTACGAATCTTTTCGAAAAATTGAGAACGCAACGTCGAGCGCTAATGACGTCGCACAAAGTGAAGTCAATTTTGATGTCGGGACCGGCGCGCTTAGTTAAAAAAAGAAGGCGCTCGAACGAAAACTTATTTGAATAAAATCGGGTTGGATTAAGAAACTGTTTATTTTTCCCATAGCCAGCGCTCTTTGTTAATAACTCGGCGGAAGGAGAGAAAAAAAGTCCGATTCAATACGAAATAAAAGCCAAAGTGAAGGAAATTTTGAAACATATATTACTCTTTTTACGCTCGTCATCGTTTCGTCGAGGCGCGATATAAAACCCGGAGTGATTGATGCTCCCGAGGAAAAAAGAAGGACTTCCTAAAATTCATAATGACGGCCGTGAAGCATACTCTCCGCGGCACAAAATAATTTCCATTTTTTACCCGATTCCCGGCTTCAAGGATGATTCGCGCCTTCCCATCCGCGTCGAGGTGTTCTCTCAGGAATCTCGACGGTGAAGGGGGGGCAGCGGCTCGCGCGCGCGAGAGTCGACGTGAAGTTGAAATTAAACAAATAATAATCGCGGCCGGCCTCGCCGGGGGAATCCGTAGGTTAAAGTGTACGTCGTAAAAGGATCCCATTGAATTCTAAATTTAAAACGAATGTCCGAGTGTCAGCGGACTGACGGGCAAAATAAACAAGATGCTCCGCGGAAAAAAGTGGGGAGGGCGCCGCGATATGCAGGAAGCTCAAGATTTCCGGGGGAAAGGTTTTTCTCGGATCGCCCGAGGATGTTTGATTAGTCGGTCGAGGAAACGTGGACTTTTCAAAAGTAAAGTCAAATTTTTTTTTTTTTTTTTGACGAGGGAAAACTGAATTTTTAGTAGATTAATCTACGATCGGGCAGTTGTAGGCTTTCACGAGACAGATAAAGGTCGGAGCGTGCTTTAAAAGCCCGGTGCTTGGAAACACACGTCGGAAACAGGAATTTCTCTGACTCATCGACGGGTTAATTGGCGAACAAAAGCCCCCGGCGGGCGAACCAATTGGCCCGGAAACTCGATGGATCGCTCGCCCATTTTTTTATGCTCTTTCTTCGGTAATAAAGTGCGCGCGGAAATTGCGATCGATAGCACGGAGCAGTCTGGTAGCCTCGTAAAGTTCACGTAAATCCATCCAAGCTGCGTTATACGGGCACCCGGTGGTCATACAACGAGGTCCATCCATTCGTTTGCCTCATTGTTTGAGCTGTGCTTATTTTACTATCACGAAAACGGGCCAATCATCTTTAAATTACTTCGTACTACTATCATACAAGAAATCATTCAGTAAAAAGTGGGTTATCACATAGTGACCAGTATTACAATTTTTTAGTAATACTAAATGAAATTAGTCGATAAAATTTATAAAAATAATAAATTTTATCGATTATAAAAATATAAACTAATGTCTACCAGGATCAGTATTAGAAGAATTGACGCATGAACTACGTAATGAAACAAGTCATAATTTTTTTGAGAGGAAAAATGGAACAAAAATAAACAATATTTAAAATAATTCCGAGATCTAAATCTGCAGTTGCAAAAAAATCAGATTTATAAGAGAATGAATGAACGAATTTTTTGCCAACATCTATCGTCGTGACATTTGTAAAGCACAACTCACGTTTTTATCTCTACAATCCACACAATATTTACCATTTACCGCAATAGAAAAAAAATGAATAATTCGATCTCAAAAAATGATCATAAATTAAGAGAGGAGAAATAACAACATTTCACCGTGCGATAGACTCTCGCGAGCCGTCGATATCCGCGCTCGCCTCGGCACCGTTAAAAAACAAAGTCCAAATTAAACAATCAATCACCGGCGAGCGCTCGCGTCTCCCTCTCCCGCGCGGGCTGAAATGAAGGAGCGCGCGCGCGGAGTGCGTAAAGCATCCCGGCGGCTTGATCGACGCGCCGTACGTGCGCTCGCTGGGAAAATCGTGCGTGCGGGTGCCCTGCGGAGCCGCGGCTCGGTAATGAAATTAAACGGCGAAGCCGGAGCGGCGGGAGGAGGGGGGAAGTCCGTCGAGGGCCGCCGACACCGAGAGAGCGAGCGAGACGAGGGCAGCAGCACGTGCGCTGCAGAAGCGGAGAACCGCCGCCGCCGCCGCCTTTTCTCTCTTTTTATCCGCTCGGGCGCGAACGCCGCATCGCTTATGCAGCGAGAAAAATAATTCACTCGGTTTGCGCACTGCTTTTTCTGATTGATAGATTACTTGATGATATTATTATTGAAATTTAATTTGTCTTTAATATTACATTGTCTTTAGTATTAAAAGGTGAATAATTTAAGTAACAGAATGAAATTTTTTTATTTTTTACATGGCGAATCGTCATAAGTAGCTTCGAAGAAGTTGTAACACTAGTTTGTCAGCGCTAAGTTGACGTTCATACAAATCCATTTGTACGCGTACTCAAACTTTGAGCGCGAGATTTAAAAAACTTATGCGCTACACGAATAAAATTAATCGTTGCGATATAAATGTCTAATGATAAAAACGAAAAAGAAATTAAAATACACGAGTGCCAGTTTCGTCATAAACAAGTGATTTGAGCAAGATTCATTAGCGCGACGAACGCTTCTAAAAAAGAACTCCAAAAAAAGTGCGTATATCAATACCTCGAAAGATCGTATAGAGCGCAATCATGATTTTCTCCGAGCGAGCATAAAAATGCGAATAAGCTTCACGGGTGTAATGGAAAGCGCGGTGTGCAACGGCGTTACACGAGTGCGTACAAGCCAACGATTCCCCCGGCTGTCGCTGTCCGTCCTTTTTTTTCGCCCGGCGAGTACACGTCGCGGGGGCTGCGGGGGCCCCTCGTAAGACGGGCGTCAAATAAAAGCGCGCGCCTGTCTTCGGCTGAATCGACGCCTGCCTTCGATGCCCGCACTTTTATCTGCCCCCTCTCCGCGCTTTTTTTTTCTCCCTCCCACCCTCGGCTGCCGCTTCTTGCGCCCGGGGATCGCCGCCGTGACTCACACTGGCAGGCGCGATTTTTTGCACCGGATGCGCGATATTCGACGTCTTCGCTTTTTCCAGCGAACCCGCGCGCCTCTTGATGGATTTGGCGTGAACGAGCTTCTTGCTAAGGATTGCATGAATACACTTTTGTGAGGCGCGCGAGCGCGTCGGTCGAATGAGTATTCAAATGTCGCACTTTTCTGTAGATTCGCATGATTCCACGTTGGATTTCTTTTAGGTAATTTATAATAAACTTTTAACTGATTTTACAATATTTTTAATGTTTAGTAATTATAAAATGTTATTGAGTGTAGAAACAAATGTAGAAGAACAATTGCGTGAGTGCATTAATACATTTTAAATTAACAATTAGAAACATTCTTACACGCGTGAGCATGAGCATTTAAAAATTCATTTTTCACAGTATATAGGTAACAGTAATAAACTTCCGCTGCGTCCCGTCCCCTCGTACTTCCAGGCGATTAACACCGAGTGTCACCTACATTTTCACCCTCTAAACTGCGGCGCCGGGGAGCACAGCACTTCGCGGGAGTACATGAAAATCCGGAGGGAAAGGAGCCGGGGGATGAGCGAGGGAGCGGCTCAACAGGTTTCCGGGAGGAGGAGGAGGCGCGAACCCGCAAAATCGACACTCTTGTATACACACAGAGGGGGACGCCTCATCCAGCGCGTTGCGCAACCGCCTTTCTTTTATTTTTAACGACCCTCCCCCTCATTAGCAAAACAAACGAGCGTACGAGTGGGTATTTGCTTGAAAAATTTATTTTCGAACGGGCGATCCATCAAGACGGCACTGCGACGAATTTCCATCGATTCCGAAGTGGACGAGGTCGCGTATCGGCCGGACGAATCTCGCGCGCGCGGGAGCCACCTCGGACGGGTCTTCCCGCGAGCGGCGGACAATGCGCCGGCTTCTCTCGAAATTCTCATACCGAAAAAAAGAGAGAGAAAAGGAAGCTCGACTAGGATAAAAAATGATGCCGAGCCGAAGGAGAGAACAGATCTTCCACGTCCGTCCGTCTACCTTTTCATCTCCGATCCTTCGCTCGCACGGCCACATCGCCGCGGCCTTTATCCGTGAGGAATGATTAATGGGTCCGCGCGTTTTCTCGTTTTCTCGAAGAGCCGCTGAGATAACACCGCACGCGGACCCCGGGACAGGAGGTCGCGGCGAGCGGACGATAGGGTTGGAGACGTTTGATTGCGGGTCGGGTGCGAAAAGGAGCTCTGCTTTGTTATTTAAGCTGAGTACCTTTTTTTAGAGGGCCCAGGCTGGAAGAGTTAAACGTCCGGTTGCAGTTTGTGTTTGACTGATGATATGGCACGCAGAACGGTTTCGCGAGAAATTGCGCAAAAAATTAATTACGGACGATTCTGAAACTATTTATTAGCTGGTATGCGTGCATAAGTAAGGAGACAATAATTGCGTGCAGTAAAATGAATTCAAACTCAAAGTTAAGTGGATTATCGCAAATAATTACAGAACAACTGCGTTTGAAGTTCACTTGTGTTTTAATGTAAAGATAAATATTTTGTTAAGAAAATAACATTTAAGCGCAAGAACGTAACTAAATGCCTATGAGCGAAATAAAGTAATTACATGAGTGATCCTGCAAAAGATTTAATAATAATTCATCAAAAACACGATTCTACCTTAGAACAATAAAAAGGCAATAAAATGATTGTACAGCTGGAAAATGATATTTCATCCTTTTAGAAGAGGAGAACGCGTAGAGTGGTGCAAGTAACAAAGCGGCCGAAAGGCCATCAGTCGAGCGGCAAAAAGTCGCGGGGCAGCGGGAGCGGCGTCGGCGGCGGCGCGAGTAATCCCCGGTCCGCTCGACGGGGGTAAGGAATCGTCGGATCGGCCCACGCACGCGTGCATCTCGCATCGATCGCCGGTGCGGCGTGTAGTCGTCGGCGTCGGCCGACTTTATGAGTTATAAGTCGGCCATCTTGCGCCGGGCGAGCCATCGCATATTCACGTGCAGCCGCGGCGGCATATGCGAGACACCAGCAATATGTAAGTGCCACATTCTGCTCCGCCGCCGACGCCGCCGCCGCTCTGCATGCATGCACGCTCGGTACAGTCCGCGCGGAAATCTTCGCCCCGCGGCGCGTCATATCGATTCGCCGGCTACCCTACGTACGCTTCGCGCAGCCAAACACGCCTCGTAGTTCGCCGATGGAAGAATTTGCGAAAGGATATTTTGAGGTTGTTGCTAGAGTAGTTTCAGTAAATTCAAAGTAGTTCTTAATTTACGTGAATATAATAAATGATGTAAAAGACTAAATTAACTTGAAAATCCGGTTTATTTATTCTAAAACTTAATAAATGATCCAACTTTCTTTCACCTGACTTTTATAAAATTTTAGTCTTGTCAAATTTGTTCTGCACCAGTATGATTTTGTTATATATCGCGTATTCGCAATCGTATGGGGAATAAGCTATATCCAGAATGTTTGGTAACCACGCAGAAATGGGCAATATTTCATCTTAACGTAAAAGAAAAAGGACATGTTTCATTCATGTGTTAAAAAAAATAAGTTTACATGTATAATTCTCGCCCGAAACGTATTGGATCGACGTTCCTTATTTAATAAACAAATTGTCCACCTAGTGAATAAGTGAACCACTTTTAATAAAATGAATATTCATTAAAACATGGAATCAGCGATTTAACTCACTGATATTTGAAGAATATGAATTCATTTTCAAGCAAGTCTTATAATAATATTAAGTGAAATATGTTTATTTTTACTCTTAAAAAAATTAGAATTTAAAATGCATTAATGCACCAAAAATCGGTGATACACTCCCCCGTAGGAAAAATCGCCGCAATCCACCCAGTCTTCATTCGCACCAGCAAGGTTTGTTATGTTAACGAGGTCCATCGAGGCGAAAAAGAAGAGAATCGTCGGAGCGACCGCGGCAAAAAGGCCATTCGCGGCGAGCACGGGGAAACACGGCTCTTGGGCCGCGTCGATGGATCAAAAGCTCGTGCGCTCTGCTCCCGCGGACGAATAAATTATCGGCGCGCACGGCGAGTCCGCGCGTCCATGTTCGACGTTTCGCATGCGCGCGCTCGCGCATCGGGCAATTAACATAATTGCCGCTAAACCCGGAGCCTCCCCCTCCCGCCTCGCTATCTCGCGCGCGGGGGCAAAAATAGCGAGGCATGAGCCTTATTACGCGCGGGCCTCGCTCTCGCGCGACATTACGCTTTAATGATTTCGTCCGTGTGTTTACAAGATCTGCTCATTTGCTTACTTAATGTCGAATGTAAATATCCGCCGGGATGCGCCGGAGGGAGAAAGAGGAGCCCGCGGGGCAAAAAATCGCCCGGGACCCCGCGCATTATCGCGCGATGCCTGCATTCGTAATGCGGGCCCGGTGAGCGGGGTGTACGCGCTCTCGGGATATTATTTTCGCGTTTCTCGCGGCTGCCATAAATTTGCGGCCTCGATCCTATCGGCGAATAAGAGCAGCGCGCACCTACCGATGACGATGTTTGTAATTGAAACATCAGAAATGGACTTGGCCGCTTCGCGTGCGCGCTTAGCCCTTTATGCGCGAGATATTAACGATGCGCCGAGCTGCGAAGCGTCGCTATACTTGCTGGAAATTAAGTGGCTAGCCTTTCAGTCCTGCCTATTAGTTTACTTTGTTGCAGATGCATTTGATAACGACATTCATTTCAAATCTTGCGTTAAATGTATCTGAATAGAAATTTGCGAAACTGCACACTTATTGTTACAGATTTTTGTAAAATAAAGTTTCCATTTTTAAAACACTAAAACGATGGCACTAGTACGCAATTCACACCGATCAACCTGGTTTTCATGGTTTGGTCGATAGTTTTCTTAGATGCAATTATGATCAAAAAAGGAATAATACAAAAGTTTTTCGTCTGCAATCTACCAGCTCTTAATAACAATCGCAAGTTAAAAAAAAAGTGTTCCAAAATCAGAGAATTAATTAAACGTCGAAAGGATTGATCCGATCGGCAGCGGGAACTTACCTTGCTGCAGGTGCTGTCCCAGGCCGGGGTTGAGGAAGCTGGGCGGCAGCTGCCTGCTGACGTACTTGGCGAGCTCACCGCCGGCGAGGCCGTAAATCGCGAGGAGCTCCTGCATCCTGCGCTCCTCGGCCTCAGTCTCGTTCTCTATCTCGTCCTGATTCCGCTCGTCCTCCTCGCCCATCATCTCCTGCTCGTCCAGCCGGCTCGCGCCGTCCTGGTCGTTCTCCGGCTCCAGGCCGCCGCTGCCCCCGCTCTTCTCCGACGACTCGGAGGCCGGACTCCTCGCCTGCAGCGACCAGCAGAGTTAATATCGCGGCGGTGCGGCCGACTAATTGCGAGGGGCACTGGTGCGCGTGTCGCGGTAATCGGTAACGGCGAATCGGCCGCGGTACTTCTGTTTTCGAAGAGCCGAACACGGAGATCGAGCGATCGATCGACGGGCATTTAATGCGCCTTGGGGGCAAGTTAATTAGGAGGCGGGACTTACGTCGGTGGCGGGCGAGTAGGGCTTCTGGGACCTCAGCTGCTCGAGGATGAGCTTGTGGCGGAAGGAGTCGGCGCTGTCGTCGTCGCCCTCGGAGGAGGGCGGCCTCGTCGCCACGGACAGGTCCATGGGTATGACCTCGTTGTTGTTGAGCCGCTGCTTGCCGGGCGGCCGGTCCTCCGAGCTCTGCAGCATGGTCTTGCGCTCGTAGTCCAGCACCTCGGGCCCGGAGGTCGCGGCCTCGTCGTCGTCGCGCGCGCCGCCGGACTCCGCGTCCTCGTCGCGCTCGTCCGACTCGTCGCTGACCTCCGCCATCCGGCTGCTGATCGGCTTGAAGTTCTTGCGCTTGTTGCGCGGCTTGCTCTGGGACTGGCCCGACTGGGACTGCTGCTGCTGCTGGATGCTGGCCGCCAGCTGGAGCTGGGTGGCCGCGGACTGCGAGTCGTACTGCTGGGAGTCGCTGTCTTGGTCGGCCGTAGAGCCGGCGCTGCGACGCGACGCCGCGGCCGCGAAGTTGTACACCGATTCCGAAAGCATCTCCGCTGCAAACGAAAGGTACTCTCATTATTATTTTTCCTTTTCTTTCTCTCTATGCGTTAGAGCTTAAAGCTACTTTGTGGGTTCTTGTCTCATTGAAATGTACTGAGGAAGTTATGCCGGAGCATTTTCTTGGAAGAAATAGAATCACTTTTTTGAGAATCAAATGCATTCGTAGTGTAAAACAGTTTTTCGTTTTGACCATGAGACAAACTTCTAACCACCGAGGTCTTAAAGAGCTAAAGTCAAGCTCATTTTAAATAGGTATTTATAAATCGAGAAAACAGTGGATGTAAATCATTCAAACGGCTTTTCCTAATATTTAATCAAATAAAAAATAAATTTGTTATTCTTTATTTCAAACCCAATTGCATAAAATACGAGGTGCTTTTAAATTATTTTCATTTTTCAATGTTCACGTTTATCATTTATTAACGCACACGAGTTATTCTGCGAATAAAAAAGATACGAGATCAGTTGCCCGCGAAATTTAAAAAGCGATAAGAAAGATAAATATCTACTCCTATTGATTACAACTGATTATTCATTAGATTATTTGCACTTAGCAGTAATTTTTTATTTAAGAATCATGAGGTAGCAATTTTTAGCGATTAAATTTGGAAAAATCAATTATTAAATCAATTATTAAAATAAATTATTGCTTTAGTATTAGTCCCTCGTAAGAAAAAATAATCCGTGATTTGCGAATGAAAGTGAAATGTTGCTTACTGAACTTATATCATGGTTAAATTTCTTTCGCAACTCCGTTTTCATTTTATACGTGTATACTTAGAATGACGGAAGATTGTCTTACGAGCGCTGGATCTGCTCTACTTACTGGGTCCATATGGACTCGTTACGGCGGACATTGCGAGCCTCTTTCTTCGTCTGCCTCGTCACTGCATCCTAAAACAAAAATAAAACACCGGTCCTCATAAATCATGCTTATTTTATTATTACAGTGCAATTTAAATTTAGCATAAATCTGACAAAATCTTCTTATAGCCAGTATAATTCACTTGTTTAATTTTACAGTAGTGTCAAGTGATTCGTGGGATTATACTATTTACAAAGATTCTTGTTTAATCGTTTACTTATTTTTGTACATCATACACAAAAATTAGAAAAATAAAAAAATCTCTTTTTAAGTTATTCTGATGATTTATTATTTATCGTATCTTAAGCTTTGAAATATTAACTAAAAAATATACTGCTTTTTAGAAAATTGGTCATGAATAGTTTTATGAAAATAAACTTGAAGCGTAAAGAATTAAACGACTATATCAAATTGAAAATTACCCGGCGCTCTCTTCGACATGACCCGCAAGTACCATCAATTTCCTCTCCCACCCCCTAAAAGCCAGAAAAAAAAAAGACAATAAGGCCACTCCTCATCAGCGAGAGCCGGAGCTCCTAATTGGCCCTCCCGGATTTTCCGAGGCCGCGCGCTCGCTCCTCCCCGCCTCCCGCAGAAATGCAAATAACGCGCGAGAACGCGATCCGCATCGGGCCGCTTTCTGTGTGTACGTGTACACGCGGCTTGCGCTTATGAAAAAGAAGAGGCCGCGCTCTCGAATCGAGAGGGAATCGCGCAAAACAAAGGGACGTCACGGAAACAAAAGCCCCGGGGGTGATATACGAGCCTACGCTCGGCGACGCTGTGGCGACTCTCTCTCTCTCTCTTTCTGTCTCACTCCCTTTCTCTCTTTCGCTCTCCCTATCTAGAGGCCGGCATTTTTCGTCCTTTTCCGAGCGCGAGAAGAGAGCACCTCGCGCCTTCGCGAGGAGGAACTCGCGGACTCGAGTTTTGTTCCGCGCGAGCTCCGTGTGTGGCATTCTGGAGCGCGCGACCTTTTGTTCGCACTTGCCGTGAGATCCACGCTAAGTCAATGGCGAGCTTTTGTGCATCATGACGCCGCGAAGAAAGCTTTGATGAGCGACTATTATTATTAAGGATGGATGCCAATAATTTTTTTGTAAATAAAAAATCAATTAATTCGATCTTTCTAGTATGCAAACATAATTCACATTTTTATTTAAGAAATACTACACTTAATAAAATTAATTGTGATATTTTTCGTGAATAAAAATTAAAAAAATTTAAGTGCCCGTCTTTTAAAAAAATGTATTTTAATATTTATCCGAAGAAAAATATCCGTATAAGATGGTTACGAAGTGACTTGCATTAAGAAAACAATAATAATGATATGCTCCGGTACGAAAAGCCGTGAAGCGTCAAAATAAAAAACTCCGCTCCTGCTACTTGACATTGACAGTTGAGGCTTTTAATAAAAAAAAAAGGAAATTTCGACGAGCAGGATGAATATTTATTCCAATAAACGCGAAGTACCGTCCGGGGCATCTTCTCGGAATCTCGAAAATCCCGTAGGTCATGCGTCTCGGCGTTTTGTCCCGTCTCGCGATTCCCTCGTCATCTCGCCGGCGCACAATATCTCCCGCTCTCCCTTAGCCCCGGTAAATTTTGAAACCGGTTCGCGGAAAAAGTCCGGGCGCTCGGCTCGCGCGCGCGCTTCGATCATCGCATTATACAGAACGGATTTTCAATTTACGAGACAGGCCCGAGGCGTCGCGCCTCGCCACCGTCCAGCGAGGACGAAAAAAAAGCCGCCGCGCGGACCCGCACGGGGAGGAGGCGGCGGACTCGGGAATCCGGCCTAAATCGTGGAAGAGCCTAAGTCGGCGCGCGTGTTAAATTGCAACAATGCATAGATCCCGAGCGAGCGATACGCGCTCGGTGCATTACGCGCTGGACGTACGAGCGCGGCCGTGTGTGCGCGCGCGCGCGCGAGTGTGCGCGAGCTCTCGCGAGCGGAGGGTGATAATGTATTCCAGGTCCGCCCCGTCGGGCCGGGCGGCGGCGGTGGGGGGGAGTCGGGAAAAGCCGGGGCCGGGCGCACGCAATGGCCATTGTAACAGATGTTAATTATCCCTTCTGTGCGCGCAGACAGAGAAAGCGTATATCCATCGGCCATCCGCCGCGCGCGAGCTGCTCGCCATTGCCGGGCGCGCGCGGGCTCTCCTCGCTCGCCGCGTGCATGTGTGCGATAAAGCAATTCCGCGCGTCACTTCGGCCAGACTTATGGCGTGTACGGGCCGCCGCCGCCGCGTTATATACTCGCCGCTGGAGAGGAGGAGAGGCTTCCTTCGCTCGGGCCTTTTTTTCGCCTCGCGCCGTGGTTTCGCTCGAGGAAATGCGGGAGATTTGCGACGGCCGCCGGAAAAACGCTCGATTTCGTTGCGGGATACGCGCCGACGCTTGCGAAGCACCGTATCTCGCCGCTGATGCATTCAGGCGCGATTCACGGCTTTGCTTTGCGGACTATCTACAGTTTTCATCGACTGTTTGATAGTTAAGGTTTCTTTTTATTTTTTAGGATAAAATATTTAGCAATAAATAGTTTTTGATCAAAATCATGAAGCATTTCTATGTCTGAATTTTTGTCAAAATTAAGATACTCGTGAGCGGCGAATCTTTGAAGTGATCTTTTTCTTTAGCATTATCAGAATTGCGAACAAATTTTCCAAAAAGTACAAAAGGGCATAAGTGCAATTAGTTCCGGTAGCAGGAGATAATTGAATTTTTATTAAAATCTTTTAGTTCTATATCTTTACAACTTTTATATCATCAAAAAACTATGAAGATATTTACTCTGTTGCCCGAAAGCCACCACAGGAATATTTAGGTACATTCTTTCACGTAAGATATTTTATCTGGAAAAGTGCTAAAAAATTCTATTATCGATAATTTTTTATTTATCATTTTTATTGAAACTGTACTCCTTATTTGATTAGATTACTTCTTTAGTTAAGAATTCATTAAAATCCATTTCAAGTAGTGATTCACTGTACACGAATTTAAAAATGATTTGTATACAAAAAAGATTTAAAACTTGAGAAATTCATTCATAGATAATTATTCTTTTTTAATCAACCTCAAAACCAAAAATATCTGTCCGTTACACGACTTTGGGAATGTCGCGAGTCATTTATGTCCGCGCAGGAAGCGGAGGAACGCGGACTGGCGGTGGTAGGGGGGCACGAAGTCTTCGGGAGAGGAACGAGTGCTTTGCGCCGATAAAAAAATTTGATAACATCGAGAGCGCGAGTTCGGCCAGGCTTCCCCGAAGAAGCACTCGAGAGATATTTCGCGTGTGCGTGCGCGCGTTTTTCGGGAGAAAAAACCCGGCGCCGATTTACGATCTCCCCGCAGCCTCGCACCCGGCGCCTTTATCAATTTCTACCGAAGGGAATTTCTCATATTTATTTTTACGAACCCGAGCGCGTCCCGCAACAGGCGCGAGTGCATTCTTTTTGCCTTTCTCTTATCGCCCTAACGACCGGAAAGTATCGCGATTACTTTATCCGTTCCGCGTTCGAGGCTCCGCTTGCATTTTCCTCGAGGCGCGGAATGCGATCTTTCGAAATTTCGAAAAAATTTTCTAGATAGCGCTTGAATTCGAGGAGCACTCGAGGCTCCGCGCATAACCCCATCACTCCGGAAGGGGTTTAGGCGAGCGCGCGAGCCTCCGCCGCGGCGTCGCCGGCGCACTCGAGAAAGACGAGGCGCGACCGCGTTGTTCGTCGGGCACTCGAGGAGCCTGCACCGGATTTACCGGAATTCCGACGAATCGGCCCGTCTGCTTTCTATCCCGCGCGGTGCACCCACCGGAAATTGACTTTTTTCCACTCGATGGATATTTCGTCGATAAAGCTCCACGCTCGCTCAAACTTCACCCAATTAGGATGTTTCGGAACTATAACAGCGGCGGGAAGTTAGAGCGGGGGCGGAACGGAGGGGGACGGCGAGGAACGAAATCGGGACAGGATCGAGGCGCGTTTTATCGGACGGGGAAGTCGATCGATCTTGGTGTCCCTGAGAGCGTCCCCGGACACGCGCGTGCGACTTGTCGCGCCTTACGCGCTATCGGAATCCCCGATGTTCGCCCGTCTTTATTCCCTCGCGATTTTCGGACGGAGAGGAAGGCGCGAAGGTACACGCGCCGATACAACCGAGATGGCACTTCCATTCCATTCGATTCGACGTTGTGCGAAAGATCAACCTCTTACTTTTTCTGCTCAAAAATAAAAATTTGAAATCTAATTTCGAAATAAATTTATTTTTAAGTCTTTAAACTTATTTTGATTTTTGTTTAAGTGTTAGTGTGAAACTACCCATGAGAAGTTGACTCTCTTATAAATTTCTTTCTTAAAAGAACTTTTTGTACCCTTGATAAGTCGTAAACAGCACTGCTTATTATCTCTTTATCGTCACCTTATTATCTCGGTAGAAAAGCCATAAAGCCGAAAATTAATTTTCCACCCGCATTCTACAGAAAAAAAGTTCAAGGCGCTGTGATTCATAAGCGTCAGAAGTACGTGTCAATGAGATAAAATTAAATGCA
This sequence comes from Eurytoma adleriae, assembly GCA_900480045.1. Taxonomy (NCBI): domain Eukaryota; kingdom Metazoa; phylum Arthropoda; class Insecta; order Hymenoptera; family Eurytomidae; genus Eurytoma; species Eurytoma adleriae. Next base: position 111,441 of record UXGC01000069.1, read on the forward strand.
CAAAGGCCCGATTGTGGGAAGCTTTCGAATATTAACAGACGCAGCATTCACGGAAACACTTGTACCGGCCGATGAAATTTTCCCCGCTCATTCACGCGTATCGGCTTTCAAGCCCCGTCGAGTCTCGCGCGGCTGCCCGCGCGCTCGAAATTAAAATTTCGAGCACGCGATTGTCGAATCCGTCGAAACCCCCGCAACGCCCAAACAATCGCGCGTATCGCGCTAAAAGAGTGGTAAAAAAAGGTCGCCACTTCGATAAGGCGAGCCAAGTGCGGGCGTCATAATGCCAGCGCAAAAAAGAAGGCGGCGGGAGAAGGAGGAAGGAAAAAGGAGAAAAAGAGCCTGAGCGCGCGGTGCGCTCGTGAGATATGGTGTGAAACACGAGAGGCTGAAATTAAAGAATGAAAAACACCGGATTCTGAGAAGAGCCGGAGAGAGCCGCTCAACGAGTCATAATAATATTCGTAATTTCAGGCGGGTGGAGGAGGAGGCGACCTCCTCGATATTACCCCCCTCGCGCGCACGCGGAAATATAAAGCTCTCCCCGCGCGCTCGATTTAGCCTTCTTTTTACCGCGGGCGAGGCTTAAGAGCCCCGGCCGCGGCGATAAGATTCGAATTTATTGGGAATTTCGCGTAGTTTAATCGAACGGCGCTTCCGTATGCGGGATTCCTAGTTTCTCGCGTTCAAGCAGCACCACGCTTCCCTTGTACGCATTCTCCGCACAATTTATTCACTTAAACGCTCATTAATTTTTCTTACGCTAAAGTAGCTTACTCGTGCCTTCTTTGTTCCTTTTATTTCAGAGACCATCTCTCGAGGCTGAAAACTGTGCGCGTCACAGTAAACGTACGCATTATACGCGGCGCAATTTACCTTCGATTTCCGGTCGGAGGTTCGCAAAAAACCGCGGAAAAATCGCAGGCGGCGCTTACTTTGAGCTTTGGGTTAAACAATAACGGGTCGAGTGACAACGATCCTCCTCTCGGACACGCATAATAACGGCGGCGGGGGTAAATACAGGCCGAACAAAGAGGCGGCCTTTGCTTATAAAAAAAAGGAACGAAAAAAAAGTCAACCGCGGCGAAGGGAACAAAAGTCCCCGCGATCGTCCTTTTGTACGATGCGTCGCGGCTTGCCCCCCTCCCTCGCGAGTGCAGCATCGGCGTCTTCTGCGCGCGTTTATTATGCAGGCGCCTCCGAGTCGAAATAACGAGGGCTCGCGAAACGCGAGCGGCTTGTTCCCCCCCTTCCTCTATTCTTCTTCTTCGCGCCTATCCCTCCATTGTCTCTCCGCGCGGACTATTTTTTTTCTCGAATCTCTCGCAGCGCCTCTCATCTAGCCGATCGTAAAACGCGCGCGCGGCAGCGGGTATTTAACGACGCGAGCCGCGCGCCGTCAAAAATAGAGCGAAGAGAGCTCGGGAGAGGCGGCCTCACTAATCTGGTTAGGCCCACTTAGCGCAACACCGGCCATTTAGGACCTGGGTACACACGAGGCGCGCGAGCGAGCGAGAGGAGGACGCGGCGGATGCGAGCAGGAGTTTCACGAAATGCGCTAAAACGTCTTAATGGGAGCAAACGCTCACGGAGAGGAGAGAGAACGCGGAAAATTAGTAGACTGTGCTCTTTTTTCGGACGGTTTCTCCGAGACTTTTAATATTTCTTTTTTTCGCTTTTATTTGCGGAGCAGAGTAGAGTAGAAAGTTCGTTTCTTTATTACATTTCGCATTGCAAGTACACGATTGAACTGAAAATCGGTAAAAAATCTTAGAATTAAAAAGCCAGGTTTTTATCCATTTTAAATGCGACAATTTTTTTTAAATATTTAACAGCGTAGTAAAAAATATTTATAGTTCGAAAAAATAAATCATTAATTTATGGACACTTTAAAAAAATTGTGCAATAATAAACAAAAACGTTAAATCGTTAAAATCCTAGAAAAATGAGAAATCGTTATTCAAACCGCATATTTTCCTACACAGTACACTGTACAGCAAAGTCGTAAAGAAAATAATAGTTAGAACTTCACAGGTTTATTCCGCAGTTTTCGTTTAACATTAACCTCAAGGAACATCAAAATCGCCTCTACAATCAATTACGATTCCTCCGACCAGAAGAAATAAGAGGAACAAGTTGAAAAAAAGAAATATAAATAAACGCGCACGAATCTGAAAATTTCCCTGCAGCAGTACAAGGTCTCAAAGATTACCGTCGAGTCGAACAAAGTAAAAAGCCGTTCCTTTATGGGATCGTCGCTCGCCGCGAGACCGCAACACGCGGCGGCGCCTGGCGATCGATGTAATTAGGCGTCCGCGGCGACGGCCAAGAAGCGGAGGAAGAGAGAAGGAGAAAGAGCGAGAGACTACCGGCTCGCCCTTTCGCGGCTTCGCATATATATACCGCGGGGGTTTCCGAGGTAATTAAAGAAGAGAGAGAGAGAGGCGAGCGCGGAGCGCATGCGCCGCGCGGGGTAATTAATTAATCGTCGGACGTCCTAGCGCTCGGCCTCCGCTTTCGATTGCGATGCGCGTATAGACCTATATCGTCGGACTCGCCTCACTTTTTATTTTTTTATTTTTTCCCGCATCGAGCGCCCGGGGGCTGCTTATGCTTTTGTTTATCGCGAGGCCTCGCGGCTTGCTTTATTAACTTCGGAGACTCATTTTTCACGCGGTCGCTTTTCGTGCCTTCGGAAGAAACGCCTCGCGTGAGTCAGTGTCGTTTGTGTTTGTTTGGACTCGCTCGCTTCCTTCTCTTTCTCTCTCCGTTTTTTTAATTTACCCGCTTTCGTTTAACACACTTTTTTTAAATGAACCTCCCGGCCGTGATTTGTCCGTTCTCTTTTTGTCCTTTTACCATATCTCACTTAAATTGATTGAATCGCCTTTTTTCCTCTTGTTTATCACCGCGTCAACTGTCTTTTTATACCGCGCGGTTATTGACTGTACAACTTAGTCCCCGAGGAGCTAGAAAGGGATTATCGAGGGACTGCGCGACATTTTTTCCTCTGCATTCGTAAGCAGACCCTCGACGAGCGGCAAAACTCGAACTAGGAAATCGTACCATTCGTCAAAAATAAATAATTCACGCGCATGCGCCAATCGGAGAATAGTGGAAAGGAGTAGCCGAAAAAACACGCGCCTCCCCCTTGCAGCAGCGAAAGCGCGACAATGGATCCGACAGCCGGCTGCCGAGAGTCGAAATAAAGCTCGCCCGGGCCTGCATAGATAATTTCGCTTTACGACTCCTCTCCGACGTTTCATTTTTTTTTCATCCCTCGCCCGAGCACCCAGGAAACGTTAAAAACGCCGATTACGTATGCACGCTTTTCCGCGTCCCCGAACGAGATTTCGAAAAATCCGTTGTCCCGGGCGCACGCAGGCCCGGCTGAATAATTTTATGAAATTAATAGTAAAAGGGTGGGCCCCGCCATTATGCGCGTATGCAAATAAGCCCGGGGGATGCTGCGCCGGAGGGGGGCAGGCCGAGGGGTGGGTCCACGGCGCGCCGAGGAAGCCGAGCGAGATGGAGTGCCGAGATTTCGCTGTGTATATGCGTTTTTGCAGATCGCCGCGGAGAGCGCGAGTGATGGCTCCGCTGGAGGACAGATGCGAGCGGAGGGGTTTTTTGCCTGCGGCACCAACATCGGACGGCGAAAAAGTGCAGCTTTTTTTAATGCGATTTGAGCGATCGCCGCGACAATGAGCGACCAGATTTAATTTCTTGTTTGGAGTTTTTTCGATGGAATAACCTACCCTTGCTTCGGGCTCGCTATTGTGCTCACTGACGTTTGTTCATATGCTCCGAATATGAATTTTTATTTCGTTCAGATGTTACAGTTCTTCTATTAATGTTGATTTAAGAACAAATTAAATTTTTATGCGAGAGAACTTTTTATCGAAAAATTAGAAGAAAAATAAACATTTTTTACATTTTTTAATGTACTGTAGGAAATAAGCAATTTTTTATTATAAAGTTATTTTTAAAGTAGTAAATTTTTATCGAATTCACAATGTTATGTAACTACTGAGTTGTACATAATTATTGATTATTTAGTGAATTTCAAAGTAATTTGAGTTTAAAATTTTCTTAAAAATCATACACAATGAATATGACTAAAAACATATGTAAAATTCCTGCATCATCAGAAAAAGGAGCGGGGTGGCTCGAACAAAAGGCGCGGATAAAAGCCGCTGAAATTTTCAAGTTACGAGATGCGGCGCGGCAAAAACGAGTATCGACGAGCGCGCAAGCTGCGAGGCATTAAAACTCGGAGGATTTATAGTGCGCGTATCTATACGCGCTCGGACTCTCCCCCTCTCTCCCGACCGCGTCGCGAGCGGTGTTAGTGACCCGCTGCTCTCCGACACGCTACTCCCCGAACTCGTTTCGCAGCGGGACCGCGAAAAAAAACGACCGGAGGAGCGCGACAATGCGACGCTCCCGTGTCCGATAAGTTCCTGCCGCGTGTACTTCAACTTTACTAAATTATTCTTATAATTTATAGTTTCTTTTCAGAGCTTACACTTCCGTCAAGTTTTGCAATTCGCGCCGAGGATGTGCATCTGCATTTTTGGACTATCGAACTCACCTGGAACAAAAAAAGGTAATATTTCATTAAAACACAGCGAAAAGCTTAATAAATTGATATTTCTTAATAAAAATTGCGAACAAGAGGGGAGCGCGGAAAAAATGTCTCGTGTAAGTGGAGTGCGGCCGATGGGGTTTATATACATCGGAGGCCGGAGGCACGTCGAGGCGGAACGGATGGCTCGCATAATTAGAGCCGGCGGTTTTTTCTCCGAGCCGGGGCCCTAAAGTACCACCTTCCTTTTTTCAATTTCTGCGCGGGGCGCACGCGCGCGCGCGACGATGACGCGCGTTTTACGCGCCATTCATTAATTTTTTCCGCGGTAAGGCGGCTTTTTGCGCCGCTCCTCCCCGTGGAATTGAGCGATTCTCCGATTATTGCTTAATAAAGTGAAGAACTCGCGAGAAGAGGTATTTTTTGCCCTTGTATCCGAGAACTTTAACGATGATTAAAAGGATTTAACGGTCTAATGAAGAAATGCTTATGAATTCGTAATATCGGCCGGTAAGGCTCCCCGCGTTATTTATGGCGATTTGCGCCTTTATGAAGATTTTTATTGAGGCGGACTAACAATTTAATGCCTTTATACGTTTTACAAGCGAGTATGCACTAATAAATTACTTAAGGATTTTTTATAAGAGTGCAGCTATTTTCTATCATCCCTCGTAAAAATCGGTAATTTTTATATCTCTTATAAATAACACAAGCTCTGGGACACTAATAAATCCCAAGCTTTCTTCAAAAAAATTCAGCAATTTACGTTTGGTCGTGACTTTCTTTGTCATCCCTCATAAAAATTGTTAATACCACCGAAAAAAAGGAGCGAGAAGAAATTGGGTCGCGAAATAAAATTTACGTCGAAAGCACGTAGCTCGGGGCGAGGAGGAACCCGGGGCCCTTTTACGCAAATCATTAATTGAAAACTGGAACTCGCGGGGCAGCCTGGTCGAAAAATAAAGGGCCCGGGACACGGGGAAAAAGAGCAAAAGGGGGGGTTGGAGAGAGACGGGGGATCGAAAATACGACCGCGGAGGCGCTCACGTACGAAGAATAAATTTCATCGGGCGTATTCCGCGAAGAGGAGGAAAGGAGGGGGGGAGGGGGCTTCCTTCCCCCGGGGCCCGGCTCGTATATACCGAGTTTATTTCGACCGGTCAAAGGAGGAACGCGCACGGGAGGAGAGACGGATGATGAAAAATGAGTCGGCGGAATTGCATAAATTTAACGAAAATTCGTGGCCGATTACGACGGCGACGACGGCGACACGGCCCCCGGCGCTTCTCCTCTCTTTTGGGCTGCGTGTCCGCGGGGGAGGGGGAGGGATTCCGCGAAACGCCGAAAAATCCGCCGAGGGGGAGATAATGCAGCGAGAAGCGAGAGGGACGGAGATGCATCAAGCGCGCCGACCTTTCTCGGGCTTGAATTTTGCTAAATTACTCCTTTCTCGGCTTCTAAATTAAGCAGCGGCGGCTCGAGCCCGAGAGAGACACTGGAGAAAGAGATTCCGCGGCTTCGCGGGTGTAACTTAAATTAAGCTGTAAGCATTTTTCACTCCAATGATATTTTTCTCAATTAGATGACTGTCTACCGATGTGGTAATCCAACAGACTTTTATTTATTATTTTTATTAATAAGCGTAAGTATTAGTAAATAAAATTTCATAAGTAAATAAAATTTCATTAAATACGTAAAATTTCGCGAAAACTTGTACACAATTTTTTATGAGACATTTCACTTTCAGAGAGCAATATAGCGATAAGCGAAAGCCGCGAAAATAATCGTGGAGGCTTTAATAATGAGGGATTCCGGGGCAGCGACCGCTCGGCGACTCTGACAAATCGCTCCCTGAAACCGGCGAAAGGCCCAGTCGCTCCGGGTATCTCGCGCGTATTAGCGAGTTTTTTCCCTTCCGACCCGAAATTTACGAGATTCGCCGCCGTAAAACCCGGGGCCGCGGGGAAACAAAAGTCGGGCCCCCATAAATCGGCCGTTCAGCGGTATTTATACGCGCGGATCCCACGCGGATCCGAGATTCCGCGAATCTGCGTAAAAGAAAGAAGAGTCTTCGCCGTCAAAAACGCGATGCACGCGTATGGCTTTAATTATGGAGTCTGAACGACCTTTTGTCAAGGGTACACATCGACGAGTGTGTGCGAGGGGGGTTTTTAGGATTAGGCGCGGAGCGTCGACAATTTCGTCGACGAGAAAAGGATTAATCGAGAGAAATGTCAATAAAAATTCTGAAATGCTATTAGGGTTTCCATTACCGGTGTCGCGTTACGCCCGGCTTAGTGTTTGACTGATCTACATCTGGTTCCCCCGAATCGAATAAAAAGCCTTTTACCGTCTTGCAAAGTTTATTGAGATCGAATGGGAGCCTATTCAAATGTTATTCAAATCAATAGCCCGTATCTAAATATTTCGGAACGACGTTCTTACTTTTTATGAATGCTATGCATACAAAATAAACCTGATGGAGGACCAATTTTTTTTTCTCCCGAGAACCGAGAAAAAACAATTTATCATAGGATTTCAATTACCTACTTCTAAATTATTTCATTATCGATTCCAGTTTTACTGGGAGATAAGTGGATTTATGCCTGCGAGAAAAAAATGTTTGAATATACTAAATATCGACTGCAGTCAGATCCTAGATAACTATGAGATATTCTTAGCGGATATTCAAAACCCATTTTTCATATTCAATTCAATTCCGAAAATAAGTGAACCAAAGCATAATGAACTCTTTATTAGTAAAATAAATACATCAAATATAAAATAATTTCATTCATATTTTGAAACAGATTTTTTAAATGGTATGAATTTTGAAGAATAACATTTTTTCTTGCTTTAGTAAGAAAACGATAAATTTAAATAGAATATGTAAACTGAAACTATAAACTCAGCCTCAAAATGAAGTATGTATTTTATATTGATATGTTCATGAATCGAGGATTGTAAATGTGATTGAGCTCGTGGGTTACAAAGTGCAGATCGTTCACATATCAAAGAGAGGCTGAGATGCAGAGCTCGGTATATTCGGTCGTCGGTTGTAGCGCGAAGAAGAAAGAGAGAAAAAGAAAAAAAAGGAAGAGAGGAGAGCGAGGTTGGGCCCCGCGGAATGATGAATCGTTTCTATTAAAATACTTTTTCGACAGGGAATACGGGAATGGGAATCCGCTGGAGCAGCAGCGAGCGGATTTATTTACATATTTTCAATCTGGATTAAGAGGTATAGTCGCCGAAGAAATTTAGTCCATTTACATCAAAAAGTCGCGAGCGACAAACCTCGCGCGTCCTGCATGTGAGGACTGGTACACAATTTTTATCTCTCGGAGCTTGAAGCTTTCTTCTAAATAAGGAAATTTCGATATTAAACAAAAAAATGATATAACAAACACACTTGATATACCAAAATTTACGTTTATTTTGATTTCGTTGACATCTAAGAGGTATTCACTCTTAACTTAATATAAAGATCGCAGCAGTAGAAACTGAAAATTAAAATATTCTGCGATAAGAAATCATGGGTCGGTGCAAATAAATCACAGTCACAATTAGAATTCGCCTGATAAAATATTTAGAGGAGCAAAATGCGAGTGAAAAATGATTCATCCCGATAACGCGCGCGACAACAAAAAAAAACAATGAAATTCTAATCAGCGGGGGGATGGGGGGTGGTAAGGTAGTCGCGCTAATAGACCGGCGCATAATAACGCGAGAGAGAGGCATTTCGCCGGGCGCCCATTAGGGATTCACTTCGCCGCGTGATTAATTGGCTCTCATTAACATCGGTCGCCGTCGCGCCGGCCATTGTCTCTCACCTCGGGAGTCGCGCGCCCGCGCGAGCCCCGGCTATTTTTCGCGAGACTGGCGTAAATCACTTTTCATAGTCCGCCGCCGCTTGCGATCCATTGTCGCCGAGGTCGCACGCTCGGTTTGCGAGGCTCGCCGCGGCTAACTGGAAATTCCTTTGTTTCCGGGTTTTCGGGAGGTCTATATTTGTAAGCTCCAGTCGAGTCCCGTTTAGTATTTAATTGAATTATTATTTATACACTTGCTGATGGAGTCGTGTGATTGTGTGCTTTTTTTGACTTCGTTCAATTTACATTTTCGTAATATGCGCAGGGTACTTAAATTTGAATGATTCCAGAGCGACCTACTTCGCTATTGTGACAGATTTCGTTGTTTTCTTAATTTTAATTAATTTTATTGCGTGGCAAGTTTTGTTAAATATTTATGGAATTAGGCATTCTATACATATTTCAAAATTAATGTGTGCGTCTATGAACATTACTAAAAATATTTTCAGGAAAAAATTATAGGATTTTACTTTTTAGAAAATGAGGATAAAAAATTCTGGCAACTTGGCACTATATGCTTTTTCATAAGAAATCACTCAACATTGCTCAACGCAGGAATTGTACAACGAAAATCTAAATAAAGCGTATGTCACTTAAATCGTTACATATCTTACAAAAATAAATTTTAAATAAAATATGCACACCAATTGTTTCTAGAATGTTGACTATTTTAAGCACTGCACATTTGTTTCCAAAAAAAATGTGTGCACAATCGAACTATTAGAAACGCAAATTCAAAAGCTCGAATTGTTATTCTCAACAGATATTCGTTAATTTAAAAAAAGAGTAAATAACTTTGTGGTCGCAGGCAATAACGTGAATCATGAGATCTACTTAAGCGATTAAACAAGTTAAAGGAACCCAAGTAGCCAATGACCTGAATAATAGCATGCGACAGCGCCCGCTTTGAAGCCCGCTAAAGTGCTTTCAATATTAACAAAACTGGACGCATATCGAGCGGCGCGCAATTGTCGCGACTTCGCCTCGGCCCAAAACGAAGCAAAAGCAAGCGGCTCGCGCTCGCGCGTCGGGGAAAAGCCGCGACGGGCCCTGCGCGCCGATGATAAATGGAACTCCTCGGAGAGCCGGAGCTATCGCGCCGGGCGGCTATTAGCGCGCGGCCTGCGCGCGGATATAAAGTATTAACGAATTTTAAAAGAAAGCCAATACCGCCGGGGAGGAGGCAGAGCGGAGCGCGGCTTCGAATTCCATCGGAGATCTTATCCCCGCTCCCGCTCCCTCGGAGCGCGAGTCCATTAATCAGTCGGCGCGCGGCTCTCCTCCCTCGCTCTCCTTTTTCCTCCTTTGTGTCGGTGCGCTCCCCTCCCCCGCCCGCCATTTGTCGCTTATTAGCAGGATGCGAAATTTTTCGCGGCCCGGTATGCGGCGCTTTTGCGCAAGCGGCTCGGAAGTTTCCGCGGCCGGCGCGAGGCTCGATTGCAGAAAGGCGGTTCATCGACACCGGAATTTCGAGCGATTCGTGGGGGATGGTGAGAAAAAGCGCGCGCGCGCTCTTTTTAAGTAATCAGCGCGCCTCGTCGCGAAAAGCGAAAGGCCCCCCCGCTTATTGATATTTCGCGAAAGCGCCGGCGGAGGAGGTCGGACTGGCACGTCGCATTTGATCACGTCGCCGGGGCTGGGCACGTATAATTACGGCGCCGGCATGTCAGCCGTGTCCTCCATATCCACCCAGCCCGGACACTATTCGCTCCCTTTGCCCCGCCACTTCGGCTCTTTTCCTTTGTCTTTGTTGCTCGCGGTCCGCGAGAAGGTATATACTGCACTTTTTTCTTTATAAGGATTGCCGGTGCACTACCGGCCCGAGGGGCCGGCGCGGTTTCTTCTTGCCTTACGCTTCATTACGCACGGCGCGCGGATTTTTCGCATTCCTCCTAAGACTGTCGTCTAATTATGCAAGAACCTTTCAATCGATTGATTGTGGAAGCAGATTAATAAACATTACATTCGCGATTCTCCTGTAGAAACGATTATTTTTGATATTTTATTAAAAAGAAGGATGTTGTTATTTTAGCATCTATTAAGTGATGTACAGTCAGCTAAAACTTTTTTCACATTTAAGGTTTAGATACACCTTCACATTTTTTATTTTCTGTAAAAAAATATTTACAAAAAAATGTACGTGCCCTACCCTTAAATTAAAAAAAAATGTACTTTATGAACGAATACTTAAAGAAAATGTGATATTTGTTCTACAATCACTTTTAGAAATTTGATAAACTTAATTGATAAATGATAACTCAAATACTAAGTAATTTAATAGTGATGTCATAGTAAAATATCAGCGATGATAGGGAGATAATTTTTTATTGACTCATACGTCAATTTCTAATAATTTTTTCCATTTAAGTCTATTAGAATATGCTACTTCCATTGTTTTCGCATTTACAGTCTAATCATGAAGTTTGTATATTATTAGCAGCCGATCAATTACAATGACACAGTTTTTTTCGCTCGAAAGCGCCGGCCTAATGAAAAACTCATGTGCGTCATTCTAATGAGCGATTCAGCATTTAGCAGCTCTCTCGACTAATTATCTTATTACGCAGCAATGGAATTACAGCCATAATCACATGCTCGATTGCAAATACCCGCGCCGGACGTTATCGCGAGCAACAATGCCCGGTTAGCGCGCCATTACTTAACCCGCCGTGTCGCCGCTGCGCACCGCGCGTACACACGCCCGAGCGAGACGGAGTCGCAGCCGTCGTCGCCGGGTCGCGGGATGACTCTCCGATTGTTTAGACGGCGCGAGGCGAGGAAAGGGAAAAAGAGAGGAACGCGACGGCCCGGGTGGGCGTCTGGAATAGCTTTGGAGTCGCGCGCGCGCGCCACGGGTCATTTCGCCCGCTCGCGCTGTCAATGTTTGCGCGCGCAAAGCGCGAGGCGTATGATTAAACATTATCGCGATAACGGGTAATTGTACCTTTTCAGGGACCCATTATGTGTAAATTTTCATTCGCTCGCGCTCTTTTCCTCCCCCCTTTGGTCCCGTCGCTGTCCCCGGGACCGTTTCCTTATTCATTGTTCGAGAATTCCCGATGTCTGAAATTACCGCGTATTAATTTCTCCGCGTTTCATTTGCACGACGTACGTGCCGCTGGTGACGCAAGGGTGGGGGGTCAAATTGCCGGAGAACGAAGGGGGTACGCATTACGGGGTGAAAAGCGATGATTACCCGAGCGGCGCGCCTTTTGTCCCGCGCGCGCACAGGAATTTCGCGAGTGTGCGTGCGCGAGAAAGTCGACGAAGACGACCCGGGAATTGAAAGCTCACAGTCGCGAGTGCACGTTTCTTCATTGAGACCCGCTAATTTATTTCGTTCTTTCGCCGTAAATTAATACATTTGACTAAAAATTGATTTTTAGGGGTTGCATTAAGCGTGGAGGGATGAAAAACAATCAGTCTGGAAATAAAATTAATTCTGATGATGTATCTAGTCTATTTCGTCATTAACTAATCGTATCTAAACATTTGATAGTGAATCCTCAATGCGGTTAGTCAAGAATTCAATTAACTAAAAATCTGATACCTAATGAGGACGAACATATTTTCTGCATCGTCAAAGAAAAATCAAAATATGACGTTCCTTAATAAAAAGATATTTTGTCTGCTTGGATAATAGATGCATCAAAATACAAAAAAAATATTCTCCAAAGAAAACACGGGAATCGCAGACGCATTGACGTCAACGCAATCTTTTCTCGTCCGCGAAAGAGGAAGAAGAATAAAAAAGACGAGAGGGGGAGAAAAAAGGTTAAACGCGGACGCGCGCATCGATGCATCGGCTCGATACGTACTTGCGCACTTGCGTACATCATATATAGGGAGGAGAGAGAAGCCCCGAGACGGCTGCCAATTACGCGCGTCCAGCGCCGGTTAATAAACATCGCGCGCCTCCCGTCGATTCCTAAGAGGTTTGCGCTCGCCAAAAAAGGCGAGTGTACGCGCGCTCGCTTAGGCAGCCGGCGAGACAATGGGACAACGAAAAAGGCGCGAAATCCAGAATACGCGGATTGCGAAGGTGGGACACGTGCGACGCGCGCCTCGCGCAAATAAATTATATCGCAGCGCTGAGTATCGATGAGGGTCAGCCGCGGCGGAAGGGTTCGCTTTGCCTCTTCAGCAGGGGGATTGAGTTATCCGTTTAGTCGCTTTCTATACAGGACAGTGTGTACGTACGCGGCCCTTTCTTCATTTTTATCACGTGTTCTTTTTTTATCGATGTGTTAATGAAGTTTTAATTAATATATTAAACACGTACGGTGCGTCGTTAATTCATGAATACAAAGGTCGACAGACGCAATATAGTCGCTTTTGCAGGTATTTCCAAACAATATTTTTAATGAATAATCTTGGACTAATAAAGCTAAATTTAATTGAAAGTATTTTTAAATTAAATAATAGAAAAGCACAATAGAGCCGTTAATCTTTCAGAGAATTTCAGCGGGTTTGAAATATCTAACAAACTTCGATCTAACAGTATATTTATATTCAACGAGCGATGACTAACTTTAAATATGACACGCAGTACTCGGAATTCATCAATGTTTCGCAAAATGCGCGCAGTTCTATTTTTTCAAATGAAGAAACAATGCGTCCGATTAAAACAATCGCTCAAACTTTTTCTTCGTCTACAATCCAGTCATAAATGGAAGCTTCGAAAAAAAAGGAAGGGTCAAAACAGAAATGAGACGTATAAACGCGACGTCGGACGAATTCATCACGAACATAATTAGCGTGAGCGTATGGGACAAAACACGCACTACCGCGAAATCTTGCCTCGAAAAGCAGCTGATCGTTTGGCCATTAATCATCCGTATCGCAGGAGAGAGTAGGAGAGGGTCACCTCGCTCTCCCCTTTCACAAGAGGCGTCCGTTTTTTTTCGGAGGACTTGGACTTTGACCGATAGGCCACAGCGTGGCGTCGCTCCTCTATCTTAATGTACATGAAAACGTCGGAATAATTTTTCGTGCCGGCGGAAAAAGACCGTTTCCTTGACTTTTTTTTACCTCGATCGTTATCCTGGGACCTACCGAGCGTGAAAAGAGGTGAGTACAAAAATTCATTTTTTTTATAAAGGTATTATACAAGTATAACTGACTCCACTTATACTCGAAAGCTATTATTTCTAAATATAGTCGAAAGTTCCTTTCGTTCGCTTGAATATAAAATAAAAATTTCGTTAAAGATAGAGGCTGATTGATGAAGGCCGTAAAATTGACATTTCTAATAATGTCATGTATGAATTGAGTGTTAAAGTTTAGGTTCAGTTATAACTCTTTTGGTCTTGTATTCTTCGAATTTCGAGCTCAAATCAGATAGATCATTTTTCCTCATTCCGATGTAAACGTCACTTCGCGTATCGTTTCATCTTATCATGCATTTTTTTAAAGAGGCTGGTTTTGTCCGCAAGCAGACAATACCAAAATTATCCAATAAAATATAAATACATATAGGCACTCCTTTTTTCGAACAAGGCGCATAGAAACGAACGTCTGGGCTAAAGAAGCGGGCGAGTACGGATTTACAAAACAGTCAAACCCTCACAATTACTGTTAATTAATCTCCTCGGCGAGTAGTGAATTACCCCGAAGAGCGAAAAGATTTTTCGGCGGCGCGCCGGACGATTTCTCAGCGGTGCCGGCGCATCATCATTTATTAACCCCTTGAGCCGGGGCCCCCGCCGTTCGCGTTCGGCAAATTAATACCGCGTTAGCTTTTGTTGCGGGGCTCCGGACGCGCGCGCGGCTCACGCCGTAATGCCCGCGAAGGAGCATGAAACGCACGCTCACGAGGGACGTTATTATACGGAGCGATATTATGCGTCGGCCGAGCGCCTCTCTCGCGCGCCTATGACAAACGAGCGGCGCGCCCCCAAAATGTCACTCAGCCGTCCGCTCGGCGAGCCGCATTCCACATTATGCCTCACCTGATTTCCTCGCCGCCGCCGCCGCGCCGGAGGATGGATGTCTCGGGGCCCCGTCGCTCCTCTCCCTTCCCGGGATTTCAGGAGGCCTTAATGCGCGCCTCATTATGCGCGGCTACGAGCCCGACTTTCCGAGCGTTTTCTTTCATTTTTCCGTGATTCGTCACTTGGTCCGCGCGCCGCGGGATCTTGATACGCGCGCATGCCCCCGAGACGATGAAAAATGACCCCGGGCCCCGTTTCGTCTTTTTCGGGAGAGCAGATCTTGATTCCATTGCGCCGCGAGAACAATCGGCCCCGGCGCTGATAAATCGAAAATCGACTGTGGGAGTCTCGTCGGAGCGGGTGGTTAAAAAAATGTTTTTTCATTACCGCGCCTTTTCCTCGATTTCAAAAGCCCCCGGGGCAACCGGACAAAAGACCGTCAATCACGCGGCTAATGAAAACTGGTAAATTCAATTGGAGGCAGGGAATTCCGTAATTTACGGAGCCGGAGGTGAGAAAAGGAGAAAATAATCGAGCCGCGGACCGCGAGATTTCATTTCAACCGGTTTTCACCTAACAGCCGCCTACGACGCTCTCGCCCCTCTCGTTTTTTTCTCGAGCGCGTTTGCGCGCCGATCCCCCCGAAAAATCGACGGCGATCGGCGGATTTTGCGCTGCGACCGGGTGGCGCGCGACGCAGTCACGTAGCGCTCGGGAGGACTGCCCCCGCCGCCTTTCGTCATTCCACCGATCGGAGAGAATCGAGACCGACAGATTAAAGCTCTCGGGGAGATGACAGGGCGCGCGCCGCCAGTTTCCGCGAGAGAGCTGCGGTTCGCTGGCGCCTTTAGAAAGTCGCCGACGGCCGACTGCTATATAAATATTAATAAATCCACGGATGGTGCTAAGTCGAGTTTTCCCGAAACAATGCGCTCGGGATCTGGAATTCCGATGGCGTGGAGGTGGAAGCGGCGATCGGTTGCTTCACGGTTCTCTTCGAGGCGATGGGCATCGAGTTCGGCATTGATTAATAATGACGCATTCTTGGCTTCTACTGTTTTACATGCGATACGTGTTTCGAGGATTTTTATGAAAATCTGTACAGGAACGCTTATGTAAAACAATTTGAATTTCTTGAAATCGTGTCAGTTTGAGTGATGAGCGGTTGATTTCCGACCCGTGATGGACATTTTTTTAATAAAGATTAATTAAGTTACCGAATTCTTAACCTACTTTATTTTAGATTTGAATATTTTCAGGAAAAAAGTAAATTAAGAAACTGTTCCTTTTTATATTAAAATTCGATCGATTTTATCCTAGTAGAAACAGTACTATATAATCGGTAGAAAAATCTGACATATTATCAGATTACTTTGACACACTTTATCTTTCAAATTTTACATTTTATTGAAAATTTTATTTAAAAATTTCATTTTATGTACCTAGTATTGAAATTTTATTTTGATTGAATTTTTAGTAATGATTGATATGCATCTTTAAGAAAAACAAATAATAAAACTATTAAATTATAAATAAATAAAAAAATGTATGATTTATTGCTGACCCAAAAAGAATTGGTTAATTGTTCATCGATTTAAGCAGAAATCGATGCTAATATCCTTCTGAGTTTATTAGTATGAGATCACAATTAAATTATAGATAAGAGGCATTGAATAGAGCGGATATTTGAAATTAATAAAAATGCCTCTCGCGGACAATGGAATACACCTCGGGACCATTGTCTTCGGAGCCGCGACCTTCGGCAAATCGAATAGCAATTTATTCCAAAGTAAATTTATTAACAAGCGATCGCGCTCGTCCAAGGTGACGTAAAAACACTCCTAAAAATTTTCGTCCGGACTTTCTATTAGCCGCTCTAAGAGCCTTAACTACGTTTCGTATAAATATCGATACGCATCGAAGATGACGAGGAAGAGAGAGACGGTGAACGGAGAAAAGGAGAGGGAGAGAGACGGCGGGTATAGATCTCGTCGGGAAAGGGGAAGCCGCTGACGTTGGCGGGTCGTCGCCCCGAAGCGCTCGCTCTTAATTGCCAGATAATCAAAATACGAAGCGGCCGATTAGTTACGAAAAAAAGGAGGAGAGAAAGAGAAAAAAAGGAAAAGACAATGGCTTGGAAAAACAATTCGTGGATGTGCCGAGCGCTCGGCGGTCGTTGCCCTCGCGTTTGCGCTTTATACACAGTGTTGCAAAAATTTTCTGTGAAAATGCGAATATTCCATTTTTTTCAGTCCGACTTTAGAATGAATGCAATTCATTTCCTTTTAATTTCTATCTTCTTTCCTTTTGCAACCTTCGTCTTCTTATTTTGCAAACAAACGATACAGCAGATCATTTTTTTTCGTTTGATATATAAGAGGAAAATTTCAGACTTGTTAATTATACTTTTTTATGCAGTTCGGTGATTAGTGAAGTTTGCAGAAGGAAAGTAAAAATAACACTCGGTGTATTCGCTGTATGACACATGCACGTGCACATGACAGGCAAGCCTTTGCTCGGCGAAAAGTGCAACGGTGGCATTCTAAAAAAAGTCCTAAATGAAATATTCGCTACAAAAACTGAAGGTTGCACAAGTTGTAAAACCGAAGAAGCCAGTACTAAAAGAAACAATCGGCTGATTCTAAATAAAAACTTCTCGACAGAATTTTTACTTTCTTTCAAGAATTTATTCATTTTTCATAATTTCGAATCTAAAATTTATATTCTAAAATATTAAATCTTATTAAAATAAGTAAGACTACATTTTATCTTAATAAATCACTTTCAAAGTGCTAAACGATTAGTAAAACATATTTTAAAATAAAATACATAAGGTAATAAGAGAAATGCTGTTATTTGTTTTAAATGCGACGTAATCCCAGGTAAGAAGTAAAAACCGAGGAAACTCCAGGGATGGCCTCTCGCCTTCGATCGGGGGTCTCGCTCTCTCCTCTCGGTTGAACCGCGATAAATCAAGCGGGCGAGGAGCGAGGCGAGCGCGTGCCGCGGGAGCGACAGGTCACTCTTTTACGAAATATTTATGTACACGGGAGGAGAGCGAGGGAAACTCCCGGGGTTTATTTTCATTGCGCGGCGCGTTTTCGGTCGGCGCGGCGCGCGCGCGTCCACGCGCCGGTTTATCTATTTCACGCGTTGCCGCCCGGGATTTCTTCCTTTCCCTCGGCTTTCTTTTCTCTCCTTTTTCTCTCCTTTTTTTCCGAGCGGCCGCGCGCCGCGATCGCCGCTTGATAAACGGCCGCGCCGAGAGATTAGCGGCCGAAGACGTCGTCGCGTGGGGTATCTGAATTAATTTACTGATTTCGTAATTTATCGACGGGTTAATTATTCAATTAGCCGGTGTCGTGCTGATGAGTTGTTTACTGGCTTGGCTATTCAAATATTTTATAACGACGCCCGGGCTTGCTACCTCTTACATTCTTCACGCGTGGAATTTAAATTTTATTCTTCAATTTCGAAGATTATTTTTCATCGACAGTAGCTACCACATTTTTTTTCCTATAAATTTGTAGAATCGTTAATGTGACGCTTATAAATTTAGTACATACTATTTAAGTAAATATTTTCATGAGCAATTTATAATTTAATTACTTAAAATAAATTAATTTAAATTTTATAATTTTTGGCTATAAATCTTTAAATAATATAGGAAGCAATATACATTTAAAATTAAAAATTACCAAGAATTCTAATAAAATAAATTTTATCTATCAAGTGACACTACTGCACTATCTGTCCTGTCACGATTTATTGGAACATGACATTTATACATATCAAATTTTATTTCGCAGCCGTTTTCTTAAAAATTGACAATGTACTGCAAAAACAAATGTAATTAAAATTTTCTTTATAACCCGAAAATTTATTGTGCAATATACCTAAATCCCTGAAATAATTTGACGATCGCTTATTATTACGTCGGGGTAAACGCGTTAAGAGCCGGGACGGACACCTTGGCAAAACGGCGACGGCGCAATTAATCAAACTGATTTACATTAATTACCTTTTATTTCCCCGCGACAGGCGTGTTTTCGCAGCGCGCGGAAATCTGCGCCGCGTCGTGAATTATATTGTTTGACTTGGTGAGCACCCACGGGGGGCAGCTCCTACGAGAAAAAAAGGAGCGAGAAGGGAGAGAGTGAGTGCCGTCTCCTAGCTTGACGCCCGAAATAAATCTCCGAATTCGCGTTTCAGCGGCTTTGTGGAAACGTCGGCGCTTAATGTCGCGTCGCGGGACGAAGAGGCGCGAGCGTATCGTAAATGTAAATTTAGCGCGCACTAGCGCGAAAAAGCACGGGTTTGATTTTCAGAATGCCGGGAAATTGGCGACGACCACCACCGGCCTTTCCGCTATCTCTCTTGAAATAATGACTGAGCAAAAGTATTCGCTTTTGTTCGATCGTAAAAGTTTATTTTCGTTCCGATCGAAAGCCGCGGTGCATCTGTTTTCTTTTTGCGGGTCTACTCGATATTCGTTGATTCACACAAACGACTATATAAATGCCGATCCGCGAGCGTCAATGAATCAGCGCTTGATTTTCCGCAAGCTCCTTGGGGTCGTCTATTTTTTAATCGCCCGCGCGAGGCTGCAAGCCAACAGCGACCGGTCAGCTGACGCTGCAGGAAATCGGCGTTGCAATCGGCAGATCGAATTTTACGACTATTTATAAACCGATTTTTCCCCCATCTGCTTCTTTAGCGCGAAACTGGGCCAAGCATCCGCGCGGAAAAGTTCAAGGCTCCCCCGACTTCACATCCGGGTCGGCTTAATTGTTCGGCCGCCACCTACGCTCGGAAGTTGGCTTCCCGCGAGCTCCCGCGCCTAATCTCCCCAGCCGCCCGGAGTCTCTCGACTTTTTTTCAGCCGTCGCGTCGCTGCTCCCCCTGCTCGGCGTGTGAACCGGCGCTATGTGATTTTGTGTGTTTACTCTGCGCGAAAGGCCCGGGATGAAAGTGGGGAAGCTGCGAGCTTTTTTTCCTGCCACCTACTTTGCTTTTCTAGCTGATTGTGGGAATGTTCGGATTTGGAGAGAAAACAAACACGTGGTCGATATTTCTGCGGCTAATAAAAAACGCGGGGGCCATAAAAAGCGTGGAAGCAATTATCAAACAATTTGATTTATTCAGATTTACGTCCGGGAAAATTTATGTTGAAAAGTAAATGATATCCCCGGTGCACTAGCGCGAGGCACTTGAAAGTTAAACAAGAAATTCGATAAAACTTTATCACTCCGCCGCGTACAATAAACGCCGGCGGTGCAATAAAGGCGGTATTTCCTTTGCCGCGTTTTAATTCCCTTACACCTTGAGAAAACACACACGCGCGGGAGCACACGCAGCTTCGCGTAATTTACGATTTTTCGAGGGAATTAGCTTGGAAAATTCTTCTCACAATACGGCGACGGCGCTTGTAAGCAACACAGCCGCCGGTAAACAGTAGCGCGATAAGGGAGCAAAGCGCCGCGGCGAGGTGCAAACGACGCGATGATTTTTGTTACCTCGAGATGAAGTGGAGAGAAAAAAAATGACGAACGCAGCCGAGAGTCGGCGGCTAGTTTCGCGGCTCGCGCACACGTGTTCTCGCCGGTATGATGCTGCACCCACACGCGGGCGAGCTTGAGCCGCGTCGCGCATTTACATGCGTTCGTATACACCTACGTGGGGGCCGCGGTGACACGTATAATGTACCACCGAGCGCGCGAGAAAATAAGAGAGGGACGACGTAATCGCGCGCGAGCGAGCAGAGCCGCACGCGAGAAAAGCCGGATTTTGATGTTTCACTCGCGCCAACACGTGTTCGATTCGCGCGACTTGAATTTTGCCACATACCCGGCGCTATCGCGAGATTATACTAATGAGTGCCAGCCTACCGTTTTCCCTTATTAAGATTGGCCTTGGCTTTTGTTTTATAAATGTTTAAAATAAATTATTAACCCTGCAGTAAAAAGTGGTCTTTTCTTGTATACTTTGAACTGGAGTATTAACTTTTTTTTTGCATTATAGGTAAGTACGAACAAATTACCTGGAATCTTTCAAATTCTAATATTGGAAAAATCTACTAAATTAATAATACCCGCAAGAAGGGTAAAAATGGGTTTTGCATTTTGAATATGCTTTTCAACAAATCGGGACCCAATTTATTAACAAGCAAACAATTAATTATCGGAAACTAAAAGAAGTCACTCGTCGTTAATTAGAAAATAATGAGTTAGTCCAGGACAATGGACGGACTCGATCGGCAGTCCATAGGTGTACCACCCGGGCGCGTCAAAACAGGCGGCCACGCGGTCGCCGCGACAACGGCGAGAATGTGGGTTAGGCCGGTAGGTGGGCGCCTTGGCCGCTCTAATTATGAATTAATGCCCGAGCATAACGGAGTCGCGCGCGCGCCGATGCGGTGTCCCCTTCTCCCCCTTTTGTGTCCGCCGCGGTGGCGGCGGCGACGGCGAAACGAGAGCTCGGCTGAGAAAACCGGTTGGGCCCGCGCGCGCGCGCCGGCCCGGCATTCCGGAAGTTCCGGTTTCGCGCCCGTGTCCAGACTTCCGCGAGCGTCCCCCGCGGGGTGGGGCCGACTTAAGTGGCGGAAAAGCGAGACCGGGATTAGCCCGCGTCTTTTGCCCCGATGCTTCCCTCTTTTTCAGCGCATTCACGTAATTACGGTGAATTATCGTATTACCTTCACGCTCGGTTTAGGCGGATGTGAAGCGAGATTTAGGAGATATCCCGTAATGCGACTAATTTAATTTTACTGTTTTATGTGGAAACGGAAGAAATAATGTTGGGTGGCATTACGGAGATAAGGATTTTGATGAATATCGCGTAATTCAGTTTAGCGGGTTTAAATGGATTTCTTCAAAAAGACTCGAGTTTCATTAAGAGTTCCAAAAAAACAGAAAGCCATCTAAAATGAAGATTAAGCTAGAAAACCCGCTCATTTCTCATACTAACTCTTGTGCTTTTGGCCATTTGCGTTTTAATCGAGGAGAAAAAAAGGAAGAAAGGGGATAGTCTTGAAATATCGGTAAGCCGTCCCCGCTTGCAAACGTTAACACGCGTAATTACCGAGGAAGATACGAAAAAGCATTTTTAACGCCACTGAATAACGCGCGTTCTTAATCTCGCTTATTAATGCGATTCCTCATTTGTACGAACTCGGAGGTAGTTTTACCGCAGCAAATGAGGTTATTAGGCGTCTTAAGACCGTCAACCGGTTGCGCGTGCCACCCGAGAAGGCAAAATCGGCAAAGGGCTGCTCGGATTTCAGCGGCGCTCAACAACCTACTTCTCGAGTGCGCCGTAGAAAAAAAATCTCGTTAAAAAAGAAGTATCACCAGGGAAAAGATAATTACTCGGAGTCCGGTATTCCTTCAAATCGGCGTCAATGTAGAAGAACCGGCGCCGATCGGCGAGTGATTAATCGTCCGAAAAATAAAACAATCGGAGTAGCCATAAAATGCTAAAACCCCGTCAGACCGATCTCCCGGCGTCGCACAACATTTCCCGTCGCTTTTTTCCCCCTGGCGTACGCGCATCCACCGGGGAATGATTGACTTCGATCGATTGATCTTTTAATTGAAGAATCAGAAATCTTTCCCCGTTGATCGATATCCCCCCCTGAGATGTAGCGCGCTCCTGCCTTTATTTATGACGGCGAGAAGAGAAAGAGAAAGAGAAAAGTGGAGGAGAGGAGGGTGGACCGATAGAAAGCTCGGGATATATACTTTTCTCCGATGGCGCGTTCGCTTCAATTTAAAGCGGTGACTTGGCTCTTCTCGAAAACTCCCGAGTGCATACGCGATGCCCCCGCGGCGCGCGAGCCTCGGCTTTTTCTCCCGTATCGCGTTGTCAAGGAATGTAGGAAATTAATATGTAGTTTTTTGGACGGTACGCTCGAGTGGAGTGCGTTGTACGCGAAGAAAAAAAAAACGAAAAAAAAAGAGAGAAACGAAGGAAGACTTCAGTCCTGTAATTTTCTTCCAGTCGGACTTTCGTTTCTCCGAGCCGAGGTGACTGTTCGTTTTTCGTGGCGGGAGAATTTTTATACAAAATTACGACGGATCAAACTTTTTCTCAGCCTGTACGTTCGAGCGATCAAACGATCGTTACTCTTCCTCTTTATTTTTAATTTAGCGCGGCGGAGGGAGTAGTTTGCAAGTACGGCAAGTTACGAGGGAGCGACGCCTAACAGATTATTCCCAATAAAGAACGGGCGAAATTGCAAGTTGCGGAGTGACTTACGCGCTATTTCGCCGGCGTATAACCCGGGGCGCGCGACGGGGTCGCGCGGATCTGTCCCCGCGAAGAGGAAAAAGGGGAAAAGCAGCGGCCGATAACGACCGGTTATTGCCCGCCCGTCGATAATTATCGATTTTAATTATTGACCCGCTCAGGCTTATAATTCACCCGGCGAGATAAAGGCTCGAGCTGCTGGGGAAGAACTAGATCGCCATCGTCGACTCCTGCCGGTGATTTATTTACGTGCAACTTTGCAATAACATTTCAAAAAGTCTGTTCAGAATTTTGTCGTATTTTAAAATTTCAACTGATTTAAACCGTAATAAACCGTTTATCACTGATATTGATATATAGATTTTATTCTACGTTTTTTTTTATTAAAAATTAGAGCGAATTAGTAGAAATTCTTTTAACAGCAGTGCATCCATAAATACATATTTGAATAATTTTCGAAAAATGTGTGTATGTTTATTTATATTCTATCGAATACAACAAGTAGTTTAAGGGTGGATTGACTAAATTTGGCAAATCATCTTATGGTTTCGACACCTAGCAAAGGTGATTTGATAAATGGAATTTGCCGTTTAATACGAGATTTTAAAAATTTTACGCTGATTTCAATTGGAGAAAGCGACAAGCGACGGAGATTAAGAGGAATGCGACAGAGGGAAAAAGGAGAATGCAATCACTTAATAGTGATCTTTCGCAATTTCACTGTTTATCCTTCTTCCCTCGTTCTCCCCTCGGTGTTGCGTCGAAAATCTCGGTTAATCTAATGAACGCAGCCTCGACCCATGCCTTTACTCCAAACGGACGTTTCTCGGGCAAAACTCTTAATTACCCCGCAAGGATGGATGAAATCACTTTTTCGCGTGCTGTAATTGCATTTTTTCCCCGCTCGCACAAGGCAAACGAATTTAAACGCGCCTTAAATTACGCGCGCCACACACGCCGAGTAAATATTTTCTCGGCAATTGATTTAGCGACGCTGTAACGATTAATGTAAATGTAAACCGAGGAAATTTTTTAATATTTAAACGGCAATTAAGAAAATTTGAATGTGCTCCAAAGTACGGCGCGCACGCATGCAATTAGGCTCCATTATTGAAAAAGTCCGTCGCGAGCTGAGGCTTCAAAAGGAATCTTTATTGCGGCCGTCGTTCTCAACCGGACGCTAAAAGGAAATTTCTCGCTCGTAAACGGTCTGTCGGGTTTGAGGAAAAGTGCGCTCGCGACTCTCGCGCATTTTTCTCAATAACGAGGCGCCCGCCGCGGAGTAAGGAGAGGAGCCGCTGTCGCTCGCCTCGACCATTGTTATTAAAGCGTTTCGCCGCGCGGACGCAATCCTCTCTCGCCTCTCTCGCGACTTTCCAGCCTCTCCGCCGGCAGCCGCAGTAAAAGGCCTAAAGTTCCTTCCTTTTTTTTTAATACTTCAGTTGTTTTTATGGCCGCTCGGGCTGCTCCTTTTTTCCACTTCTCTCTCCCTTTTTACTAGCGAGATGCGGCCAATTGCGTCCGTGTGTGAGAATTTTATTTCCATCTTCGAGGGAACCTTGGAGCGGCGGTCCAGAAAAAAATCCCATAAACCGGCACAAAGGGGAAGCGCAATCCCTCAAAAAGAGACTCGGGCGCGATCGCGCATGCGCGGAGCGCGCGATCCGCGTGGGTGAACAAAGCGAGCAAAAAAAATCGGGAAGGAATTCGCTCTCCTGACGAGTCGCGATTTTCTTTCACCCGCCTCCTTCGCGCTTGCCGGTGCATTTTGCGAGTGTGTGCGCGTGAGTGCGTCGGCGACGCATGCGCGTTGCCACCGTGCGGCCAGTTCTCGAATCCGCTCCCGCTCGCCTCTCGCCGCCCGCCGGTCCCCCCTCCCTCCCCCCTTTTGTGTTCCTCCTTTTTCTCCCGGCGTTTCTCATTTCGCCCGTTCCTCTTAAACTTTTTATCCCCTCGGCTTTTCGATTTCTCTTAATACGCGGCCATAATCCTTCTTCCTCGGCGATAAAACTACCCGAGAAGGAGAGCCCCCGGGCCTCGGAAGGAGGATTGTCGATTCTCCGACGCGTTTGTTAATTACACGGCTATCGCTAGAGGGAACGCAGGCGAGCCGCGCCGAGCGCTCCTTTTCGCGCGCCAGCCCGCGAGCCTCTAAAAGACAAGTCGCACCCCCTCCCCTTTTTTTCCTCTTCTCGTCGCAGTTTTTTTATCTTCCTTTTATCTCCGACTCACGCGCGTTTGTGACTTTTTTCTCTTTCGATTTTTCGTTATTTTAAATTTAACCGGTCGCTTCTCTTTTCTTCCTTGGCATAAATATGCGCATTGAAAATGATGAATGTTATACCCCGAAGATTATAAAAGCATATATTTAATAAATAATATTCCGATATCAGTGGTTGTTGCAAAAATGTGAATATTAATTACATGGATATTTCAATATGTAAATTCAAACGAATGAGAAAAATGAATGTAACATATATTTTAGGCAAATTTGGCAACTTAATTGCTAAGTTGCATGATTTTGATTCAAATAGGTGCCAATTAAATCTTATCTCTTTGAATTCAATTGTTCATTTTTTCCACATTTCTGAAGTAACTAATAGCAAATGTTAAAATCAGATTGCTTATAAATAAAGCGTGCTAAAAGAATACTTTCTAAATCTACATGGAACATTAGGCTTCCTTATGTAATTCGGAAAAATAAGGTTGCGTCACTCGCTAACAATCGATGCGCACAGTTCATTAATTCGCGAAAAATTTTGCGCAACCGCGCGCTCATCCTATTTTTAAAACCCTCTAAAAAGAAGAGGAAAAAAAATTACGCAACGCGCAACAAAAAAAAACGAACGGAAAAAAGCAGAGACAGCAGCAAAAGTAGCAGCTGCGTCCGAAGGATATAAGAAGGAAGGAGGAAAGTGCCGGCACCGACAAATTTTTGAGCAAACAACGTCGGCGGAACAAATTCGTGGCTCCTCGCGGCGGATCTCCGGCGCGCTACCTGCCCAGCTTCCCTCCGTCGTGAGCGCCGTGTAAATCCGCGCGATATTCTTTAATCTCCCGTGGCCGTCGTGCGCGCGCTCTTTGAAGCCCGCGCGCACGCGCAGTAAATCTCGCGGACAAACAATCATAATTTTCGAAGAGCCAACAACAACGCGAAAAAGCTGCAGCGGAGAGGAGCGCGGAGGCCGAGCGGGGGAGGGGAGGGGGGGAGAGCCCCACGTGAAACGCGACCGCCTCCAATTGTTTTGCCCTTTTCTCTCTTGCTCGCGATCCCACCGAACTTCTTCTCCTTCTCGCTACTTACTCGTATTTCTCATTTTTTTCCCTCTTCTCCTTTGCTCTTAAACGCCACGTATGCGCGCTCGCTTGCCTTTCTTTCGGTCTCTTCGCTCTCGTTTCTGCGACTGCGTGCGCGCATGTGCCTGCGATATTTAAAGGATGAAACCGAGGGTAATGGTACAGCTCTACGCTGACTTTTCCGTTACGAGAGAGAAGGAGAGAAGCTCTTGCGCTTATGGCAAATATTGCGCGGATTTTTTGCCCCTTCCCCCCGAGTCGGAACTTGAAAGAGCCTGCGGAAAACGAGCATAACGCGTACGATGCGCTTTTAAAAAAACTTTAAAATCTTCTGCTCGTATGAGTAACTGTTTTATTACGCGAGGAAAAATGTTGCTATAAATATCGCCATTGTTTCTTGGAAACTTGCTACTAAATATTAAAATATTTAAAACTAATTTTTAGTGTTTATTATACTTTAATCTTAGAAAGACGCAATATTGTAGTACGAATGTGATGTCAGTTCAGTTTCCCCAAAAAATTAAAAAATAAGTTTTAATATAAGCATTGGTACTGCTTCCACGTAATATTGTTTAATACCAAAATCGCAAAAATTAGCACACTGTGTTAAGTTGCTCTCTAAATTTATTAACATGTATTCACAGAGTCAGGACTTAATAATGTAAGCAATACTCATTCTACTGTAAATTCGCAAAAGTAAATAAATATCTCGAAAACCGGCAACAATAGCAAAGCAGCAGCTATAAATAATTCCCTTGCCAGCACAATAAAATGAGTAGTTAATAAAAAAGTGGCTTATCATCCGATAAACGTATAACGCGCTAGAAACGGCAATTGCGCGCAGTTCGAAAAAGGTTCCCCCGGGCAAAATGTTGTATTAAGCTCGTAAAAGCCGCGGCGCGCAGAAGCGTAGGAATATAAGCTGGGAGCCGTGCGCGCGCGCGTTCCTCCTCTCGCATATACACACAAAGTCAATGGAAATTACCGCCTCGGTAAATTGAGTCCAACTCGAGCTAACTACGCGCGTTCCCTGGCTATTCACAAATTGTCACTCGATTAGCCGAGCCGCGCTTCCCCCGGTTCGAGAGGAGGCTTGCCGCGCCGTCTCTTTCGAGGAAAACGAGCGCGGGCCCCGATTATCATTCGTCGGCCGGCACCGGAGTTTCATGCGGCTCGATGAAAATCGACGGGGACGGGAATTAATTGAATGATTGGGGCCGCAGGCGAGCGCGGCTCCTCTCTTCCCCCATTTTTTTCTTATTTCAGAGCTGCCGAATCGCCGGAGCGACCAACGGATTTGTTTTTTTTTTCCTGCTTTCTTTGATTTCAGTGATTTACGGTAGACCGCGTGTTTCACTTTCTTGTGTTTTTGCGAGGCTTTGCGCGCGAGAGTGGAAAATCGCGAAAACGAGATGCAGCTCGTACACTTTTTCAGAGGAGTTTCTCTTGCAGTGGAAGAAAACGATCGATTCCATTCTCGACGGCGAGTGGAAAAAAATATCAATTTCCTTCGGAAATGCCCTAGTTGCATGTGCAAGAGGCCTGAAAAAAAGGGAAGCGAATAAGGTCCGGCTACGGGCCCTTGACCCGCTTAGGTCCGCCTTTTGACATATCGATGGACCAAGCGTTTCCCGCGCGCGGGAGGTTTTTGTCCCGCGGCGGTTGGCCAACCGCGCGCGATTCATTCGAAAGCCATTAGGGCGCCCTTATTACCGCGGCGCGTTGCTAAAGAGGACGATTTTTCGTTCGAGCGAGCCGCCTTTTTTCCTTCGTGAAAAAGCCAGTAATGAATTGCTAAACGCTTTTTTCCCCGATTAATCACCGATATTTTTAGGACAAACTGACGTCAGCCAGTCGAATTTCAGCGTAATTAGCCCCGCGCGATCGGATGAAATCTCTCGAAAATCGTCGCAACCGAGCGGAGGACGGCACGATACGGAGGCGGCTCGAAGCTCGACTTTGGAAAGCTCCGGCAGAAATCATTTGCGCTCGCTCGCGAGTTTCTCGGAATTTTTTCACGAACAGTCGTTAAGTAAGTCGATAATTGCCGCTCGAAAAAGAAGAAGCCGTCCTCGCCGCCGTCTCGCTCCCCCCTACTCTTGGCTGACCTCTTGCGCCGATTTTCTTGTTCCACCCGCGGGAGCGACGATAATTGCCCGGCCGTTTATCGGGAACGACGGAATTAAGATGCGCGCGAGTCCTTGTTTTGTCGCTCGCCTATACCGATCGTTAACGCGGATTTAATTGTAATCTCGCTTGCATACGCGCGACCGCGAAAGGTGACACTTTTTTTCTCTCCTCTCGATAAAAAAACTTTTCCTCGACGACGCCTGAAAAAGCGGGCATTGTTACGGCTGCACCTCGTTTGCGAGCGTCACGTATCCACGGGTGACTTTCCTTCAAAACTTAACGAAGCTTTCATCGATTTTTATGCAGCCGATTATTACCCAAGTGACGAGCGGATTAATTACGTGAGAAAAAAAATGAAAAATTTCCTCTTTTTAGCGCTGGCGCATTTGCGTATCTATTACCACGGACGTAATGTTATGAAACTTCTGAATAATTTTAAGCTCGCGTTAGCTATTTAATCTAATCAGCGGGAGAAATCGAATTCCCGCGGGTCAGATAAAAATGAAACGCTGTCAGTGCGCGACCGTGGCACTATCGATCGCAGGTTACATGCAAAACAATTTCCCATATAAAAATCTACCGGACTTTTCGCGGTAACTTCGGTAACCGAATCTGTATTTTCTTTCACTGTAAATCGAATATCAAGTGCGCTATTCCTATTCGAAGATATAATCGACAATTTTCATACGTTTTTTAGGAACATAGAATTGTCGGCGATATATCAAAATGGGATTAATTCACGTGCGTATAGGTATATGTGTGTTTTCTGACACATAGCTTGGTATAAGGGTGGCTGTGTGAATATTCCGGGAACGGCGATTCTAATATCGCCCTCGCACTTGCACTTTTGGGGGACGCAGTCGTCACTCAGTTTCACTAGATTCTCTCATACGTGTAAAAATTAGAGAAATGTGTGGGTGTGTGAATCCTGTACCTCTCATCGAGAAATCCACTTGCAGGCAGCGGCCATGCTCCACCCGCTATACGGCGACACTTTTTCTTCTCGATCGCTGCCCCCTCGTCTTCTGCGATCTCACCCCGCACTCACTGTTCGCCGCGAGGCTGCTGCGTAGCACAAACGAAACAATTTGCAAAAAAAATGAACGCAATTTCTCTTATAGCACCACACTGCAACGAGATCGCGGGATCGACAGACGCGAGCGAGTGTCAAGGGGCACACTTCTCGCGCCGGGGGCACCTCCTGTCCACCTGGAACCGCGGCACTTATGGGAACACACAGCGCGGGGGTGGCGGTCCTCTCCTCGTGTCCCGGTGTCCTCGGCACCGACCGATCAAACCCCACTGTCTCTCCGATAAGCGCCCCGCGCTCGGACGTCCTCGTCCCCTTGGGGGGTGGGCGATCGGCCACCCTTACCGGCCACCCTTATCGGCCGCCTCGGCGTTATCTCAAGGACGACGCGCGTCCCGCACCAGTCGTCGCGCACGTGCGCGCGGAAGGAGGAGAGATAGAGAGAGAGAAAGAGAGAGAGAGGGCCACGCACACACAGTGCGAATGCGCGTGGCTCGACTGGCGCGAGATGACTGAGAGAGGGCCCCGCTCCGGCGATATGCCGGCTTCCGCGAGAGGGCGAGACCAGGCTCTACCCCCACCAGCCCGCCCCGCTGCCCCCTCCGCGAGCCGCCTGCCAGCCCCGCCCCATTTTCGTGCCGGCCAAGTGGAGGGAGAGCCGCTTCTTTTTCTACGTTTCTCGCTGCTTTTCTTACGCGCCTACGGCTATACGGCTGTACGAGTATATACGCTCGATTTTTTTTTCGGAGCGTACTTACTTACCGAGGCCTCCGCGCGCTTATGTACCGCGGCCCTTGAGAGGATAGAGTCGATCGCGGTAATGAGTGGAAGATTCTTTCGAGGTTTTCCAGTCATGGTCGGTGTTTCTCTTTTTGGAGGTCGGAAATTAGTTCTAAACTTACGATCAATTGCGATCGCAATACTCGATAGGTAATAGAAATTTACGATTTTTTTAAATGTTATGAAAAGAATATATGCGTTGTAGATTCGAAAATATACTGTGTACTTGTTTTTTTATAAAAATTATTGAAAAATAAAAGATTATGCAGACATTTTAAATAATCATACTCAATTATTATACAAATTAGACGTAGTTTATTCAATTGAAATACACTACGAATATAATCAAGGTATATTATTGACGAAGGTTTTTTTCACATCATGTTATAATTTCAAAAGCTTGCTTAATCTAACCAAATTAAATAGACTTTTTACAATTCAAATGTAAATCTGTGAAAATCAAAAGTCATTATTTTAAACTTCAATGGCTTCGAGGCAGATACTCGAGTTATCGCTGGTTTTCAATGAATTTCACTGATTTAAAATTACATAGATAGAAAGATACCGAGTCAATTTTTGACGGAACTCGAACGCGGTGAGCGTGTAATTTATATTTTCTGTTCTACCGAGATTAAGAATGCATATTGTAATGTGAAACTGTAAATTGAACTATTAGAAAGTTAAGCTTTTGTAAAGTCATTGTACGGCTCCGAAAGAACTCGTATTACATTCGGAGTATTGGTACGCTCGTGCTCTTGGAGAAAAATTCAATCCTGGAACAATGTGAAATATTAAAATAAGCAATGTATCGAAGACATTTCGAAAGAGCCAGATTTATTTGGAACGTATTGTGTTACTTTTATTGCGCAACTCACTTTTTCTTGTACGCGTTTGAGAAAAAAATTTTTTTTGTACTCGTAGTGCGATGATTCAGATTACAAAATTAATGAAAAAAGGCGGAAGTCCAAATTTTATTGTTACTGTTTACTTATAAAAAAGCTAGGTCCCGTGCTAAACGCCGGCCCTGACTATCAAAAATATAAAATGCGTTATACCTACATCGTTTGATATTAAACAAAGTAAAAAAAAAGGTCCGAAAATATGGAATTTTTTACAGCTACGAAAAAATAACCGAACGATTAAAACGTACAAAACGATTAAAAACGTACTAAAGATCGATAGAGCGGATATCGTATGAAAACAGGTTACATTTGCATAAAAACACCAAATTCTCGAAATCGAAAATCCGGGCCCCGTCACGCGTGGACTTTCCACTCGAAAAAAAAGACAAAAAAGCGAGAACCAACGTGGACGGCCGGACCACCTCTATAATCCCCGAAATCCAAGGCAAAAGGGGCGCATTGTCCACGCGATCGGAGTCTTCTCGGGTTTCGCGTCGGCGCGGACGATCTCGCTGCGAGGGGGAGACGCGTGCGCGCCGGCCAGTCGGGCGCGACCCTCGGCCGGTGGCGCGTGCGCCGAGGGTGGACCACTCCCCCGACGCGCCGGGGGTGGGGGGCACGCGCGAAATCGAGTGCAGGCCGCCCCTGCGCGCCGCTCCCCGCTCCTCTCGAGCGCCCGGCCCGACAGATGGTCGGCTGATAAGCCCGCGCGACGAGTTTTTCCGTGGGGTGCTGCCGCCGCTGCAGCCGCGCCTTTTTTCGAGGGGCGACGCGCGAGCGTATGCAGATTTCGCGCAACATCATTACAGACGCGCTGTTTGCTTTGCGCCGATTTTCGCCCGGGCGTACGATGCGTTTTTACTTTCGGTTTGTTTGAGGATGAGGAGATCACGTCGAGTGGCCGGAAGTTAAATTTTTTGGTAAAGGGTTGGGGTGATGCGGATGGGGTAATTGATTGCTTTGTTTTTCAGGATGGATTATAGACGATGTTTCAATTTATCTTTCTGTCTGAAGATTTAAACGTGGCTTAATGTTTAAGTATGGCAATGGATTGCAGTATCTACAATGTATAAAACAATTTTTTATTCAAGTACGCAACTTGTCTATTGGTATCTAAATCTGCCATAAAATAGCAATTGAAATTCCTAAGTAACTGAAAATTAACTGGTTTTATATAGTGCACGGAATAGTAAGAAATAAATTCACGTTTAACTCGTTTACTTAGAATCAGGTAAAAGTAAACTCAAAAGGAATAAAATCGCAAATTATTTATTTTCATAATGAGTAAAAATTTATGACTAATCTTGGGTATATAAATAAATGTTTTTAGCTAAATTTTATTTTTCATAAATCCAATTAGTAAGAAAATTTCGTAAGATGTTTCGCAAAAAATGAGCTGTCCAATATTTTACTTAATGTCATTACATTTATTATTAAAAAAAAGCTGAAATCTTTTTTAAATTGAACTTTTTACAGTGAGTAGCTAAAAATTTCATAATTTTTCTATATTTATTTCGGTTGAAGTAATTGAATTTCGTAATTACAGGAAAGATTATGAGCTGATAAAAAATATGATTGAATATTTTAAAATTGACGGCAATATGTCCCTAAGAAATATCAATTTCTATTGATCGCCCTCAATTCCGCATAATACCCGTCTCATTCTCGTTTCACCTCCATAACGCATTTATTCTCAATTCGACATCTCAATGCGATATTTCATTCGAACTCATTTACACGTACCCGAAAAGTTCATTCTCCATCAATGCAAACTATAAAAAAAAAAAACGTCGCTGGCGCAAATACACGGAAACGCGATACTTTCTATTACAGCTCCGCTCTAGGCTCATCAGCCCCGAGAGAAAGAGAGAGCCAGAGCGAGAGGGGTGAGGAGGAACGGCCCTTTAAGGCCAACAACGGCGCGGACCCTCCAAAGGCCGTCTAATCTGACCTATTTCCGCGCTCTCAACCCTTTCGCGCTTCCCCTCCTAAAAAAAGAGACCCCAACCTAACGGGTCGCAAACGATTTTTCCCACATTCTAGTTTTCACGAATTACGTCTCTAACCCTCTCCTCTCGCCCGGGCTATTTTTACGTGTTGCGCGCAGGAAGTGACGAAGCGAAACGGTATTTCGGACCTTTTCGGTATAATTTTCAGCGGCGAATAAAGGATTTCTATGCTCGGCATTAACC
Source organism: Eurytoma adleriae (assembly GCA_900480045.1). Taxonomy (NCBI): domain Eukaryota; kingdom Metazoa; phylum Arthropoda; class Insecta; order Hymenoptera; family Eurytomidae; genus Eurytoma; species Eurytoma adleriae. The sequence goes on from UXGC01000069.1 coordinate 144,409, forward strand.
CTTAAACGGTAATTCTTGCCCTTGAGTCGGGTTACGGAGGAGCATTTTTTCTCTCTTTCTGGCCTTCGCGTTAGCGGGTTTGTTTAGGAAAGTTAGATTTTTCGAGGGAAACGGTGTAACTTATACCGTTATAAGGGTGTATCAAGATACAGACTTGGCATTTTTTTCCCAAAAAGCTCTTTTTCATGGGAGCATTTAACGGAGAAAAGATATTACATAATTTCTATCATAAATCACTTTGCCTTTGAAATTTAAAAATTAACTTCACTCTTTTTTTCACAAATTACTAAATATTAAAATTTTTCTAAAAATTATTTTTTATGTATGAAAAATTCGAACCTTATCATTCGCATTGTCAAATTTTAATATCTTCCTTTGCACATTTCAATAAGTTAACGCAAAAACACTAATTTTTACTAACTTTAGAAATCGGTGTTTTAAATTTAAGTAACAAAACAAGATGCCCGAAAACATGTTAAAAACATTAAAATAAAAAATTGATGCAAAGAGAACTGATGGACAAAATATTTCAGACAATCATAATACATTATAAAAAAATCAATTTATTAGAATTCAAGTTAACATCTGATTCATTTTTATCATTAGTCCATCGCGCAGACACATTTAATCTCCAATGAAAATAAGATCCTTAAAAATGCATCAAACATAAAGCACCGAGCATCAGCTCGAACGGGACCCCCATCGGTCTCCCGTAATTTCCATGTAAAAAAAAAGTTCACCCCGCGTGAGAGAGTGCGGCACGAACAGATGAAGAATCGAGCTCGGTTAGGTAAAAAGTACACAGCATCCCCCGGGTGCACATGCCGTCGACTTCCGCCTCGCGGCCGGGCCCGCCCGAATTAAAAGGATCGATCGGAAGAAGAGGGAGATTTCGGGGAAAAAAAGGGTTTTCCGCCGCCGCCGCCGCAACAGTGTGAGAAACCATTAGACCACCGGCACCCGTTTAAATAGGCCCTGTGAAATGAGAAAAAAAGAAAAGAAACGAACGAGGTGTATTTTTGCCTTCGCGCGCGCACGCAGGTACACGGGGTGTCTCCGCTTTTTTACGCCGCGGGAGATTTTTTTTGTGCGGGCCGATGGGTTTTACGTGAAAGTCAGACGACTGCGATATATCCGGAAGGAGTGCGTGTGTACCGTTCGATTTATTTTTGTGTGTTCTGTTTTATTTCCACTCTATTTCTTTATCATTTTTTATTTTATCTTCTGTCTCTCTTCTATTCAATTTAATTTAATATACATATTATTTAATAATACAAATTTATTAAAAATATGTAATTGAAAATTGCATTTAGTAGGTTTCATTGTTTAAAAAAAATTTTAATTTAGCCTTTACACTGTTTTGTTACTTAATCATCGATAATTTTTTGCTGTTTTATTAACAATAAAAATTTGTCCTTTGATCTTAAAAAATGAAACAACCATTTATTATCTTCTTTTCTTTTTAAAGCATGTTTTACAAAGGGCATAGGAATCTCCATTTCTTATAATAATCAATTGATAATATTATCTTTCCCTTAAAAGACTATCGATGATAAGCTTATTATGAAGATTACATGGCATATCACATAAAAATTTTAATTCCAAAAATAAATTGCACTCAAAAATCAGAGCCAAGAATAGGTTGACAAAAGGCAGCACCTCTGCTATCTAAGCGCCATGAGTGCCGGTAGATCACCTTCCTCCATCCTCTTTCTCATGCACCCTCGGGCTAGACAACGGGGTTAAAGATCCCGCGGCTGACGCAGCGACCGATCCCCGGCAGGCTAATGCCCTTTGCCGTGAAATCGTCTCGAGCGCAAAGTGCCCCGAGTTTTGGGTTTCTGGCAAAGGCCGTCTCTTTTCCCGCCGCTCATCTCCCTCCCTCTAAAAATATACGCGCCAGCGTAGCCAGTAGGCCCTTCCGATGGAAATATGAATTTTTTTTTTATTATATCTCTTCCCCGAGCCATATGGCACGTAGGTGCCTCTGAATCTCGGCCGCGAAGAAAGCAGCCGCGGAGAGAGCGAGGGAGAGGAAGGGGGGACGGAATAAAATAAGCCAGGAAAGGCTTTTACGCGGGCGCGCGGCTAAAAAAACGAGGTGTAGGATGTGTTTAACCGGAAACTTATGTAAATTCCCCCTTTGACAGGATGCTACATTCGTTGTTAAATAAGAATTTATTTTTATAGGGTGACGATTCTTGTGCAATTCGTAGACAGGCAAGCTTTTTATTTGTAAGCTTTTTACTATTATGCGATCAAAGATAGAGGAATTATTAAAAAGATAATTCTCGGAACTTTGTAAATGGAATTAATTGTTCTAAGTTAAATTATAATTTTATTTTTTTGCCCATTTACAAGTACGCACTGTAATGATGTAACCTGTGCATTTGCAAAATACAGGTATTGGATAATAAACGAGACTAAAAAAAAACAAATAAACAAATGCCAAGCTATACTCATTTAAAAAATCTACTTTCTTTTGTAATTAGTTATTATTTAACAAGAAACTTATATTGAATAGGAATCATTAGAATGTGAGAATAAATCATGTTGACCTAAAATGATATCAAGGGGTAATTTTGCAATTACTTTTCAATCAATTTATAATTTTAGAATCGTAAACATTGGGTTATCCAAATTTATAGGTAACTAATTATTAACAATTGTAAAATACTGATTCTTAGAACCAAAGATTTTTGACTGCAAGTAATCTATCCACTAATCAGTTGTAATTACAGTTTATTATCCTTAGATTAAATAGTCTATATACATAATATTTAGTTAAATTAGAATAGATCAGTTGATTTTAGAAACATTATTTTCTTCAGATTATCGCGTGTTTCCACAGCAGAGTAACAAATTATACAAATCAAAACAGTGACGTTGAACACATCCACAAGTCGCCTGTCACTCAGCGCAAGCCTAATAATAAAGTCATATCCCCAATTAGTTAACACGGGAAACACAGGCAGCGTTTCCACGTCTCGGCGTGAAAAAGAGGCGAAAAAAGCCTCGCACACCTAATTCGAAAAAGACTCCTCTTCCCGCGACGCACCGTCGTCACTCCCGTGCAGTCCCACCTCTCGAAAAAGCGAGAGAGAAAAAAACGCGCCGTCGCGTCAAAGGCTTGCGTGTCCCGTCGCGGGGCGTCTTTCTCTCTCCCTCGCTCTTCCATTCTCCTCGTATTTTTAGAATCCGTCCCCGGAAGGTGCCTAAAGTACGTGTATCCGCGATTCTCCTTGCGCCGGCTCATTGTGGCCCCGTACCGTGGAAAAAAAGGGTTGCTCGCGCGCGACCCCCTTTCACCTCCTTTGGAATTCCCATCTTGGGAGAACCCGCTGAGTCGCCCGTGCGCGCGCAGCTGTGCGTCTCGCTGAATTTTCATAACGACGCCAATCGATTTCTCATTCCTCGCGCGGGGCCCCGTCATTAGCGCGGCCCTTTCGGGGGGTCCCCGCGCAAAGGGTTAGAAGCGCGCGCACCCCTTTTCTCTCTCTTTTTTTTCGGGATACGGGAAAGACCGGTGCGTAAGATCGCCGGTTTATGAGAGTTATAAAAGTCGCGGCTCTGTGAGAAGAGACGCGATTTCACCCTTTCCGGCTAAAGAGATCTGGCTGTTTCACGCTGCATTACTCGCGCTTTTTTTTTTACAATTTATGGAGTTTCCGGGGTTTTGTAACGCGAGACACTCCACTTGACAATGAATGACGGTACAAATGAGTTATTGATGACTATCGAGACAAAGTATTGCACTTTCGCCGTGTATTTACTTTTCTTGGTTTTATGGCGTGAACACGGAAAAAATGTTGCATGCTTTGTAGGATTTTTTTCTTTGTTTCAGAGTCACGGGGACTAATTTAGTTGTACGACAGTCTCATTCGGTTAGAATGTCAAGTCAGGGTACATATGCGCATACGAGTAGGTGCGCGTAAAACAAAACTTATTACTGGACAAATTGGATATCTCGTTAATCAACTGATAATACTCGTTCTATACGCCAGGTCAGTAACAATTTATGCTATTACAACACACAATTATTCAAATAAATTCTGATGATCAGCGCCGATTTGTTTCCAATCAATTAATCACGAAGCATTGGTTAGTACGTAATAAACAAGACTTTAATTGAATAGAGTAACATCTTAACTACTAATTTTGTTGAAGGAAAATTAATGTAGTTTTTAATTATAAGTAATTATTCAGATAATCTTATAACGTATTATCAAATAGCTTTAAAAATAATAGGTATTTATTGTAATAGTGGCGATTTAGATAGCTACAATGTAAATAAAATCTATAAATAAGAATTAATGTTTTCTTAACTTAGTCACTCTTGCAATAATTTCTGTAGCTTCCTGGTATACCTCCTTTACCTCTATTTTTTACTCCACTTTATCGAGAACTGTAAAATTATTATTTAATTGTAGTTAGATTCGTATAAAATTAATATAGTTTAAAATTGCGTAACTTTTTAATGAAACACCTTAAATCGTAAAGCAAATGTTAATATTAGTTTCAACATAATAGTTTGTTTTATTCTCTCTTGCATATTTTAGAAGCATACGAGTATACGCGAGTTTACATACATGAATTGAAACCGTTGAGGTATTAAGCATTTTTAGAGTAATCATAGGACTTGTAAAACAAGACTTCGACTCCCCACTCGTCGTCCAATTAACAATTTGCACTACTTCAAGCGCCAAGGCGAAAAAGCCTCGTTCATTGTGCTCGAGAAAGCTCGAGTCGGGCGCATGCGAAGCTCATCAATAGCCTTCGTCGGGACAATTTATAATTTCCGTTTTTGCCGGTGCCTATACAACTCGGCGGCAGCGATACCGATGTAATTCAATAAAAGAACCGCTCGCCTCCGATAAATCAGTTCCTCGGCTCCTTTTTTTCCCTCCTCGCGGCCGCGGCGCGCACGCGCGGGGTAAAAACCGAAAACGCCAACGCGCGCGCGGAGACCCGGTTCCCCGCGAGAGGCCTTTGAGAGGAGCTCCCGCTGCCGCCGCCGCCGCCCTTATCTCCCCTTCCTCCCCCGCGCCCGCGCCGGCCAATAAAGTAAATCGAGCTTATATTTCAGCCGGCCGGCGAACACGCTTCATTAACGGAAACGTTTTCGCGGCCGCGCGCTCGGCTGCTGTAGCCCGCGTGGATACACGAGCGCGGAATGCGGCTCGGGGCTCCCCCCGCGCACCCCCGCTCGATTTTTCCACCCGCGCACGCGCGCGCGCCCGCGGACTAATGGACCGGGCCCAGGGGACGTCGACGACGCGAATGACTGACACACTGCTTCCATTGGTATTCCTGGGAATCCAAGCTGGAGAAAAATTTTGAATACCTATAAGGATGCGTGCATAAGAAAAATCTATTAATCAAGATGAACTGTTCTTGAGATTATCTTCTAGAAAAAAAGATGTTCAAGTTTTTGTACAATGTAACCATGTAGTACCTTTTGTTTATTGTACAAATTGGTTGTTGAAAACAAACGAAATTACGAACCGTTTATAATTTAATGATGATATTTATTTATTTATAGACAATATGATATAGGAAATTATAACAAGTATAATAATTAAAATTTAGAAGAAAAAATTTTTTGGCAATGATACCAGACAAAAAAAGAAAATTGATATTGTGCAAAAAAGTGGAATTTTTTGTATGCATCCATCTGGTTTTATAATACAAGATAGCTATTATTAGACATAAAACGGAAAACGACTTTTTCTTGGAAAATCTAAATTATCGGAAGATAAACACTTTAAGCTGTATAATTTACACGAGATAGCATACGCGGATTTGTACTGCCTGTATACATCTGCTCTTGAAAATCCAACCTCAGCCCCGGTAGACTCGCGGTAGGATAGCCACACTCCATCTCACTCTCTCGCGTATTGTAATTACATGAATTATTATTTCATTTCATGTCGCGAATCCGTTCCGCCTGTCTTTTCCTCTCCTCTCCCCTCCAGCTCCTTATCTATCTCCGCGCTCGAATCGCGCGTCGTTCGTGCGCGTACTCCCTTCAGGCGAGCCCGCATGTGTAGGGGAAAGAAACGAAGAGAGAAAGAGAGAGAGGGGGGTCGTCTCTGTTCAACTTTTCCGCACTCTCGTACGCACGGTACGTGCGTCGGGGTATTGTGTTGCGCCGGGATTTCAGAGTAATTGAAAATAAGATAATAAAGCGAGCTGCGATATTTATGAGCCGATCGCGAATGAGATCTACGAGCTTTTTGTAATTCTGAGTAGGAATGGATAATTGTTCTCGGACGGAGCCTTACTCCTTTATTCTTTTCTACTTTTATTTGGACTTTAAGAGTTTCAATTATAGAGATGATAATTTTATTAGGTTGAAGGATTAATAAAGGTACGCAGAGACAATGAACTGATAGAATTTTCAATTAACTGTGCTATTTTGTTATTTATTAGCAGATCGTAAAACGCAGTTGAATTTAGATAATCGCAAGACGGCGCGTATAAGATAAGCGGAAAATAGTAAATTAGACCAGGTTATGCAAATCGCTAGGAGATCAATTAAATTTTATTTTTCTGTACAATAAAGTAAACGCTAATTGAGTCGCTACTTACCGGAGATGGTAAGATTACATCATTAATTTTAATGGAAAATAAGATCGTAAAAAATGAAAAAATTATACCTACTGTCGCACTACCGTAATTTTAATAAATGAAAATATGCATGTGGGTCTTCAATGCTTCTATCAAATTTTTCTACTTAATTTTTACTTTCATTAACTACCAGAACTATTGTGTGCTATAAGAATGTCGATTTCTTTGTAACTTCCTATGCTGGCGGTGAAATGTGGGCCCTGTGTAATATTAACGATCGAAACGGTGACCGTCCACGCAACAATGCTGTATGAATTTACTCCAATCGAGCAACGCTTTACAAGTATAACCGGCACCGCTGAAAACAAGCGTACGCATGCTAAAACGCTGGATATTTCGCGGCTAAATTCCATTTCGCAAGTGAAGCGTGAACGTGTCCCCCTCGCACACGCGTGCCCTCACCTTCCACTAAAATACTTCATTTAACCATTCTTTACTTACAGTCCCTCTAAAAATGTAGAACAATGAAGATTACTCGTGTTTCCCTCAAACAAAATAAAAAGTAAATTGCTTCAAACCATATAAAGATGATTTTAATTATTTTCAGATTTGCCGAGTATACCGGGCCCCAAAACGAAAAAATGTATCGCGCAAAAGCGTGGGTGGATTCGCAGTGCGCGAGGAGTTCGCGGACAGACGGTGAACTCTCTCGGGCGTCTCGCTCTCCGGGCGCTGTGCGTGCGTAAATAAACGTGCGTCCGTGTGCTCGTATTCTGCATCGGGCCTAATCTCATACCTGAGCGAGTTCCCTCGAACGGACGCACGCGGACACGCCCCCGTTTGTGCGCGCACGCGCCGCATTGCTGAAATATTCAGTCGCTACGCGTCTCCTGCGGGCCCCGCGTTATGTCTACGCTCGTGCATAATATCCCCGCTACGCACACTTTTACTTTGTCGTAATGTCTGCTCGAGTCAGTCAGTTGCCTTGCACCGTTAAAAATTGCAAGTGCAGAAATTAACTAGTAACGTCATGATAAATGATTAATTAAACTTTCAATGTACGCCGATTCTCCGATTTTTCTTAATGAATAAAGTGAAGATCGTTTTTATAATAGTGCACTGCGTAATGCAAAACGTAACAATTTTAGCACTCAATAGTATTATCCTTCGCATACTACACGTTATAATAATTTGATCTTACGAGTGCATACCTAAAAATGACCAAACTTTTGGCGTTACGTAGGAAGTCTAAAACAAACTTTCGAAGAATAATAGTAGCGCGTCCGCGGACTCGATAACGTCTCGGAGTCTGGCGCGGCGCGCGGCCGAGCGTTTAAAATTGAAAATATGCAAGTACGGTGCGCGCAGGTGTGCGTGCGAGTGCGCCGGGATGTTCCGAGCGAGTGTGGGGGGCTCTCCTCGCTCGCGCATACGCAGCCGAGAGGACTGGTTCTCTCGCGGAGATATGAGTCAGGGCCTCGGCCGCCGCCGCCGCCGCCGGCGCGCTGAGCTCGTATATCAAAACCAGTAGGCACCCCCGCTCGTCCCCCCCTTCCCGCGCACCCGCGCGAGCTAGGATCCGCCGAGCCGGGAATCTCAATTCCGATCCGCGCGAGACTTGTACTTTTTGGTTTCAATGTTTCGGTGCTGTTTTGCATGCGTTGTTGTGAAACTGCTTTTTTTAGGATCGTTTGCGGGGCTTCCTTTTTTTACTGCAGCATGGGTGGATGTAGAAGTGCAGGGTACGATGTATTGAATAATTAAATGAGGAAAAATTTTGTAGTGGATACTGAACATTTTCTCGTTACTATTATAGGGAAATAAATAGAAAGCAGTCGTTAATTAATCGTTTGGATGTGAGCGTACACTTGGTTACATGCATGGAACGAGAGGATATTCATTCCGTGTAATCACAAACCACTTTTATAAATGTGTGAGTTTTCAATCACTTTTTGATCATTTTATAATTCGTAATTGTAATCGATTTTCTAAATGTAACGGTTATCTCTAAATATTGCAAACGCATATTTTTTCTTCTGAAGTCAGAAAGCACTACTGATTAATCAGTTGTGATCATTGTAGAAGTAGTGAATCCATCAATTATACTCAATAAATAAAAATGGTTTGACAGTATAGAAATTAATAACAATTCGTAAGTGAAGTTTTAATACAGGATAATATATTTATTATTGATTACTATCGATTACTAAAGTTGCATAAATAGTGATTATTTTCAGTAGTATAAGTCAAAGCAAATTTAATGAAAAAATAACACTGATGTTACAGTATAAAATGTTTAATTTCTCTGATTTTAGAATTTAGATAACATTTATTGCGATGGACAACTGAGATGTGAGATCTACTTTTTATAGCACGCGTAAACAAAAGAGACGCAATTCTTCATCCGCATAACCGTTCAGTGTCAACGAACCAGGTCGGCGTCCGATAGTAAGCAATCACCACCTCGGATTTCGTGAGTCAATCCTCGTGCTCGTCATAAAAACCTCTCTACTCCGAGCCCATCCGCGCGATAGACCCCCGCGTCTTTGTTTCAAGGACCATCGCTCTCGACCTCCCGAACAAAGCCACTTAAAGTGCGCACAAAACGCGCTGCCCAAATTTAGCCTCCCAAAGTAAAGAAGAAAAAAAAAATAAAAAAAGAAGAGAATGAAACTCAAGGAAGAAGGAGAAACGAACGGGAATCGCGCTCTCCTTAATGGTCCCGGCGGCGCGGCCGGAGAGGCTAATGCTCGTGCGCCCGCGGAAGGAGATAACAGCGCGTTTTCTAATGACGCGTAATGGAAGCTCGCCGGGCCAGAAAATCGCTCGCGTTTCTGCCGCGCGCGCCGGTAACGGTGGCTGCGATCGCCGTCTATCGAAGCTATAGTTCCCCGTCTCGCAACGTGTAATAACGAAGAGCGGGGCCCGGGAGTGCCGCGCGTCTGCTCGGCCGCGATCGGCCGAGGCCACTGTTTGCTGGATTGATCCTCGCGGAACCGTTCATTTCGCGTTTATCCGCTTTGACGTTTTTTAATCTGGCGTATGCAGCCGTGATTTTTAATGCGTTTATTCTTATCTAATCTAATTAACTTGCGCGATCATATCAATTGCTGATAAGTAAATTGTTTATTTGTCAACTCTTGTGTTTCTTTAATGAATGATATTTTTTTTCTTCAAAAAAGTTCTCGATTTTAATAATGAAAATTACAATTAATGTAAATAATTGAATATGTTAGTTGAAATCTTTAGGCGCGTTTTTATATTTTTTAAGCTCCGCTTCATCGGGACACGTAATTTTTAGCTGTAGATGTAATTCCAGCATACTGTCCGAACTACAAGTCTAGACATAAAGGACCCAACATTCAGTACATTTTTTTACAATATGTTCACCTTTTGTAGTCAATTATAGATACTCAAGATACCCCAATTTTGAATAACAGCATTGTGTTAGAGAATTATTCAAGACAAAGGTAGGTTCAGCTTCTAAGTTGATCAAGTTCTCCTGGAACAGATAATAGGAGCCGAGTCTGTTATTTATTGTCACGTATAATGCGTCGATTCACTTTTAGTACACCGTACTTATATCAGTATAATTTTTCATTTCAAATAAATTGATCAAACTTTTAACCCTACAAGTTTCACTTGAAGTAGGTACATTAATCTAATCTACTTGGTATATGTAATAATTTATAAAAGAAGCGAAATAAACTCAATCATTAAGTTAATTCAAATCTTCAAAAAATCGGTAATTATAATAAGATAATAATGAAATGAATAACATTTATCGCAATGTCACTATCACATCGCTAAGTAACATAAGCCTTACGCAACCTAAATCAGTTTCAATAAAAGAAAAATGATATTAAAAAGCTCGCCACAATAGATAAATCCACCCGATAAAAAAGAAAAAATCCCTAGAGCGAACAAGGTACACGAGCTATCTGAACCGTCGCGGCTGTCATCGGTTCTTTTACACGCCGCGCGAAAATGCATGTCAGTGGAGCGGCCGAGGTGCTAATGTCCGCTCGCTTTTTAAAAAAAAAAACACCTCTCCGCGATAATTATCGAAACGCTGGCCTCTCGGACCGCGCGCATGCGCAGCCGCCTTTATCGGGCAACGTGAATCGCGACGTCACGTGGCCGATATGAGCGACTTCTCCCGTCGTCCTTCCATCGACGCGCTTTCCTCGCGGTTGTCGACTGCCCCGTCCTCGGGTCTATCCGGCGACTCGGGATATTTTGCGAAATTCCCCGCAGTTCGACTGCAATTTTCCGAGATAAGGGTGTGGAATTCGCGCTTTGGCCGCGTGTCCGCGTGTGTTCCGCGCGCGATTTGCATTCGACGCGGTGAACGGCGCGGCGAAGCCCGGTTTTTCGAGGCTACACGGCGCTTACGGCTTATTCTATTTCGCGATATTGGCACTCGCGTGCTTTAGTGCGTCGATTAACGCGAACGCATTCGACGCTGTTCAATGCGAGTAAGTATTATTTTGTCCTGTTGCGTGAATTCGTGTCGTTGAATTTACACGGTCTTTTTTGCGTGTAGCCGGTAATTTTATCTCGAATATAATGCATAAACATTTATGTATTGTTAGGTGGATTAGGTGAAATTTATTGAAGCATTTGTACACTTTTTATTTATTTTTTACTTGCTTGACGGCATTTTATTGAATATTCACAACGAGATACTCGATTGCTCATTTTACTTTTATTCAGAAACTATAGCGTAAGCTCGAGTGGTTTTAAATTTTCGCGCCATATTTCACCAGTTACACTTTGATCAAGTGTTTAAATCCTTGATTGTTTCTTTCTGTCGTCACTTATTTATTTCTCGAAAGCTGATATCAGCATATCGAATTTAATCAGAAAAGAAGGTCAAAATTAATCGTTCGAAGGTAGAAAAAAAAATGGCTGAAAAAGTGTTAAAATGAAAAGAAAATAGAGAAAAGGCGGAGGTGAGAAGCGATCTCGAGTCATCTCCGTGTGTACTCCGCGTGTTACGTTACCCACAGATCTGCGAAGGCGCGTATGTCATACGAGGAGCAATCGCGTTACTTTCTAGGGATTTAGCGGTGAAATCTCTCCGGCTGCTTGCTCGGCCGGAGGCATAAGTGGAACTTCGGTATGCGCGCGGGTATTATGTGTCCCAGGCCGCGCGGCGCGCGCGCGTGGAAACGGGATATCCATATCCTCCGACCTGACTTGGAAAACAATCGATACGAGAGCGACCGGCTCGGGAGAGAGAGAACGAGCGAGGCGGGGAGAAGGGACGGGAGTTTTCGCGAGACTTTCCGCGGCGCGGGTAACCCTATACACGCGTGTATCGTGGAAACGCGCGCGCGCGTCTTCGGGGCCGCTTGAGCAAAGCGCGAACAGACGCACCGAGTGATTCCCACGCCGCCACCGGACTCCCCTGGATGATCGGTTGTTTCTTTCATTTGCTTTCGAGAGGTGCGCTGAGTCGAGGATTATTGCATTTTTGATCGGTTCGTTTCTGAACGAAAGCACCTTGCTAACATTGTTTTATAAGTCTTGGACATAGAGAAAAAATACATTCTATAAAAATTAAAAATGAGTCCGCTTTTCGAGGAATATGTGCAATCACAAAATGATAAAATATCGATTAAAAAGATAAATATGGATTTTTTAAATTATTGTATGGCTTTTTTGTAAACAGTTTTAATCAGTTAAATGGTACTACACAAACTCTTTTTCTAACACCAGATAATAATGACACAGATGGCTTATATGTAAATCTGTTAAAAATGTTAAAAAAGAGCCAAAATGTATTGGTTAAATTGCTCGTTTGAGTCCCTTATTTCAGGCACATTATAATAAAAAATAGAATTACTTTTATACTGCTATCGCTCTCTTTTAAATTATAAAACGCGTTATGTCAAGCTAATCGATGAACCCGATTAATTTCTTAATCTTACGACTTACCACAATTTTAAATGTTTTATCACAAAAAATAGCATCTAACTGTAAACGCACCTCTTTAAATTGAACTACGAAAAAAGGAACCAAAAGGCAACCCTGATTCAAGAACCCAATTCGCTAATAAAATTGATAATATACGCAGAAAATCGATTCCCACGGGCAGACCGCGCACACTCGGCCGTTATCACGTGGCTCGCTTTTTTCTCCTCTCCGCACGCGCGTGGTAGCGCCGATACAGCAAAAACGGGAAACGGGAGGAAAATTCTGGTTTGTCTCCGCGATTATCGCGCGGCTCCATAAACAACAATATTCCGCGCCGGGGCGGCCAAAGCGGTCAACCGGTTCGGACGCGCGAACATTACCGCGGCTTATCGGGGGCCCTCGGGGAAAATCGCCTCGTATTTATGCCTTTGTTTATATGGAGCACCGCCATAATTAGCAATTAACCGCGATCGAGGAAATTTTCTCGGGGTTGGCCGCCGAGTCTTTTCCGGAATTCACGGCTCACTGGAAAGGATGCGGCTCTCCGCCGAGATAAGCCTCGCTTCCTCGTCCTTTTAAGGATTTACTTTATACGCGGCGGAAGGACAGCCGGAGAAGAAAAAAGGACGGGGAGTTTATGCGCTCGAGTTGTAAAGCAAGTTGAATTTAAAAGAATAAACGTTATCAAAAAGATACGTTTCTTGAAAATGCAAACGGCTAGGCGATTTTTTGCGTCTGCCCCGGCCTTTTTATGCGATACTTTTTGCGCGCTGGAAACTGGTTTCCATTATATATGATACCTCGAGCGTTAAGGAGATAATGAGGTTAATGGCTGTACTCTTATATACAAAGAGTAAACGACGAGTCCTTTTTATTATCGCCTCTATTATAACAGCCAACATTTTTCAATTGAGTAACTGCCACGATAATTTTTCATTTACTCTCAAAGCCGGCCGTACTTTATATGCCAAAAAATAAAACCCCATCTGCATCTAGAAAAAGAAAGTGTACTTGTAACTCAAACAAGCAGACAAGCATCTCCCTGCCAGAGTTCACCTTTCAGTCAAGCCCTTTCAGAAAAATCGAGAGTTTCGATGGCTTCATAACGATCGGCGATAGCGACGTCTAAGTATAATAATAATCCCGGCGGACGGGCAATTACGGACGGATGCGGACTCGGAGCCAAAAGTCGTGCGCTGGACGCTTACAATTTGCTCCGAGACACTTTTACTGCGACGCCGCCGTAAATAACGGCTTAGACGTGTTCGGACGACTAGGCGCGCGGAAGCGCGGATGTAAAGGGGGAGGGCGTTGCGATCTCCGAAAAAAAGGCCCTCGCGCCCCGGTAAATAAGGCCGTAAAATCGCCGTCGTAAATCTGCGAAGCGTCGCAACGGAACGGCAAGTCGAGCGGGAGGCGCACGCGTCGCGCGGACAGGAAGGAAGCTCTCCCTTTCCTTTCTCGAATGCACCGCGCGACTTCACGGAACGCATGAGCGCAAATGCCAGATATCGGTAAAGCCGGGAATGCGCGTCGGGATAGTGCTGATTTGCGATCGCTCTGAGGGTCTCCTTTTATAGAAGGAGAGCAATAGTTTTGACATTCTTCAAATTACTTGATTGCTATATGTTTCAATGATGTTACTGTTATCATGTAAGTAGTAATTGGAGTTAACTCACGAATGTTTTAAAAACAACGCTGAGCAAAAAATTTGTTTTGTATATCTTATTATTTAAAGATCTTATTAAAGTGTAATTTTTATTTTCTCGATAACCGGCGAGAGAAGTGGCAGGAGCTTTAGACTTCTGAGCACAAAAGCAGCTTTAAAAGTCCGTGGAGAGCAACTTCCGACAGATAAAATGCTTACTGAGCTTCTGAAGAAGTCTTTTACGATTTTGAGGTCGTCGATTAAATACTGCGAAGAAGTTTTCCTCAAAATAACTTCTTCATAATACTGAATTGTCTTCTATTTAAACTAAAACATTTTAAACGAAAATATTTATTTACCACAAATATAAATATAAATTTCAAGAAATTTCACGTATGATATACGCATTGATGCTAAATTGATAGTACATCATCTTTATCATACTAGATTCGTCCAAAATACTCAATGCTATGTGCATTACTGCGCTGAATAACAATAACCAATTCATTTTAGATTATTGACGCAACGAATGAGCGAGTCAACTGCTCGATTCGCGGCACTGGCAGCAGCGTCAGCGCGAGCACGTCGCCTCCTCCGCGGAAACTCGTAAAGTGCGCCCGTCGGCGGGGCAGTTGCGCGGGCGACAATGCGCTCGGCCCCGCGCGTCCCCAAGGCGGCGATTTGTTATGCGAGGCCCGTTCAGCGGCCGCTCATACGGCCACACGCTGGATTTTATGTCGCTTTCGGGAAACGCCGCGCCTCGTTTATTCCATCCGGATGGCGGCATCCTGCTACCCGGCGTACGCGCGCCCCACCGCCGAGGGGATATCTCGCATGTATCGCGCGTGATATCTTTTCGTTTATTCGCGTCGTGGGCGACGCCGGACCCGCCGTGCCGCGGACCTTTCAATTTGAATTATTCACCATTACTCGCTGCCCGACCTCACCTTCTATCCGCCCAGTCTAAATTCATTTCGGATGAAAAAAAAGCTGTGGTTGCGTTGCGAAATTGCGGAAGGTCAAATTCGGAATGTTGGTGACAGCGGCGGTGGGATAGTGTGCGTACGGTTTATGATTGATTAATTTCTTGTCGTGAATTATCTCTTGAAATAATTAATGTTTGACAACAAACGTAATTTCATAAAGTACAAGATTGAAAATCTAGTCAATTTTCAATCGATTTAAGTAAGTAAAAAGACGAATTATTCGTGTGCCTAATTTCTTTTACTTTTATAGGTAGAGTGTAACCACTTTTTCATCGAACAATTTCAACTTAAATTAGAACTAACTTTCTTTTTAGTAGTCTTATAAATACCTATTTTGATAAGTATTTACAGGTAAAGATATTTGACGGGGTAACCTCCTTAATTCAATCGAATGACTCTGAAATTATTTGTCTCCGTATAAAAGCAGCAAGCTCACCGCTCAATTTGTAAAATTTCAATTCCCTCGTAAAAAGTCTAAGACAAGTAAAGCGCCTCCCGCTCAAGAAAGCACAAAGCAAATAAGCCGCGATAAACCGCGCACTCGGACGAAATAATTTAAAAAAAGCGAGGGAAGGTGCGCGCTTTTGAGCGGGGCAAAAGGAACGGCGCTCGAGTCGTCGACCTCCTCCACCTCCTCTCTTTCTCCGGGGCCATTGTTCATGCGGCCGATGCTTTCCCGAATTGACAAACTGCTTAATAATGAAGAACGGAGCCGGGGCTCGGGGCCGCGTCTCGCTCTCTGATGTTAGCCGGCGATGACGCATGGATTTTCGAAGGCTTTATCGGCCGCGCGCCGTTCAAAGTGCTCGCTCGATCGCTCGGCTCTTCGATGTCACGAGCCCCGCTCTCGCCCGCTCGCCTCGCGCGCGGCCTTTTATATTTATTTCCTTGTTTAATTACGCAATGAATGCGCGAGCCGACGGATTATTATTATCGCTCGCAGCGCCGCGGCGGAGGTGAGCGAGCGAGGGAGAGAAAAAAATAATCGGTGTGTATAATATCGAACTATCTCCGTGTGACGGGGCATTTATATGGATACGTTTGCGCCGAGGAATGAATTCCGTGTATAATGTACTCCCCGTGTATTTTATTGTTCCTCCGAGGAGGTAATCCGTGAGATCGAACGAGCCTATATGCCCCGCGTCGTCCTTTTTTTCCTCGCTGCCTCCGCTCTTCTCCTCTTTTTCGCTCGGCGCATGAATACTGAGAAAAGCGCTTGCGATTTGTATCACGTTTGTTCGCTCTTTCACAAAGTGAGAGACTTTTTTCGCGCTCGGCGCGCTTGTAACGGCGTCTCCGTCGCGCCGGCGGATAAATCACCGGCTCGTCGATTCGCGAGCGGCGCCCGATCCCCGGGAATGAGGCAAAATTTAATTTGTCAAAATACCCCGTGGGGGCGCGTACGCTCGCGCGAGTCCGCGGGGCCACGTCGTAACCGCTTGTCATTACGATTACCCGTTTAGCTCCGCCGGGCGAACAATGATTTATGGGATTTGCGTTTGGATTTTGAGAAAAGATAATTGCCGGCGATAGACACCGGAAAATGTGTACAATCACGGGCGAGCGATTCATTTGCGGCCGTGCCCTTTAACCGACGCGGACCGAAATGTTCCAAATGGAAATGCCGTGATTGGACGTTATTTTTATTTCATCGAATCATACCTCCACTATTTCAGATATACTTCAAAGGATATTTTGAGCGAGGCCCACAAAGAGAGCGCGCCTCGGATCTTTTGATCGAGCTTGCCCTTCTCTCTTCATTGGCTTCACTGAGAAAAAGGATTACCCGCGCTTATGAATATTTCTTAACTGCTCAGAAATGTTAATTTAAGAATGACGAAATGAATTTTTAACTTCGAAGCTGCGAGCGTAAGGACTTATTTAAATTCTTCGTGCGCACGTCAAAAGCAAAGGTTATTTTCTCAAATAACACAATTAATTTTACGTAACGTTTTAACTAAATAATGATAGATCGGTCCGCTGATTCGTTGTTTTTTCAAAAGATTTTTATACAGTATAACAAATGAGCATAATTTCTAATTATTACTAAACACTTCGCTCACCATAAATCGTTGTATAATGCACATTTAATATAACAAAAAAAAAGTTCATAATGTATACTTTCTAAAAGTTTTTTACTCGACGAAGTATACTGTAGCTTCAATGCTACAACGGTTCGTAAAAGGCGCATAATAAAAATAATGTGAGCCTATTGGTATCGCGCGCACGTGCGTAAAAAAAGTGGCGTACTCCTCGGCGCATATCTGCACGCGCGGCGTTTCGCGTCTTTCTTCGTATACCGTGCCATATCGCGCGGGGGAGGGGGAGGGGGCGTCTATCGGTATCAGCCGCTGGCCATTGTTTCGTCAAGTTCTCAATTAAGTGCCTTCTAGCGCGTGTATTTTCTTGGCGCGCGTTGCCCGCACGTCGATACCTGGAATCTGAAAAACGTTGAGGAATCCGACGGAATGTAGAATTGCTGGTGGGAAACAATAAGTACTCGCTGATTTTTTGCTTCTTCCTAGAGGAAGCTTCGTAATGGTGATAAAAAAACTATTTTCTGAAAACACCATAGAAGTTTGTTTTTGTCCAAAACGCAAATTTTCACCTATAAATGGCATTTTTACACTATTTATCCAAAAGTATACTTAAAGTAAAAAACTAAAAACTTTTTTTATCAAATTAGTATGCACATGGAACTTTCTGAACTCATTCTTGAGAAAAGCTTTATATGGGCGAATTGACGGTACTATTAACTTATAAGACATTTTTTAAATTTATTTTAATGCTCTCAATTGGATGCCAAATTAACTGATAACATTAGTTTGTTATTCATACTGCAGTGGCTTCTTTATTTCCACGGTTTTACCATGTATATTCGAATAGTAATCTTTCCATACGCGTTTCCTCGAAACTCAAAACTCAAAAAGGCAGGAGGATGGAGGATGAAGCTTAATAGAATAAAACACCAATGAAGGCGATACACGACGAGTCAATAGAATTAAAACTCCGCAGAACCCTCTGAAATCACTATATTTACATTTAACTGCACGCAGCGCTCCTCGGGCCTTTAAGCTTTTCCCAGTTTTACGTGTGCGCCGGTGCCCCAACATTGTACACTTCAGAAAATCGTAAATTTTACGATCCGCGGGGCAGCGGCTCTTGCTGGTATTTCACGTGCGCCTCGTAAACGGGCCTCTCTTTTCCTCGCCCGTTGCGGGGATCTGGCCTCCCGTCGTAGGTAAGACAAAAGAGGCGCGCGCCGCTTTCGGGACTCTCGGGCCCGCAGCAATGATGAGCCTCATTTGGAGTGAAACGGGAAAGGAACCGGGGAGCGAAGGTCGAGGATGTAAGAGGACGCTTTACCTGAACCCCCTCGGCCTACCGTTAGTCTTTATTGTCGTGCTACTGCTACACTTGAGATTCCCTGTTGATGAGCCGACGGATTCCGTGTTTTGGGAGGACCATTTACCGTTCGCATAGTGCAATCGAAGGTGCTTGCTACTTTTTAGTATTTTCGACCCAATTCTGTCCTTATATTCGACGGGATTTCGAGTGGTCCTACGTTTTGTTTGTAGATTTAAAAATAATTTTTATAAACGTATGATCAGTTTTTATAAAAAAAGATGAATATATCTTGATAATATTTGTGTTTTTTTATATTACTCATAACAATTATTAAAGTTTGTAATCCAAACAAAATTATCAGCGTACTTATGCGTTTTTCAATTAAAATTTCAAATTTGAAATTTTAAAATTGGAAATGTTGATTTTCGCCGTGCGTTAGCTACAACAGACCCGCGAGGAGAGCCGCTCCTGCGATGCATTTATGCGGGGTAGACGTGTAAGTAAGGTGTTCGCATAGCGACTACTCGGACATTGTGCGAGCAGCTGTAAAAGCCACGCGGAGGAGAGAGATAGAGACGTGCTCCGTCGCGGAAGGACAGGGCGGCGGCAGAAGCGACTAGCCGGCGCGGAGGTGCGTCAATGACCTTTTATTCACCGACACGCGCACAATGCACGCACATTTGAAGCAATAAAATGATTAAGTATTATGTTCACATGATTTCTTTTACTACATTCTAAATCGTACCGCACAATACTTGAAGAAAGTTGAAATTAGTGAAGCTTTAGTTTGACAGCACTAGAGCTCAACCTACACATCTATATTTATAAAATGCTTTGATCCGCAAAATTATAAGCAATTGTAATTCAATATTTTTTATTACGATTGATTCGAAAAATTAACGTCTAACATTAATATCGAAAAATTACACGATCACTAAATTAGCATACTAAACGAGCACATAGAAATTAGCGTCATAGCAGCGATCCTCTACATAATAGAGAACAAATTCCATCAGAGCCTCATTCTTCTCAAGTTTGTCGGTCAACTTTGATCTTCCCGGGTTCTTTTCAGTTCGCGCATTCCGCGCGCTTCGGCGCATGACGCGCGCACTTGTCATTTCTCGAATGGGAAAACAATACCCCCTTCACGAATAAAGCCTCCCGCAACGAGTCCGGTCGCGCGCCAAACCGTTTTTTCCCTCCGTCCGCGCGCGATAGACTTTCAAGTTAGATTCCGTCGCTGCCTCGCCGCGACCCATTGCCCATTCTCCCGGCAGCCTCCCCGCCGCATATTAATATTCGAGTCGAGGGTCATCATCCGGTCAGGTGTCGATCCGGCGGAGCCGAGGACGGATTTCCAGGTTCCCAGTCGATTCGGCGACTTTCCGGGCGCGCGGTCAGGTGCAGCCGGGGCCCGGGCGCGCCGATCGATCGGCCGAGAGGAGGAAATAAAAGAGCCGGCGCGTCGCCGCGCGTACCGTTAATTTACGGCTTCGATTCCGCCGGCGCGAGCGCCGGTGCCGCGGTGGCCGATGCGTCCTGCCTGTCAAGCGCCCCGCCGGGAGCGAGAGAGACGGAGCCCCGGCGTATATACGCGAGCGATTAAAACATTACGAGGGATCGCGAGCCTCCTTTTTTCGCCGCGCCTTTCACTCTCGCCGGGGCTCCTTTTTCTCCGAGAAAAGGGTGAGAGTGCGAGCTTTATCTCTAAGGGGATGGCTCAATTTATTGCGCGAGGTTGGGCATTTTTCAGAGAAGAAGCTGTTCTATTCTTTTAGTGCGATATAGAGAATCTCTGTGTCAGTAAGACAGTCTAGTTCGGTTTATTTTTTTTTTGCATTACATAAATGTAACGTTCATAAATTTAAAAAAAAACACAAAGAATAAGAACAAGACTTGTGGATAAAATAAAGTTTTTGAGAATACTCTCTTAACCAAGAATTTTTTATGCAAAAACGAAAAAATTTGTAAGAATTGTAGTAACGTTACTATTTTGAATTTTATCCGTAAATTGATGATAATTATGAATCGCTTAAAATTTAAAAAGTAAATTTACCCTTATACTCCGTAAGTTTGAGGTACTCCCACTTGACTGTAGAAGCAAGCGGAAGTTAAATTTGATTTCCCGTTCGAAAGGTAAGAATTTAAGAACTCGTTAGTATTTGTAGTAGGCAAACAGACGGAACTCTGGAAGCACGCAAGCTATAGCTACCGTTGCCTCATTCAGTCATAAAACACGTTGCGTGTATAATACTTTATTAATCGATTCTACGCGTGACCAACATTAACTACTGTAAAACAATTAGATTACTAATTCTTGTACTATAATTAAACGAAAACAATTATATTTACCAAGAAGTAAAATTAAATTTATAATCTGGGTTACAATAAATTAACTATGTAAACATAATTTGCAAAAAATTTGATTTCATATTTTTATAAGATTTATTTTTTGAGTTATTATTTATGAACAATAGTGTCTGAAAAAGTGTAAGAAATAGTTTTAATTCAACTGATTTTTAATCTTATTAGCATAAGTATAAAGATTTATGATGAATCTAATTAAAATTGTTGGTTCAGTAAACATTTCAATCTTCTCCCTATCAATTTATTTTATTAATTTTCCATTTATATTCTAAAAGCAAACATATCATTCGATCGTAGAAACATCATATAATTTCGACAAACACCTTTTTATAAGCTCTCTTTAAAATATTCACTGGAAAAAAAAGGAAGTGCTAACCGCCGTCCAATTTCTGTTCCAGCGTGAAAGTAGAAAGCAGCCCAATTAACATCTCAAATCAATATCGGCCGTCGACGTTGGCGCTGGAGGAAGGACGAAGACGGACAGGCGCCTGCGTGTGAAATTGAGCCGTTAATGCCAACAATATCCCGGGCTTATGTACCTTCGACTCGGGCGCTCGCTGGACGCTGACCCTCCTCTCGCCCAAGGTGCCGTGCGCTCGCTCCCCCTCCCCCCCTCGCTCTCGGGGCGCGCGTGCTCGCTCGCTCGCGACCCAACAGGGGGTTGTTGCGGCAATATTTTGACAGGGCGCATCGATGCACTGACCGCCGAGGGTCTCCTTCTCGGCCAATTAACCTTGATTCAGAGTGTCCCCCTCCTCTCTCTCTCTCTTCTCGCCTATTATTTTCCCTGCGGACGCGTGGTCGCATCGAGATAACGAGGCGGCAAAAAAAAGACGGGTGGGGCTGCTTTTTTTCCTTCCGAGATTCTCGCCTTTTTTCGACGCTTTTTTTCTCGAAGCAATTTATCGACTCTGCCGGATGTCTTGCCGCGTGCGAAAGTTTTTTTTTTACTCTATAGGTGTGGAAAAGTATAGGGGAAGCACTTAGAGGTGTGAATGTTTTCATTGACGAGAGAGAATTAAGAGATTAAAAAAATAGTATTGTTTACTTTGATTTATTACTGAAGTTTGGACGTTTTTGATAGATGAAATAATAACTGTAGTAAACAATCAATTAATGAGAAAACGCACAAGTGACAACCTAGAAATAAATAAATAAAATAAATAACTCATTTTGTGATTTTAAAATTTGTTAAAAAGTTGTAAGATTTTCTACATAATAAAACTTTATCATAAAAAAATACCATTTTTATTTTCATTTCGAAAGCTTCAAACGGACAGACGTGGGAAGAATCTAAAGGTGATAATCGTCAACTAAAAAAAGTTAAAATACCACGGCTTGGAGCACTTTTTTGGAGACGGTTTCCCCAGGCAGCTGCGCGTCGGATCTCACGCATGCACACATCCACGTGCACTCAGCGCCGTGCTAGTCAAGCCAAAGAGACACATTCTCCTCGCGGGCAACTCGTTCACTCGAGCAATAAAAGCGATTTTTCCTCCGCGCAGCCAAAGAAAAGGAAAAAAAGGAAGGAAAGAAATGATCGGGTCCTCTGGCGCTCGGTCGCGCGCCTCGCATAACGAGGAGGAGACGAGGTAGTGCAGCGCGGAGTGGCGTGGATCTTTGAAAATTATCGAAAAATTCGCGCAAAGTCGAGCGTCCGTTGCGGTGAGCTCCGCTCGCGCGCGTCCGGGGCCCATAAAGTGTCGGAGTAAATCACTCGGTTTTATGGTGCAGCGCGTTTGCCAGCCTTTAGCTGATGAATTCCTTACCCAGGCACACGGCCGGCAGTCCCGGGAGAAGAGCGAGAGAGAGAAAAGGGCACAATGGCGTTCGGTTTTATCGGCCGTCCTTCTCGCTCGCGCGCCGCCTTTTTCATCGTGCCTGTCTTTCGTTCGTGCGGCCGCGCGGCTCTCGCTCCACGTGCGCGCGCCCGCGCGCGCCGCTCTGTGTGAGAAAGAACACGCCTCGGCTATCCCGAAAAATTGATTTTATACTTTTTTAACTCTCGGCGAGTTCGCGAAATAATAATTATTTTCACCGTAAATCAATCATAGCGCGCTTTTAAAAGCTAATTCCTCGCGTTGGATAGAGAAGGAGGGAGAGAGAGAGGAGGGCATCGAGCCGCGGGTGCAAGCGAAGGGCTCCACGGTTTTTATTGGTTTTCACGTATATATACGAGCTTAATTTATAACTTTGCCGGCTTTCGACTGCGAGAGAGAAAGAGAGAGAGGAGGCGCTTTTTCACTTTGTTGCGCGAGCGCGAAAATTAAAAAATACAACTGCCAACCATTTTTATTGGCGTCCGCGCCCGGCAGGCCAGATCGATTGATAGATAATTGCCGGAGATCCGTGAATTTTTTTCCCGAGCGCGATACTAAAATTTCGACTGGATTTTGTAAAATGAGCGATTAAGGTACTCCTTTTGTTGGCGAGCCACTAAATCATCTTCCGCTGCTGATAATTCCGCCAGGATTTGTGTGCCCACGAAACTGTTTCGGAGAATATTTGTAGGGAAAAAGATGAAATGTTACTTTGTATAGGAATAAATTAGAAAAGTAGGAAGTTTACGAGGTCTGTGCCTGAAAATAATTTAATAGACTTTAGTGCTTCTTGTGCCTTTAATTACCATATCCCATTCTACCGACTCAAAAGTTAACATATCAAGCACAGTCAAAAAAAAACACACACGCACACTATTAATCAGGGGCACAGCGTGAAGAATAACCGAATCGGCTCGATGTTAAATCCCAAAATTAATGGAAATTTTAAAAAATTCCCTCTGCCCCGGCGCAGCTTAATCAATCAAAAAAAGGAGTAACTTCCCGCGCCACCTCATCCATCTGATCGTCAAAAGAAGCGGGAGATACGCGGCGTCTGAGGGCGACAGCCGGATACTTAGGTAACGAAAGTCTGCCTCGGCGAAAGGGTCGAGTGCGAGCGGGTAGGGAGGAGGCCGCAGGAAAACTTGGTCGAGTGTGTTTTGCCGCGGAAAATTAGAATAATTCGATGATACGTAACTGTTGCGGGCAGAGAGGGGCGGGCTTCATTTGAATATCTGTATAATCGGAACGCCGTTGGGGCGGAACCAGAAAACAGCGCGAGGCTCCTGCCGCCGACACGTCTAATAAGGGCAAAAAGCGAGGAGACTGCGAGCCACCTTGGCCGAGGCGTCGCCAGGAATCCCGAATGGGATGCGGACCGGGGCTCCGCTCTCTTGAGCGCGCGCGGCTTTTTGCGCCGCGCCCCGCGCGAGCTGCCGCCTTTCCGCGCGAACCTCTTTTGCATAATTCACCCTGTTAAGACGTCGCGCCCGTCGAGCTTGGCTTTTAATGCGCCCGACGTCGATGCACTTTTTCTGCCGAATCCATTAATTCGCGCTTCGCTCGCTTAAATCCAACTTATTTATCTTTTACAATGTGTACGAAACTTTATCGAGTTTTTTACGATTATGATACTTGCAACTGCGTTTTAAAATATCGCAATTTGCATTTCAAAAGAAACAAGATTGTCATCTTTCGAAATGCAAAGTTACAAACAAAATCTAGTCAGTACATAAAAAAACTCTTAATATAATGTAGTATGGCTTGTTCAGTTCATATTCTGATCAAAATATCTTAGATTGAAAAATAATGATAAAAACTATCGAAACATGTTGTCATTAGATAATAAATTATAAATAATTGACGTAAATGACAATCAATGACATGATTTATTATTTATGAAATTAGATTGTCGGTTATTTAAAAAAAGAAATTCACTTTACTTTAGAAATTCACATAATAACTTCGTTTCTTTTTAAATGATACTACACTTCATTTTTTTTATTCATTTTAATTATCATATCTTAGATTGCAGCCCTTGCTAAATCTAAAAACACATCAATATTTTAATTTAAATTAGTAAGTACATAAAGTAATGTAACGCTTAAGTCTGAAAAATATCGGTAATTTAAAAAAAGTCAAATTTAATAATCCGAAGCCTTGCAAATTACCATCGTATCGTGTAATGTGCTCAAATGACCTTTTTGCGTGCGAAGCGGTCACTGCCAGTGTAACGGCGTAAAAAAGCCGCGACGCGCGCACGCCTCCGCGGTCCTTCGCCCGGGGGTGGAGTCGCGGTGACGCCTCCTTTCCCTTATCACGGGGGTGAGATTTCACCCCGCTGGGATTGGTGGGACTCTAGCGAATTCCCCGCTCGGCTGCCAGGGATTTTCACGCGTTTCCGTGGCTGCGCATGCTCGACCCCGGAGTCATCCGATAAACGCCAATAGCGACGATCCTCCCGCGACCAACCGTCGACGAATCACTGTCAATCGTTGAACTCTATATGCTCGAGATAAAATTTTCGGATTTTTAAGAAAAAATATTATTTTCTAACATTAGAATTTTCTTGTAGACCATAGTATTTTATAATCTTCTGTGATTTAATAAATTATTTTATGTTTGAAATGTTTTGTAATTACGAATTAAGGTCAGTTGTAATTATTAAGTAATTATACATTTTATTACGGTGAAAGTCTGGTTTAAATTCATCGATTAATATGAGATATTTATATATTACTGGATAATTAAAAGAATCTAATGAGATGCACTATTATTTTGTTTAGAAGTAACTTATTGCTTTAAGATTGTTATTTATTTTTAAAGGATTTTTATTTTCACGCGTCTCTATCAGGTTTGTAGTGGACTAATCATCCTGCAAGTACACATTTGTACACACATACACATTCACTCACAAATTGGAATATATTCCCTACCTGCACAAGTCAATTAATAACATTTCATTAAAAATATCCGTAATTACTCTTCCCGTAATTATTTACGATTAAACATAAAATCTTGTGAAATCCGTGAGCAGACTAATAAAAAAGCGCCCAGTAAATGAGTAATACTTAATTTTTCCAGGCATTATAAGCACCTAACTTCGTTGTTTTTTTCGTCGTACATTGCATATCCTCAGCGCGTACGAGTTCATATGCGGCAGTCGCGACGCCCGTCCTGCGGGAGCGCGTAAATCGTCCGTGAAATTCGTCTAATAAAGCATTGATAGCGGACGATGACTTATCGGCGAATCGGATCGGAATACACGGTGGCCGGCGAAGGAAGGCGTATCTCGCGCGCACTAGCGCGACTGTGACGTCACGTACGAGACCGGATACCGGGCGAGACGTGCCGCGCGCCAACCGAGCCCTCCGCGGAATATCAACGGAAAAAAAGGCCGCGCAGCCGGGAATACTTTTCGAGCAATCGAGGAAAAAGCATTTATTGCACGAAGTCGCCACTCCGCATGGAATAATTATCGGTATTTTTCGAAAAATTTTATATGCTTGCGGAGTGTCTTCTTTACGATATTAACGTGGATAGGCGTCGTAAGCTTTTTAGTATAGAACATAATACTTCCTTTAAATCTTTGAGACATTAAATGGTATTGATTGATCGATTGATTCAAGGAATTAAAAAGAAATTTTAGTCTCTGTTTATATAATGGCGCTTAAGTCTTCTTTAGAATTTTAGAATTCTTTTCGTTTCTGTTCGTTTAGATCGTGACTAGGAATCGCCGAGCGCGATTAATTCCTTATAGCCGACACTTCGGAGGGAAAAAAAAGGAGGGACCGTAAGAAGATCGAGTGGAGAAAATTGAAAAAAATCGCGTGGGTAACTAAGAATCCCGCGACGACTGGGATGGCGGAGAATCGCACGATTCCCTCGCGTCCGCGGCCTGCGGGAGACAGTTCCTCCAGGATTATTACGGCTGCGAGGCGTCGGCCTCCCGCCAGTCCCACTGCGGTTTCGAAACACGATCGGCCTGAGAGTCGCCCCGTCTCGCGTCTATATGCGCGGCTTGTAAAACGCCGGGGACTGGTTCTCTCCGAGGGCACGCATCGCGAGATAATTAATTGTCCTCATGGATCGACCGGCGGCGAATCCGTTCCTCGATGGCGCTCCTTCCTCCTTCTTTTTCTCTCTTCGTCCGGCGCGGGGTCTCCTTCATTTCGCTCGATGACGAGCGAACTGCGCCGCTCGTTATTAATCAAAGCACAGCTTTTCCGCTGGATGTCCTTTTTTTCGGTTTGGGTTGCTCGAGTGTGAGTAATATGGTACATGTGCGTTTGAAAACGAGGAGGGCAATCCACTGATTTTCAAAGATGTAATAGATATGCTTAAAGATTCTTAAGGTTATTACTTTTAAAATTATAAAAATAGAAATGATTTTGTACATAAAAATTGCGAATAGTTGGGGAATAAAAGTTTTACGTGACAAATTATGATATCAGTAGATGCACAGAGAGAATCTTTTCAGAGAAAATTACTCTCTTTTTTGGAAAAATTTTGATGTGTTCAAGAAAATGTATCTAATTAACTATAATAGTTCAAATTTAATAATAAAGAAACTGTTCTTTTCTGAATAACTACGTATACGCTGGTCAGTTGCGCCTGACGTTAAATTAGTCAACATTCTATTTAGACTCTGTGCAGCATATCACAACAAAATTACTATTTTTATCCAATATAAGGTTCAAATTTTCACGCTCGTGCTTAGCAATTATCAACTTGGAGCAACCTACATAGCGGCCAACTTTTTCCATAAGAGAATTTAATACCAACTCATAAAAATTTTACGAAGTTACCCGTGCCATGAATTTAGACGCGCCCCCACTCCCGCATATTCCCCATTTGAAGCCAGCCCGCACCAGCAATGTACGTTTGAGGTGACCGTTCGCCGTGGTTTTCACTCCGTGAAAGCCAATGTGCCCGAAGCGCGTCGCCCTCCGGTTATTTGTCGAATCCATAATCGGCGCGCTCGATTATGCCGATTCGAACGAAACGAATTGCCTCCTGATTCGGGATTCCGCTCGGAAGGGCGAATTCGGCCCGAATGCCTGAGCGGCGCGCGCCGATCGCCGCGCGATGCCGGAAGTCGAGAGGCCCCGACGTGCAGGAATGGGAGAAAATGCGCGCGCGCGGGGCGTTTCCGCTGCGGACGCGGGGAAAAGGAAACGTCACGTTTAAAGGTCTCTCTCCTGCCGTGGCACTGTTATGCTATCGATTTCCACGGCCCATTAATATGCGATCGGGCCTGCTCCGGAGCCTCCGTTACTATACCCTGCCAACCTTTTCCGTCATTTTTTTTTTATTCGACTCGCTTCTTCTTCTTCTTATTCTTTCGCCTCTCTTTGATTGGCGTTTCGCATTAACTCGCGATTGCTTATTAGTCCCTCATCGTCCCAGGCGACACTGCGAGCTGATCTTAATATATTATATAGAGGACTTTAGACTGCGTTTTGTCTCCGGTACACACTTTATACGCCTTAACGCGACACATAAAAATGTAAATTCAATGCGCGCGGTAATAACGGGCCGCGGCTCTTCGGCGAGCGACTCGCCTTTTCGAATTATCTTTACTAATGGATTATCCTAACGGACTGGTTCTGCACACGCGCGCGGTATTTTTTAAGAGCTCGGTCGACCGTGACTGTCGCTTGCTTTTCGCAAGAATGAAGAAATCCACGGCGAGTGTCACCGGCTTTCCCGGGTGTATGTAGTTCAAGTGCGAGTATCCTATTGCTCCAAATAGCAGTATCGCGGATATCCATTTCGCTGTCTCCTTTATTTTTCTCGTACCTTCCCACTCGGACTCGTTTATGTAAACGCGGAGATCGATACCGATATCTTGCGCCTTTTTTTCTCTATTTGCATCTCGCTACAATTTCACCGCTTTTTTAGCTCCGCTCGAAATTATGGCTAAATGACTTATGGCGGAGAGAAACCCTGTTATCGCGATAAAAAGACAATATACTCGAGTTGCCCCTGCTACGCTTGTAGATCCTTATCGGAATATTAATGTTATTATACCTAAATGCCGAGATACGTGGAAATATTCGTTTCGCGGAATCGCCATTAGGTTATTAAATGCTCGGCCGGGTGAAATATATATAAATCAGAGGATTTTTCGCCGAAGGCGCTAATAATCCTTGAATCGGTTGAATTCCTGTTTAAACGCAGCTTCGGCCGCGAAAGAAAGTGGAAATTTATTAAGGCGCGCGATGCCTGCAGTTCCGCGGAAAATAAGAGGAGCGCGAGCCCGTTTTAAAATATACAAAAGTAAGACGTTAAAAAGAGATGGCTATCGAACGCATAAATCCGGGCGAACTTTTCAAGCGGATGCATTTTAAAATTACCCGAGTCGGCATAAAGCAATGGGTAGACCGCGGCGATAAGTATCGCCCATAAAAACAAATTTCTCTATCAATCGAGAGGCTCGGCCGCGCCGCGGCGAGAAACGACAGAAGGGCTGGAAGAATCGAAATTATCGGTCGCCTCTTATCCGACTCTCGTGCACCTTGAGTCCGGTCACGGCTAGCCTCGAAAAGTCGCGCGGTGGGGGGAGCGGCGGCGCGGCGCCCTAAGCAAATTGTCGGATCGCTCTTTATGGGCTTCCATTACCCGGCCTTCTCTAAATAGAGACAATGGAAGCCAATAATTAATACCTCGGACGTCCGCGATGAGCCGCGCGCGATAACCTTAGCGCGGCCGCCGCCGCGGCCGGGCTTTTGATCTATTCACGTCAAAATCGGCTTTTGCGGCTTCCCCGCGGAATTTATGAACGCGGATTTCCTATATAAAGTATGAAGCTGCCGCCGGGTGGGAGGGAGACTCGTGAGAATGATATTCATTTGCGGATAATTGGGTTTTCAGATGTGTATAATTGACGGGGCTTTAAAGGGACTGCGCCTGGCTTACTTTTAATGCTTTGTTGTTGCGGCTATCGAGGCGGGATTCGATTTACGCCCCAGGCTCCGTTTAATATATTTTGCTTCTTCTCGTTTGTTTTAACTAAAATATTGGCTCACTATGGACTTTTCATCTTGTAGCAAAGAGTACAAAAAGTGATAGTGGATTTTTTAAAAACAGTATGAACTCCGTAAGTGATGGCTAATTGCTTTAGTATTAATGCATGCTTGTAATATATTTTTCTTTGTTCGATTGAAATAAAATCCTTACCTAGACAAAGAGATAATAATATTACTGTGAAACACATCAAATAGTCAGATAATTTATCACAAAAAGCAATTTCAGTATGACGAAATAATAAACAAATGACAAAAGTGAAACATTCTACATCTAATGTGAGCCGCATTCTTAGATACTATCAGTCATTGTTACAAGTCAACTGCAAACACGAAACTATTTTATTAAGTAATTAATAAAACTTGATGAAAGATGTCAGTTATCAGTGTAAATATCATGAAGTTTTAAACTTTATATTATTTACATTTTGGCTCATTGAAAACGTTTAGAATAATTAAATTTGGCGATTAGTTCATAATTTATTTTCATTGGGAATGAATTTCAAAAGAGTTAACAAGGCTCTATATAAAGGACACAATACTTGTAAAAAATATTTTGTTTTTCATTTGTCACTGTAAAGATAAAACATCTAAATTCCAAAGATTGAACCGCAGTTTTAGCAGTAAAAAAAGGTACATTGCAAACATATCATTTTGTTATCTAAATGAAGTAATCTAAATTGAAATTGTTCGGAAAAAAAAGTTACGTGAGTATTTTGTAAAAGTAGACTACTAGAGTGCTTTTATAAACTAGTATGTAAATTTCGCAACATTTACATTTGAGACAGTGAAAAAGAAGTTGCAGCTTATAAACGGATTTTATTAATGCGATTCCATGGTAGATTGCGTTATACGCGAAACGCGCCAATTTGTACGTCCACTATCACTCGGACATCCAGGTGAGCGTAATCTCGTTCCCGGACAATTCGAGAACCCGGAGAACCCCTGTAAACTCGGCGCGCTCCGATAAAAGGCCGCAATATCCCGTGCAATTTAGCGGTGGCATCCGCGGGGCAGGAGCTTAGGAGCGCGGCCGCCGAGGCAACCGGTTGATAGGTCGGTTAATTAACTTATACGCACATCCGAGTAAATCGTGAAAATACGGGTCGTATCTATCGCCTGGAATCGCCGGTTATCGATCAAGGAAACCGCTTCTCTCTTTCACGCTTTTTTACCGGCTTTTCGCGGAAACGCAGCCACACTGAGCTCTTAATCGCCACATCGGTATAACAGAAATAAATGGGACGTGTTTTATGCCGTTTTCTGCATTTACTTCGAAAACTACATTTTCTACGGTTTGTCTTTTACTATAATATTCCTTGCTAATATAGATACTTTTTTACTGTTACTGCAATTCAATCTTAAATTTATTATAATGCGATCATACATTTTTCAGGTAGAATATTCACTTGTAATTGAATATAATATTATTGCCATAACGACATTGTAATATTAAACGAAATTGTGCTGGAATATTATATATAAGCATTTTTCTGCACTAATGTATTAAAGTATTATGACGGTCTTCGATAAATCTCCAGCTATTCTGCTACAGATGACATTATTTTCGCCACTCATCTTACAAAAAATATTTCAATGTGTTGTTTTCTTATTTTAAGAAGATAAACAAACGACACGAAATTTCTCCAGCAAGTACAATCATTACAAGCGGCGAGCGCAAGGAAAAGGAAGCAGGGAAACTCGTCCGTTTCGCGGTAACGCGACCCGCAACATCAATTAAGCCTAAGGCAGGCCCGGGCGCGAAATACGGGCTGTCCCCGGGGCAATCTACGATCTACGAGCTATCGATCAAGGAAGGAAACATCCCCGGGGCAAAATCTCTCTTCTATCTGCGCCGGCGCCCGATAAGGGGTCCCGCCGCGGACCCGGTCGCACCTACGGAGACAACGACGGACTCTTTAACGGCCGCTTGTCGCGCTCTAATCTGGGCATCTATCGGACGGCTATCTGGCGCGAGCGCGAGCGCACACACATACGGGCGCGAGCCGACGGGTTCTTGACCGCGGCGACGCGCTCCCCTGACCGCCCGATGCTGTCCTCGCGAGTCTTTTCGCGCGGCTTTTGTACATCTCGCTTATTTACGCGGTGCTGTGTAAGTAAGGCTTTTTTTCTGAGGTATGGTATAAATTATTTCTTCATAATTTAATCTACACTGCTTTATATATTGTCCAAATTTGCTTTATTAGTTTTTTAAATTAAAATGAAATGTAAATGTTTAAAATGTTTATGAAGATATAATTTATTTGAAAATAACGATGTGAGTAACTTTTACGACGCCTACATATGTGTTATAATGTTGGCTTGCATGTACTCTGATAAAGTGAAAGAGTAAAAATCGACTTGATTCGATCGAAACCGGAGTCAAGCTTAAAGAGGCTCAATTTTTTTTAAACGATTTTTCTGATGTTTTTCTCTTTTACTTTAAGACAGTAAGACAATTTCTATTGTGATTAATGAATATTCTACAGGACACATATTATTTTCTTTCTTTTCGTAAATTTATTTGCTTATTGGATAGACAGATTGACCTTAATGTAAATCTAATCAATTTATAAACTGGATCATAAAACTAGTAATTAGTCGAAAAAAATTTACTCTAAATATAATTTTTAGAAAGTCAGAACAGCAGTTATGTCCCACAATATTTGCCTCGACCAACTTTGTTTGTTTTAGTAATTTCAGTAAAAGTATCACTAAAAAATGTCAAGGCAAAAAAATTTATATTTCAAAAAAAGACCTAGTAAACGTCCAATCAAGAAAATTTTATTGTCTTCTAATCGGCAATCCGTCATCCGGACAGTAATCAATACCGATATGCAAAGTTACAAAAAAGAAGCTTTTACCTGCCATCCATCATCATCCTTTAGATACAATTTTTTTCCCGATCATCTTCTTGCTCTCTCCCTCTAACGAAGTCGCCGATTTTGCAACTCGCCGCCCGTTGCACGAGCGAAAAAAAGTGCTTTTATTGACAATCAGCAATCATGAACTCGTAAAGCGCAAAGACGAGGTGAATGCCTCCTCGCGCTCGGCGTACACCCCGGACAATTCCCGATAAATAAAAGCGAGCCGTCCCCGCGAAAAGGGAGCAAAACGAAAATCGCGACCCGCTCGCCCTATCAATTCCAATTTGCCTCAATCGGCCTTTCGAGCCCGTGACGCAATTCCAAACTTCGGCTCGAATCCCGCTCTCCTCCCCCCTCGTCGTTTTTCCTCTCGGCCGCGAAAGCGAAAGAGACAAGAGGCGCGATCGCATTCCCGGCCGGCGTGTACCTCGATTTTTGCCCTCGATTTTTGCCCGCTCGGCTTCGCGGAAGGCCTTTGGCTTTGTTGCAAAGGACCCGCGGAAAAACACGCGCGATTGTTTCGGGACTCGTATGCGCGCGCCGCTAAAACGTCTTAGTTAAGGGAAGCGAGGTAGGATATAATTTATCGGCTCGCGCATTATCCGCGGCGCATTAATTTCCGAGGCCGCGCGCTGATTGGATTTATGGTCGCGGCGGGCATTATGAGCGCGCTTCGCCGCGGTTGCGTGTAAACGCAGCCCGGGCTTTTGTGCGATATCGCATTGTTCGGGCCGGTTAATGCCGGGGCCCCCGCGAGTTTGCGTATACGCGCGAGGTGACAGAACTTCGTTCCGGGACTGTCGGAGCGTGTCTTGCGCCGCTATCAATTAGTAGGATAAGCGCTTCGGGTACGGGCTGTACGCCGATCTTTTTAATTAGCTCTCTGAAATGCTATAATGATTTATATGTTTTGTTCTTCGAGATAACGCGTGTAATCAATACGGTACGTATCCGAGAAAATTTGTTCGCTAAGAGAATGCGATTTGTATCTTGTCCGGAAAAGAGTAAAAATTCATTTTTCCTTTGTCGCAGTACTAGTGTGAACATTAGTTAAACTTTATTTGCCTTTGGCAAGCTAAAAGCTAAAACAAATTTACGGACTTATACACTATCACTTTATACAAGTTAAATTGTGAATATGATATGAAAAAAATTATATACAACATACTTTAACATTAAATAACTTGATTTCACAAGTCATTTAATTCCGGTGTTTGCGCATTTTGTCGCGGATTCTTACGAAAAGTAGTTTTCTAGAGCGATATTTTTTATTACTACATGTAGCTAGTTTCCTTATAATTGAAATATGTGATTTTCAAAGAAATAAGAAAAATATATCTATTATTTATATCTGTATAGTACTATCAACGATTGAAATTTATTTCAGTGATCTTTGATATCTTCTTTTTTATTCCACCATTTCTCTTACGTCATTATTTTTATTAATTGATGTAGACTAAAGAAGACTTTTCATCATAAGTGGTTATTTTTAACTGCAATTTTCGTAATATTAACCAAGTTAAGTACCCACAAAGCCAGAAAACGTCCTTGAGAGATAATTAAAAAAAGGTATAACTATTTTATTAAGAATATATATCACAGATAAATATATGATTTTTTACTGACTGTTGGCTAAGAAAGAAAAAAAGCTTATCTCGAGAAAATTTTTCATCGGCATTGTACTACATACCTTATTAATATCTAGGTACAAGTAGGAGAATTCAGTACATACAACGTTAGGAAATCAATTTACATATCGGTATCCACGAGCGGTCCGGCCAAAAAAGTGTATCGGGAATTGTTTCGCCGGCGTACAGCATTTATCCGCGCTCCCGGGCACCGAAAAAACGACGAGAGCGAGACACAAAGAGTCCCGCGGCGCGGGGGAGAGAGAGAGGCCGGAGAAAAAGGAGAACGCGCCGCGTGCCCGGAGCCCCGCGCGCGCGCGCGCGGACCTCGGGGCCGGTCGCACACGAAGGGTGTCTGAATTACCGGGCGAGTGGCGATTATGACACTCGTCGACAGATTCAGCGTCCAATAAAAATCTGATTCATGAATATTAAGCCGGTGATTTACCGCGCGCGCTCCCGCACACGCGCGGTTTTAATGAATTTTATGGAAAAATCCGGCGCGTCGCCGACGATATACTGCGCGTGCGCGCCGCTGGAAAGCCCCTGCTGGCACAATGACGAATTCACACGGACGCGGGGGCACGAACACGCGCGCGGATCAACTTCCATAAATCGGCTTTTCTGACTCGCTGCCTCGTAAAAGCGCAAGATTTTTAGAATCCCCGGGACCCGATCTTTTCTCTCTTTTTTTACCCTCGAGCGCAAGCCTTTCTCCGCGAGGCACGACACAATAGGCCCCGTGTTCCCTTTGTAGGAAATTTTGTTGGTTTTCCTTTTTTTCTCTCCTCTCGGTTTTGTTTTCCTTTCAATTTTCCTCCTCAGTCCGAATCAAATTGTACGTACGAATTTCAGCGTCGCTAGGTCAAATAAAGCATTGCGTCGCGGTGTGCAGTGTTCGTAAAAAAAATAAAAGCTCCGAGCAAAATGAAATATTTTACGAGGTTTTTTCAATTATGCAAACAAAAAGCAATTCCGCCGGTTGCGCAATAAATGAGAAACTCCTTCTTTTTTTAATGAAGTATTTAAACGCGAATCGACAATAAGCGATAAAACGCGCAATTGCGTATAGAGCCAGTTACAAAATGTACATAAATCACCGTTCGATATTTGAAAAAAGAAATTTTACCCGCGTACGAGCGGTAGCTCTTAAAACTTGGTGAACACTTTTTTCGCACTGTGTGGGTCATGGTAACGGTAAAACATTATGTCTCGTATTTATGCGAATCGTCGCAGCGCATACTAACAAACCTCGCGCATGCGCTACAAAATAAAATTTCAAATTTCCACTATAGACCAGCGAAATCCGCCCGTAAATCCCGCGGGATAAGGGACGCCGAGGAGGGAGGGGGTGGACGAAATTTATTCGCGACGCGCGGAATCGCGGATTTTCTCACGACTTCTCGGAAATAATCAGGAACGGCCTACGCCTCGCGCGAAAAGTTACGAGGTTGGCGATTCGCTCTGCGGTTATTAATCGCTGCCAGATTAAGAGCGACCTCCCCAATACCGGTTTTCAGCGAGAGAGAATCCGATGCCCCGCGCGCATTCGTATTATATGTTGCCCCACGCGCGTCTCGCCCGGCTGGAATCCTCGCGGATTCTACTCGCTTCAACAAAGCCACGGGATTTCTCTCTCTCTTTTGTGCAGTTTTCGAAAAATTCTTGCCTGGATTTTGCAACTGCGCTATAAATTTCATATTTACCTAATTTTTTTGCTCTTATCGACTTAAGCTACTTATTAAAAGTCCATTATGCACGTATGTATGGACGGTAAATAAGCCATAAAATAATTGTTTCAGTATTGCAATATAGAATACATAGTTCTTAAATATCTTTTAAATGAATAATAATTAACTGTGCGAAAGTTCTTTCTGTTTTCAAGTATTCAAATTGCTTAAATAAAGTAAGATAATACAGGAAGGTAATCCATGGATATTTTCTATGTTTCACATTCCTATATAAAAGCTATGAAAATTAAAGTAATTATAACAAAAATATTCTACACAAAAGTAGTCTTAATATAATTAACACTTTGTGATACTCATATCTCGTAAAAACTCATAACAGTTATTTTCAGTTTTTTAATTATAAATTAAACATTTATATTGGCTTATAATAATGTAATGTACACAGTAAAGAAATAATGAGTGAGAAATGCAAATAAATAACGACCTATATGGTTGCTATAAATGAGACCTCCATAAAAAGGCAGTCGAGGTAATGGTGCAAAGTATTTGATTATTCATTTTATGCCTTCGATACAATATTCAATTAAACGTAAAATTTTCTTTGAAAGAACGAGCAACAGGTACTGTAATATTGCAACAATCATAAAAGAATCAACGCATAAATGTATCGCTCCAATTAAAAAAGATGAAAAAGTTGCATGGTTCCAACATTGTACATAACACCAAATTTTCAAATAATACCAATAAATCAGGTTGAATAACGCGAGTATAAATTATTGAATAAAAGACCGCAATAAAAGCAAATGAAGGTAATGAAAGACATAACCGAACTCGGAATGAACTTTAAAGACATCGAAGCGAAAAACTGCTCGCGTTCGAACTTTATTGAATATAATCTTGATTTTTCGCCGCTCGGGGCTATATACAAGGAAATTTGGGTCAGACCGCCGCGCAAAATATCGAATAACGCCGCGTAATGCTCGACATCCAAAAAATAAGTGTACACGTGTATTTACAATTTAAATGAAATATCGAGACGGCGCGAACAGATATCCGTTAATCGCCCTCACGACAACTACGACAACGACACACTTATCCCGTCGCGCATTTCCAAAAAGGAAAAAGCCCAATCTCGTCGATTCTCTAGAGCTTCGTCATCGAACTTTCCAAGCAAGCCGTCCCGCCGAGACAAAAAAAAGATCAAACCCCCTCGAAAAGAGCTGGCGAGCCCAGGTATATACCGATTGCAAATCGTCGCGCGAAACGGCCGGGCGTAATAGGCGGTCCGGCGTGTATATATACGTTTCCATTTCCCTTTTCACTTAGCCGTGTAATAGCGCGGCCGCTCCGAGCGGTCTATTAAGAAACGATGCTTTCACTCGCGTACGCGAACAAAGGGGAAACTCGCGGGCGCCTACAATGGGACGATTAGCGCGAGCGCGCGTGCACATTCTTCAATGTTGCGGCGCGAACGGCGACTCCTTATGTAACGCTGCTCTGCTTCGGACGTCGCCGGTAGACCATTAGGTATGCGCCTGTGTACCGAGGAATCGGGCGCTCCGAGGAAGGTGAGACGAGATCCGTGCGATGATCGATTTCGCTTCTGTCCTGCCGATGCGCCAGGGGATTGGAGGGGGCAGCAGCAGGTGAGAGCCTCCCGAGCGGCTGTTCCGCACTGGATTTCGGATGATTGCTTTGATTGCGCCTTTTTCAATTGTTTACGTGATAAGCTTTCCGATTACCGTACACTGGACTGATTTTCGTCGGGTGTGCATTTAGTTTAAAATGAAAGCTATAACTTACTTCAGATTGAAATGAATTTCGGGATGAGATTTCTGGAATTTTTATAATTATTTTACTGTTTTAATTTAAAAAACATTATTTATTACCATTAAACTATATTTTCTAATTAGATTAAGAATGAGTGGTTCCTGTGCAGAATTTTACTATCAGATATTTAAAAAGAACGCGAAAAAATAATAGAGCGGTAATTTCAAAATGTACCTATTTATTAAAAATTTTTTTTTACAATCAACTTTACTCGCGATCTTGGCGCTAGTACCTTATCAACACACAATCCATTAAATTCAATTCGATTAAAAGTTCTAGTTCATTTAAAGCGCGAAATTTGAAAAACATTATTAATCTTTCTTGACTTTATTTATTATTCTTTTACATCTATATGAAAAAAATAGTTGGGCTCCGGAACTGTCGCAGTAATTTGAAAGTAGCTAAAAATAAACATTCGCATATAAAAATCGATTTCACCAATGAATCGACTGTTTATATAAAAAATGAATATGCGGTGCGGTTTGGCCAAAGCTCCAGAAAAATAAATATTAATTAACACACTCAAAGAGAAAATGTAGTCACTAAAACTCCACTGAATAGGTCAATCAATTACCCGCAAAAGCATCTAAAAAGCCGTAATTTATCGCAATCGTTAACCGGGTCCCCGTGCAACCTCAGCATTTCATGCGCCTCGGCCCCGTTAAAGAGGGGCAAAACGAAATGAAACGCGCGATGGAGATTCAACTGCGGCACCGCGTAACGAGTCGCACCGGCGTGACTTTCGCGTCCTATACATCTGCTCCGTCGCGGTGACGGCGAGATGCTGGGAAAAATTTTTCACGAATGTATATCGCGGGGAGAAGCGGGAGAGAGAGGTGACGGCTGCGCGTCGAGTCGCCTTCCTGTCCCGTCAGTCTGCGGCTTTAAATATAGCCTCCGCGCTTTTCTCTCTCTCGCTCGGTCGCTCGCGGCGCGCCTCGCGTCTTCATGAATGAAACGCGGCAGCGCGAGAAAGAAGCGCGAGCGCGCGCCGCGGTAGCTCGGGGGCCAGACCGCGGCCAGACTCGCGCGACGGCCTCGTTAGGCCAATCGCATTTTCTTAATGATACCGTGGGAAATCCCGCGGACTGGAGGTTTATAACTGGTCTAAAAACTTCAACTCGCTCGCCGCTTGATGTAATCGGCTGTTTAGGACTTGTTGGCAGGCGCCGCATGTAGGTCGAACGCTGGATCTCTCGTATGCGCTTTTTTCCGGTTTTATTTTAGACGCTGAGATTCTTTTTAAGAGACTTGCGTGTCGAGTCAGTGTGAACTAATGCGTGCCTAATGTACTGTTGAATACGCACAAAAGAATAATTAAAAATGATAATGTACTGTAATTGTTGTTTAATAAACGATCGAAATATTCAATTTTTTTTTCATTCTTGACATTTTTATCGCGCCTTCGTAAGTAGAAGATCACTTTTTAATTCCCACGGAATCAGTAGTAGTAAGTTCTCTTAATAAATATAAAAAAATATCTAAATTTTTCCTTATTAAATTTTTTAGATAATGCAATAAATACAAGTACAAGTTTAAATTAAATTGATATTAGTAGAAGTAGTTCCTCACTTGTGCATTTTGCGAAACTAAAATTTCGAATAACTACATTTGTATAAAAATGTCTGCTCGAACGTTTTATTAATTATACATCAATGAACATTAATTGAAAGTATAAGATAAATTTCACGAGTAATTTAATTTACTCCAGTTTCCCACATAAATCAGCGCAAGCAAAATAAGCCGTTAATCAAAACGAAAATTTAATGAAATTCCATTAGAAAGCGGCAGAAAGGAGACTCTCGATCGAGCGCTACGATATATATATAAAAAATGCGCAGGAGAGTCGCCGAGGCGAGAGAGCGTCGCGTCGCGCGCAAAAAACCGACAGGGGGGGAGGGAGGGGAGACAAAAGAAAATTAAAATGCTCGCCGTCATTCTTGGCTCTCAAGCGTCGCGCGTCGCCAGAAATTCTTAAATGGCGACGCGGGCGGCCGCGCGCCACTGCACCGCGCGGAATGTATGGAAAACGCGGACTCACCTCCACCGTATATCCCTCATTGTCCCATTCCGCCGGCCGCCCGCGCGCGACGCGTGTTATAATCGGCTCTCCTACATTCGTCGCCGCGCGGCTCGCTTTCGGCTCGTTTTCGCTCGGCGCGCAAAACGGAGCCAATCGAAATTTTATCGAGCGCCGCGAGCACCGATGCACTTCGTTTTCACTCAATTAAAAGAGCCGCTAAGTGCTCGAGGCGTAAATTAGTCGCTTTTTCTGCCGCGCGCTGCTTGATTAATGCAAGGAGGTACGCGGAAAGTACCGGGGGAGCTTGCCGATTAATTAACCGCCGCTGGAATTTATATTTTAATAAAGAAATTTTTAAGCGTCGCTGAAAAAAGGGGGTACAGGGGGAGCGGATCGGCCGTCGATTGGCCGCTAAGCAGGCGAATCACGTTTTGAATGACATACATGTTGCAACCGGCGGAATGCAGGCGCACGCGCGCCTGCGCTTATGTACGTGCGGCGTACGCGCGCCCCGGCAAATGCATGCGCGGGGAAAAAGTGGCTTTCTCGGAAACGGCCGGGGGAATGCGGGGAGCTCTCGCTTTTAATTGGTCGCGCGCAGCCGATTGTTCCGGATTTACGAGTCGGTCGCGCACGAAATTATTGAAATGACATTCGTGAGCGCCGAGGACAGGCCGGCCAATTGGACGGGGCGGCGCTTTTGAGCGCCTGCGGTGTGTGGGAAACTGCCTGTGATCGAGTGAGTGAGGATTGAATTTAACGGGCTAATTACGGTATTATAGTCGAGGAGCGGAGTAAGGGGTAAGTGAAAAGCTCGGCGCGCGACGGTAAAGCTGTCACGGGCTCCGCTCGCCCGGTGGGGATGTGTGGCGCTCGAGAGGCGCGAGGGTTAGAGGTACGGTACCGGTAATACGACGCGAGTGTGCCTGATGTATTTTAATGATTGCGAATTATTGCGGTTTTGAAATATGTGGAAATATTTCTTGATATAGTGCAGATATTGTAATCGTAAACAAAACTAGTTAATTATCTGAAATGGATTCGATGTTTATTTTCTTTAAATTACTTATTGTGGTGATTAACCTTTTATAATTTGACATTTTTAACAGAAAATTAACGTGAAAGAAAAATAAAATTAATTTATAAATAGGATTCGTAAAATTATTAAAATTGAAAATTGTATAAAGTTTAGTGAGATTTTACATAATTTATACTTTCGAATAATTTTGTAAATCTCTTTTTAAGAAAGTAAAATAATCTAGACAATCTTGTTGGTCTTATCACGCGAAATAAATGTTAGAATTAAAAGATAATGAATCATGCACATAAACATTTGAATTTATTTTTGCTAAGTAAATTAGGTCACTGTAATACCACATTGTTAGTCCGCGAATCCCCGATGCTCCTAGAGGTCGGACGTACGCGCGCGTTTACGTATAACAAGTGCAGTGAACCCTCGGCGTGTGTTTATATTTTGATTCCGCCCCTTTCCTTCTGCAAAGTAATTTCCAAAACGCTTTTCGACACAAAATTTGTCAACCTCGTTGGTGGCCGAGTGGTCTGAGGCACAGGACTGTTGCGAAAGCAGTATACCCAGGTTCGAGTCCTGGCCGTTCCTTTAACTGTGCACCGCCGCCGGCTTCCATTCCATCCGTATTTAATTCCAGTATTCTCCAACCTCAAAAGAACCTGTGATAGGTGGGAGATATGGGGGCGAGGAATAATGGGTCACCTCTCCTCCATTTCTTCCATACTAAACTGTGATCTTACACTTAATACTCCGTGATATCTACCAGTATTACCCGTGGCGGTGCCGGAGCGGTAGTTTAGGGGGAAAACGGCTGCCGCATGTGCATGATGCCGGAAATGTACCTTGGACGTCACCAACGAGATTTTTTTTATCGTTTTTTTTCTATATAAATTGACGTCGTTGTTTTGTGAAAATTTTTTATTTCATGTAGAGTGCCAAAATTAAGAATGAAAATTTCGCATGTCGTTATTATCTAATTTAATTTAAATAAATTTAATTTAATCTAATCAATTTAATTAAAAAAAAAAAATTATATTCATATAAAAACCGTTATTTTTAATTAATTATCAATCAAAAAGAATTATTTCAACATATAATTTAATTTTTCGTCATTAAAATAATTTGTGTACGAATTATTTTTATCAATATTTTTCAAAAACTTTTATTAGTAAAACCAAAAGTTACAAACATCGGTAATAAGAAAAACATTTACAGTGCAACGAAATCGTAAATAAAAAAGATGTTAATCTTGAAAAAATATTGGCCCTCAGATTTAAAATTACACAATTAAAATCAGCATTAAGAGCACGTAAGCTCCTCTCGAGCAAGTATTTCGGATCCACCTACAGCAGAAACGGCGGATTCAAAGTCGAACGCTGGGATACGAGAAACCGGTTGCACTTTCGATAAAAATGTCAAACCGCCCCACGCGCGAAGACGGCGGCGGCGGCGGCCTATGGAAATTTCACGGCCATTAATCGAGGGGATCTCGCGCTTATTGTTTTCCGTGGGGCACCGGTCGTTAAGC
This sequence comes from Eurytoma adleriae, assembly GCA_900480045.1. Taxonomy (NCBI): domain Eukaryota; kingdom Metazoa; phylum Arthropoda; class Insecta; order Hymenoptera; family Eurytomidae; genus Eurytoma; species Eurytoma adleriae. The sequence continues at coordinate 186,695 of UXGC01000069.1, forward strand.
GACGTATACGCGCCGAGGCCGGCTTTCCTCGGGCGACCCGAGCAAATATGCATTGCCTCCATTTCTCTATCTCTCTCGATCTTTATTTGTTTCCTTCCCGGCGGAGAGCGATTCTCTCGCGCGCCGGTACGCCCTTTTCCTCGCCAATCCTTCCCCCCTTTTTTTCCTCTCTCATTTCGCTCGATTGGAATTCGAAATTTATCAGACGCCGGCGATGTAATGATTCCTTGATGTTTTATATTAGAGGAGAAACAGTGTGTTATGGGTGGAGGCGGCCATAAATTTTACCGCATGGATATCATTTTTTAAAATATAATCTATTTAAACAGGTATTTATATTTAAAATAACATATTTATTCTTGATTACTTATTAATAATAACGATTTATTTCAATTTTTTTATTTAAAACTTAATATCTGCGTACCGAAAAGATTTGTAACTTTTAGTTTAAGATTGTGACAAATCTCAATGGTTTAATAATGTTCCTTTTTTATTTTTTGATAATTATTTATCTTGAAAGTACTTATTATGGATTTATTTCAAAATTTTTATTAATAATTATATATTTAAAAAAATGGGCATTATAATTTTCCTGATATTAATATGTAAATGAGCGATTAAGAATTTTTAGACTAACCAATATATTTGGTAAAAGTTACATAGTACTGTAAACATTGAGATAAATCAAATTTTTGCAATATCAGCAATTTTTTACTGAATTGTAATTAACTTTTACCAAATGGGTAAAACTTGATATGACGGTTACATGAAATATCAATAGTAATTTTAAAAATAAAGGACTCTATCTCGATAAAAAAAAGAAAAAAAAATAGTTTTCAAACGCTATGATGGCTGACGAAAAATTTTGATATAGGCGCAGTTGAATAACTTATGTAACAAAAGTATTTTTTTCTCATTCCAATGAAAGCACGTACAAGTAACATAAAAGAAAACATAACAATAATCCTTGAAACATTGCCTAACAATCCAACAATAAATTGAGCATTTGTATACCGCGACTGACGCAAAATAGATCAATAGATCATACGAGCAAGTTATAAATCCAGAAGCGAGCTTAGTATTCATCATCGCAGGCAAAGTAAATACGAGCCTCGCAATTCGCATTGACGCGTGTCAATCGCGGCGTTATCCGCGATTACGATTAAACCATCACGTCTTGTGTGTGCGCACCTCGCGACGATGAATTCCTCGCGCGAGCCCGCCGCTGACGCCAGGAGGACTACCGCCTTATCCGTCTTTTCCCTCCTTCTTCTCCCCCGTACAATGGACAGGCCGGTCTCTCGCACACGCGCGCAACACACGCGAGGCCGCGCGCACACCAGTCGTACACTCGTATCTGAGTAATATACGCGCGCGGATACGGAATATATGTCCGTCGCTTTATCTCGCATGCGTGTGGCGTTTTCCCGTCCCTCGCTCTGTAGAGATGTTACCGTCGCGGCGACTGATATCCCCGCTCGCGCGCGCGCGCGATAATTGAGTTATTCGCCGCGAAACGCGCGGTAATTGCGCGATTCACCGGCGGCGCGTCTCCCGGCCGTCCGTCAATTTGTCAGCTGCCGATTCCGAGTCGCCGATGTACCGGAGAATGATCGGCGCGATCGAGGGGGGCACTACAGTCCTTGCCGCGCGGGGACTCCTTTTTCGTCGAGCGCGCGTTTAACGGCGCGCGCGCGCTCGGCAGTCGTCCCGCGGCCGATTTTAATGACGCTTAAAACGGCGCGCGTGCGCTTTATGGAAAGCGCGTTTTCCGTCTCCCGCCCGTGGGCTTTTTAACGAGAGAGCCGTGCCCGGCCATTCCATTTTCAGAGCGCAGCGCCGCTCGTTTAGATATGTGTATACGTATTTTTATTATTTACGGCCCGCGCGAAGAGCTCGCGGGGAGCTCGAGCGCGAGGAGGCCTTTTTAATGAGCGGCAGTTGTATATCACTTTTCACGACGCGCAAAGAGCGCGCGCATGCGCCGTCGACGCCCGGGGGGACGATTGCGCGTTATTAAAAGGCCCCGGCGCTCGGATGCGCCTCTCCGGGGGTGAGGGACGCTCATTTCCAGGAAATTATTGTTTCCACCGGCGGGCTCGGCGCGCGATTTTTTTCCCATCCAAGCCGAGGCGAGCTATCATTAGCGGGGCGCCTTCTGCGCTTTAGGAAATTGAAAAAGAGAGTCGTAAATGCGCGCGCGCGAGCATATTTATAACAAATAAATGACAGCCATCAGTTGGCTCTTCGACGCGCCGAGCTCGCCGATCCTCTTCCGAGTGACGCAAATGTCGAGGCCTTAAGGCTATCGCGCGCGCTTTTGCGCCGGGCAGTTAGAAAAATTAACAGGTTACGTATGTCGATTTAAGGTTACGAGCAATGCGCCTTTCAATTTTAACTGGAAAATCCATGTTCAATTTTAACGAGAACCTAACATCAAAAATTAACCATTTTATTACAAATTTGTGACGCCATTTCATGAACATAGTGATCTATACCTTATTACATGAAATCGTTTAAAGTAATCGTAGAAAAATAAGTAGTTCTCTGGTTTACAAAGAAAATTGTAAAATAGTTGCGGTCGTTATTGCAGATGTAAATAAATTAGTACATTTCAGTATAAGAAACTCCAGTCTCAAATATCTAAAACATTAAAATTTCTATTGTTTCGTTTTGTCACTTTTTTTCTCTCTACCAATTTAACAGGCTTCAGAAATCATCGGATTACTCATTTGTTCCTAACTAAGCAAAGGTTCCTTTTTAAATAAAAAAATTTTTTTATCCGTTTCTTTCAGTTTTAAATTCAACCGGGTATAAGAGGATCGATCGTTATCGGCTAGAAACCGTCAATAGGCGTTTAAATAAAAATCCATTGTACGTCAAGACGTAATCCGAAATCGCAAATCACTCTAGAATTCAGAATGAATCATCCGTTTTATAGCGACGTTCAAAATTCATAAATAAAATTATCTCCAATCCGAGCCAAGGTTTGACAGTCGCATTATTAAATTTCCGAAAGGCTCGCGCTAACAATGCGACGCGTATAATTTTCCTTTTTTAAATCTCGTCCCTCATACTTCCACGTATTAACCGTGAATCCCCCGTCAATGGCCAATCGCTTTCTCCGCGCCGGCCGACCGATGAAAAAAAAAAGTAATTAAACCGGAGGATAAATAAAATCGTAATGCGGGTAATTTCATAAAGAGGATTTTTTGTCGCCGTATCGATCGGAGGATCGATCGACGCGGGATGCGGAGCTCGGCTTGCGCAACCGGCCGGGGAAAAAAGCGCGCGCGTCGGAATACATAAAAGCCGCGCGCGCGCGCTCCTCGGAACAACTCTATTCGACTCGCTCTCACTCTCAACTCACGTTTCTCCGCCGCGAAAAAACTCGGTCCCTTCTTCTACTTCCCTCTCGCTCTTTCTCCTTCGCTAACGAGGTATCGACGAGGCCCCGGCTAATTGGACGCGTTTTCGGCTCTTCGGCTATAAGTATATTCCGCCAATTTTCGACGCGACGAGGTGTAGTGAATATGAGGATGATGAGACTTCCGTCGACACTTCCGTTGTTTAGCTCTTTGCCGGTGATTAATTGAATTACCAGCGTTAAATTTGATGTATGTACCATCAGATATTTATTTCCTTTGCCTTAATTGGTCAATTAACTAGAGTTATAATGCTAAATAACTTGCGAATTATTTTAAGAGTAAATTGTAAATTGTTTCTAATGATTTTTACAAATCACTCAAAACAAAGAAACAATCAAGATTAATTATTAGTAAAAAAATTAATATTGATTTATTTGATGTAAGGAATTTTTTATGATATAAATCTTATATCGGTTTTACACACCGTTTAATAAAAATTAGATACAAAAAATTGAATTATTGAATTTGCCAATAAAGGGTATGTTTTTGTTCTGATCGAAAGTAAAATATTCGCTATAATATAAAAGTAATTTAGTGACATTTTACTGCAGTAATAATAAATGAATTTTTTCAGAACTTGGATAATTATTAATCAAATTACTTATAGTAATATAGTCAGCAATACTTTTTGATTTAAAAATGTTACTTACTATTTTTAGCGATTACTAGTAGAAAAATCGATTTTGATAACGAAATAATAAATTAATTAAAAAGTGCTTGCCAAGTTTACTTATGTGAAAGTGGTTTGCTTTTACGTGAAGTGAACATCCCTCTCTACAACAGGAATATTCCAACAAAACGTTCTTATAGAAGTAAAGACGAGACAATCCTAACCATTACAAGGAGCTGAAAAGATTTAAAGAGACAAAAGTACAGTCATTTGAAGCCCGGTAGCCTACAAGCGGGCAGACGCGCGAGAAAGAGGGAGACGAAAGATTTAACGCATCCACGAAAACGTGACGAGCAGGCTAATCTCCCCGGCGTACGTACGCTCTCGCGCTTTGCATTACAGATAGCCATCTCCGCGTGTCCGCTTCCACGTCTCGCACCCCTCCCCCCTTTACCCTTCCTCACCAAATAGCAAAGAGAAGAAAAAGGAAGAGACGCGGTGTCGAGAGGGTCGCAATCAAGGCGCCGCGAAATCGGCCCGGTAATATAGCGCGCTAACGAGTGATTCTACGCGCAGAAGGTCGAGGTATAAGTAACACACAGAACGCTGGCTCGCGCGCGCGCGCCGGGCGAACGACTATGCAAATGCGGAGGCGAGCGCGCCTCTCTCCCTTTGGGGTGGCGACGCGCCGTCGATAAATCACCGGGAATCACTTCCAAAGCGCCTACCGTGCGCGCTTACATTAACCGGCGATGATCCGACCGGGACCCGGGCACCCGGCGACGAGTGTGTGCCGGTGACACGGCCGCGGGACCCTGAGCACCGGTGCCCCGGCCGACGCTTTTCCCCGCCTTGCCGGTTCTAAGGGCGACGAGGTTTACGAGCTGGAGGTTCTTCTGGGATGTTTTGTGTACCTTTTGCAATTGTCGGGAAGAGAAAGAGATAAATTTTTGTGAAAATTTATGGATTGTATAAAAATTTTTTAGGATTTATCTTGCGCTTTTTTTTATAAATAAACATATAAAGTATAAGATTAATTTTAATATCAAATGTGGTCAAAAAGAGCATTCATTAAAAAACTATATAATTTTTAGAATATTTTTAAATTTTGTTTTTCAATTTAAACGTAAACTCAATGTGCACCCTTCAGATTCATCTTGGATCAAATTTCATTTAAACTCAGTAACTAAGATTGCTCAAATCATTTCATCATTTACCACTGCATTTGGTACCACGCATTGCTTTGCAGCTTTAAGCTTAGAAGCGAGGAGCAGATAAAATCGTAGGTCCACTCGTCATGATCGTCATAAATCTCGTCGAAAAACTTCCTCTAAAACGACTTCCCAGTATAAATCCTCAACCTCCCGAAGTAACCCGCCACCCTCCACCCCGACGGCGCGCTCAGCGTTCGCTCGGGCGTCGAAATAAAAGTGAGCATCGCGCGGGCAATCGTCGCGACCGCAGGCAGCGAAAAGGGCCGTGTGCAAGGAGCGGGCCGTTGCCGTTCCCGCCGCACGCGTCGACATGCAAATTTCGCGCGACAATGAGCCGCGGCGCGTACACACACCGGCCGCCCTTTTTCCACGAAGCCCCGGGGCCCCGATGTATCGGGCGCGCGAGATGCGCGACGCCCGGGAGAGAGGGAGGGAGAACGAGCGAGGTCCGCTCGAGTCATCTGCATATCTAAATAATCGAACGTATGCGCGCCCGCCGGCTGCGGACGGGGGGCCGATCCTACGCGACAAAGAAGTGGAGCGTGAGCCGCGCCTCGCCCCGTCTCTCTCGCGTGCGAAACGCGTCTCGCGCGCTCGTTATTGCGCCCCGCGCGCGCCGGGCGGTATCCCTCAATGAGATCGAGAGATGCCTGGGCGAAATTCTTTATTGGCCAGGCGAGGCTTGTTATCGGTGTAGGGTAGGTGTTTGCTTTGCGCGGAGGCTTGTCGCGGGATAGGCAGCGCCGGCGGAGAGGTGATGCCGTGACGATACCACTTCCAGATTGATTATTGATTCCAGACTTCTATTTGGGATTTGCTTGCAATTTAGTTAGATCAACGTTTATGTTTTTCTTCCCAGTTATCAGTTATTTCGTTTTAGTTAGGCGCATACGTGTCCTGTCATCTGCTTCTTACTATCTACTTATCAAATGCAAAGTTTTTCATGAAAATCAATCAACAAAAAGTTATATATAAATAAATCTTCATTAAATTAATTAAATTTTCATTAAATTACTTTAATCTTGGATTATTGGGCTTTTCGTAAACTGAAAAAATTAAAGCATTTTCTACTGTAGCAAAAATTTAAATTAAAAGTCTAAATAAACAGTACTTCGGATTTCTTTTATAGAAAAAAGTCGGGTTTGAAAGAAGTAGCGAAATCTTTTTACAGCTTATTTAAATAATAAAAGTTGAAATGAAACGTGAAACTGAATGTAGGTGAAAAATTGAAGAATGCAGATGTCAGATATGTAGCGAGTGCGCACTCATTGAATGCGACGATCAATTTTCTATGACTATTATGCTAGGAAAGAATATTAATCTTACGTAATCCAAATTTCCATACGGCGCTGGCGTCTCCGCCGCGACTTTATAGAGCGTAAAAAAGGCATCGGCCGGCTCTGCATAATCGTAGCGTCCCAACCGCAACTGATAAATTAAACAACGCTGCATTACATCCTTCCCCTTTTGAGCAAAGCTGTATACGAGCACCGGCGTATATATATCCTCGGGCTGGCTCATACTCGCTCGGCGGAGAAAAAAAAAGAGGAAGCCCTTACTCCGGGGGGAGAGTAAGCGAAAGAGAGAGAAAGAGATAGAAAAGGACAAACGGCGCGCGCGCAGTGTTCACCGGGAAGCAAAAGAGCAGCAGCAGCAGCAGCAGTCTGCCAGCTGATTTGCATTGCAAATGGCTATCTCGGGTTCCTTGAACCAGATCCGATTGGCCGGTGCTCCCCGCGCGCTCCGGCTAGTACCGCGAATCTAGATCCATCTCGCGCGCCTTTAAATCCCGTCCGTATGGACGCGCGTCATTGATTGCCGATTGAAAATCTACGGGGGCAGAGCATATGCGCCGCCCCGCTCGTTTCGCGGACCGCGCGGCTGTGTGCCTTCGCGAGGCGAACCCTTTGGCCCTTCTCTCCTCCCCGGCGCCGCTTATGTATTCCTTTATAAGTATATTTCATTTCGTGCCTCTAAGCGCGCACGCGCATAATACGCCCGAGCGCCTCGGAAACGCATCGGCAGCTGCCGATAATGAATCTAGAGACCCTGCGAGTGTCCGCGGCTCTTTCTCTCTCGCTCGCCCGATGCCTCGATTGATTTATCGATTGATTTGCATATTGGCGATCGCGAAGGCGAGAGGGGAGGAAGGGGGAGCGAGACGCGAGAGGCGCGCCGCGGCCAAGGGTCGGATGGAAGGTTGACGCTAGCCGGTGATGGGGTTATTGCGGAAAAATCGGCCCGAATCGATCGGGTCCTCGCGCGACCCCGGATGGAGTTATGAGCGACCAAGTGCGACCGATCCTCATGAATTATGCATCGATGCTCGGGACAGGGAGTTTGTTATTAGAAACTTATGTCGGATGTATTTTGAATATTTTTTTGTCTAGCCACCTTTCAAAAGCACATCGGTGTGCTTAGCCGATGGGCGATTTATTTTTTTGCTTTCAAACCGTAAGGCTTGCATGAAAGGTGATCCAAATGGGTTTTGCGATGGACCCTTGGGTGGTTAGTTTATGGCTTGAAATTTCACGGTTTTTCGTGATAGACGAGATTCGAATGTTTTAAAATCAGTATTAATGCGGTGCCCTCATGCATTTGCATAATGTTTTGTATATCGATTTACTATACACAAAAACTTCACTCAACATTTTTCCGCATTTTTTTCTTAACTATTAACTACTACTTTAATAAATCAAACGTATATAATACATGGTTCAGAATTAAAAAAAAAATATTTAGTTGAAAGTTTACATTTATAAGAATGAATTGATTTAAACTATTATTTTGAGAAAGGTGATTTCTAAATGCACTTAAGTCCGATGTTTATATAGAGTAAGTAAAAAGCCATCCACAAGATATGAAAGTTAATTCCCGATACAGCCAATTACAAAAATAGGAACAAAAATGTTTTTTCTTTTTTTTTTATTAAGACCTCTATTAATCATTATACTGAATTAAGGTTGTTAATAACAACACAAATTAGTAATCAACCTTGATAGTACTCCCATTTCCTAGAAAGACACGATTTCTCTGGTCAGAAGCAGCGATACCACCGCAGGTCAAAGTGCATCCTCGCTAGTGGCGATCGATGGGCAACTCGGGGGTCATTGATCACACCGACCGTCTCCGCAATTCGGACATCTGCATCTCAGCGGCTACCTGTCGCATTCCGCGTTCCCTCTCGCTCCCCGGACGCTAGACGACAGGTATATAACGCGGCAGCACTCGCCGGGATTGGCCGGCGATTGCCCACACGAAACGGCCGCTCGCGTCGGAGGATCGATATGGCAGCCGGGCGCTCGCTCGCTGGCGCGCGCGCGCGCACCTCGCATAAAGTGTCCAGGTTGCCATGCGGACAAAGGCGTAAAACTCACCTCGTTCCCGACTCGCGCGATACCCGGCAAATTTATGTCTCCTTCAGAGCGTGTTGCGTGCGGTGTTGGCGCGAGCGCGCGATATAAACCGTCGGGGTGCCTTATTCCGGATTCCCGGTGTCTTTTGGCCGGGCTACACGCGCGAGCGGCCACACGGACGGGCGCGCACACAGCCGCCGGCCGCGGTGAAATGTCGCGAGCGCCCCGGCCTCGTGGCGTTTTTAGTGCTCGTAAATGGGAAAAGCGTTTAGATAAAACGCCAAAGCGACCCGGGGGAGGGGAGGCGGGGGAGGAGCCCGCGGACGGGGGAATTCATTGTGGTGTAAGGTGAAGCGATTGTTTCGCGATTCCTTGATACGCGCGCACGGCTGGGAGTTGGGCTTTCTGGGGGGCTTGTTCCGATAACCGTTACCGCAGGAAGTATTCGCGATTCGGATAACTCTCGACTTTTTAGCGCTACAACGCGCCTATCGCCGAGGTGTTGAATGGAAATTTTGATGAGATACGCGCGCCGGATAATATGTCCTTGTTTTTCTAATTGATTTTCTTATGCTAATGGGATGAACTTAATGGATACAGCTCATTTATTTAAGAAATCAATGTAAACTGATGAGAGAGTTAATGCTTCCTTGCAGATTTTACATTCATTGGACCAGCGTAAATGGTTAATTAAAAAACTTATTTGAAATTCTATTAAATAAAATTTATCAAATAATCTCACATTTTGATCGCGAGAAAACTCTGACATGCATAAAAAGTATGTTAAAAAATTTTCGGAATGCACGAAAAACCTATGTATGAAAACGAAAAATGCAGTTGTCCTTTTACCGGGAAGCCACAATTAATATGAGCAACATCATTAAAATTATGGTACTTACAAGACATTACGCATGTACAAAGATTAATGATAGTCAAATAAAATAATTTTAAGCTTGTTTTACGAAAACAAAAATAAATACAAAGGGAAAACATATATCACGCGTATTTCGAGATAAGATGCATAATGCATAAACCTGCTATTAACAGTAAACCTGATTTTCTACCGGTGCAGCACTCGATTTCAAATGAATCCACATACGCACTGCAGATTCTAAGGAACAAAACACCCAGCAAACGCATTTAAGCGAGAAAATAACAAAAGCTCATTGAAAGTGATAAAAAGTCGATAGATCGAAGTTGAAGAAATTGGAGTATCTGCAGGCGAAAGAGTTCTCTGGTGTACGAGGCTCGCCGACTCCGGGCGCGATGGCATGATTCACGTCGCCGGACAAGGCCAGGCGCACGCGCTCGTGTGTCAAGAGGCGGGCGGTGCATCGAATTCGAGCTGTCCGCGATGCGATAAGAAAAGCACGAGGAATGCCGAAGATCCCATTGTTTGCGCGCGAAAAGCGCGTGAGAAAAGCGCGCCGATTGGAATTCCGTGGTTTCGTCTTTCCTTCGCAAACCTACCTATTCATTGCTTAACTGTGTACGATTGCTATGAGCGACTCGATAATCGAGTAACTTGTACGCTTTTGTATATATCATCCTTGAATAAAGTATTGGTATTTCCTGGGTAAATAATTTTTTGCTTTTCTTGTAAACATTTAAAAAAATAGATTCTTAATTATTTTTCGTAAATAAATTTAGTTTGTATAAAGTCCTATGTATAATATCTCAAATGAAAATTCGTTCTAAACATCTGAAAATTAAAAGAATCGAAAGAATATAGTCGAAATTCAGCGAGCGAATTAAGAGGTTCCAGAAGCCATTGTGCTATAACCCCTGACAGCGTCGAGTGAGATCTCGGCTGCGCGATATGCAGCGACGTACGTGTAAAACGCGAGCATTTTTGCATTAATCCCGCGCCGCCGGGAATTAATTCAGGAGATAAACTATTTTTCTGGCGAATACTCGGCGGCGCGGATATGCGTCTGACTTCTCACGCGTGTCAACCGGCCGGCGGGACTGGGCTCGCGTAAAATGATTTATCGGTAGATAGGCCGCCGCGATACGCCCGCCGCCTTCGCCGAGCGTCCCGCAAAAAAGCTGGTAATGAGCTCCACTCTAGATTTGTTCTCCAAACGGATCTGGCGCGAAATTGAATTAGTCCGCCAATTAAAATTTCATTTCCCCCTTTTTTTTAACGCGATATTATACAATTAAGAGAGCGTCGCGGACAACGCGTGCACCTGATATATCCCTTTACAAAACATAAATTTCGCTATCGCCAGGAATTCACTTTCACGGTGTGTTTTGAGAGGTGATATCATAACATAAACATCTCGAGTTTCCGCAGCGAATGAAAGCGAAATCCAAGGATCTTTTCTGAGCGATTTTTTTCCCGAGACGGCGCGAAGTTGGTTATAAGAAAAGTTCGAGAGTGATATCGTAATCTTGCTGGTAGAGCTGCAGTCTGCTGATTTACATACTCCCGTTTCCGGTATACATGACGAAGCACTGCAATAATCGCGGGGCCCTAAGGAGAAGCCTGAGCAACTGCAATTTCAGAAATTTGAACTAAGCAAGGTGTTGTGTTGCTCGCCCACGCGGTATCTCGGCACGGACGAGAAAAAAGTAGAGATAACACCAAGTGCAGCTGCGTCTTACTTCCTTATACCTTGAACAGACAGCTTTATAATAAAATATAGTTATTTTACGTGACTACAAATTTTGGATAACAGTTGCACAACTGCACAATGTCTCAAAAATTTGTACCTTTTATTAAAATTTAAAAAGATCACGATTTGAAATAAATCTTTTGTTTACATATTCATATAATTATCAGATTGCAATATTTTATTTTCAATTCTAGTTATGGAACAAAACTTATGTCAGACAGATTAAAAGGCATAAAATTTTAACTTTATACAGTTAAAGATTTTATCTATATATAAATAATAAATGTAATCATAAAATTTGATTTGAAAATTAAACATCTGAATTACTCAATTCTGTATTATATTTATCATTATTATTAGCCGAGGGTAAGAAATAAATGACATTTGATTAAGCAAATAAAATAATTTCTACAAGGTAATGCAGTAATTTAACCAGTTTCTCGAGAATTTTATCACGACCATAGCAGCGCGGCGCTCTAGCCGCAGCTCCAACAAAAAGGAGCGCAGCGAGAGACGCGAGGGCGATTTTATCCTAATCCTCGGTGGACAAGTGCCAATGTTCCAGCGCGCGGATTTATTTTCATTCTATCTACGAGTCGAACACGCTGCTTAGTCAGGCGGAGCCAGCCTTCTTTTCTCGTTTCCCGTATCGAAATACGCGGAGCACATATCGATATCGCGCCCAGTTTCTCGGTAATAAGTCGGGAACGACGCCAGACCCGGAGTGTGAAGAAAAAAAAAATAGACGGAGGCGAGAAAGAGAGCGTCAAGCCTGCACATTTGATACAAAACGCGTCCCGGCGCAATCGCCCCGGATATATCTGCCCCGGCCGCGCGCGTATCGCGTAATTGGAGCAACGGGACGCAGCGCCTCGTTTCCCTACCCTGAAATGGGATATTAATATTTCGCCGTCCCCTTATCTCGTCGATTCTCTCGCTCTCTCGCGCGCGCTCCATTGTTGTTGCGCGCGCTGAAATCGGCGACGGAACGTACGGTCCTCCGATCGGCATTTTAGCGCGGAGCTGACTTTCGAATTCAAATCGGTATGCCCCCGCGAATTCCGCCAGTCATTCGACAATCGCTTCCTCGATCCTCGCCGCGCGTATAATACGCTCGCTCCGAGCGATTGAGTTTTTCTCATCACACCGCGGGACCCCCATTGTTGCCCGCGCCTCTAATCCGATTTGAGATTTCGTTGGGCATAATGGAACGCGAGAGTTTTGAGGAAATTTTTCTCGTGACTCGTGGCTTTTTTTTTCGACGCTGCGACGACGCGCCCGATCGCTCGAGTTGACGGCGCGTTGCACAAGGCGGGAGGGGAAAAAACGCGATTGACGATAAAACGGGAGATTAATTAGAAAATCGAGAGAATTCGATTGCCGGTGATTTAGGATTTTATGTCAGTTTTGATTTATGTCGCGTGTCTTTCTGAATAATTGTTTTTCAAAGCGATACATGCAAAATTAATTGCTTCGAAGATGATGAGTGTAATGCGCACGGATTTCACGGGATACTATGCTGGAATGCCGAGAAGGCTGTATTACATGTCATTGCATCATTAAACATTTTTCTTTTAAAGAAATGTATCCTTTTATTCATTTCTCAATTACAAATTATCATGTCAAGTTAGCTATTATAACATACTTGATAGCTGTAATATATGCATATTTTATTATATTTCTTTTTACTTTCCAATAAAAGCATTTTTTCCTGTATATTTTTTATTATCTATTGTGTAAATATTAAATTAATTATGAATAGAAAATAATTACATGGAAATATGTCACCCAATTCCTCTAAATCTGGATGTCACACTATTGTCAAATTTTAACGTCAAAGAAAAGAAATCTTTTGTTCCTCATAGCTCCAAGTTTCCGCAATAGCAGAAAAGGCGACAATGCCGATGACCGACAATATTTTCCGGGGGCCGTACGAATTCGTCAAAACGGTACCAGCTCACAATGGGCTGCCAATAAACGCGTCGTTTAAAAAACATTCAGCGCGAATCATTAAGAAGTCGGGGGCCCAATCGACGTGACCGCCTCCCATTGAACGCCTCGTGCGGAGGCAGTGGCCGCCTTGAAGAAAGCGGCCTCGGACAGCTGAGGAAGCCTTTCGCGAATGGCGTGAAATTTTCCGCTTTCCCCGACTGCGCAACGATGATCGATAGTGTCGAAACGGCCGAGACAGCTGAGCGGATGTAACGCCTTTGCGGCGCTGCGGCTCTCCCTCTCGGATTTTCGGAAAGCCGAGTCAACAAGTGGGCGCGGGGGCAGTGCGCTCGGCGAACGAGTGTGCGCGTGGAGGGAGACTGTTTTGCGCGAGTTTTTTTTTCCTATTTGGGATCTTTTGTGGTTTACGAGCCGACGAAAGCTAGAATTTGAGGTAGAATTTGTTACTTTATTTTTCTTTATTGAGTTCTGAAAGTCTGGGAGGAATGATTTGTTTTCGCATTTTTTAGTATAATAGCGTTATTGTTAATTTTTTACAGAAAAATTAACAGTATGTATCTTTTCTTTTTTACGTTAGAAAAAATTGCACACTGTGTGTACGGATCCACTGAGATGCGAATGTAATAAATTAAATATAATTTAATAATAATTTAAACTACACTTGTGCACAGAAATATATTTATTTTTACATGTAGATACCTTTCTTAAATAAAATTACGCTCATTCCAAAGAATTTACCTACTTCATAAACTACGAAACTCGAAATGTAAAACAGCCCTATTTCACAAAAATGATAGTAGGTATAAATAATTAATTTTCTCTTAGGTATATGCATGGGAACGGAAGCATCAACAGACAATTTTTTTTTAGAAAAACTCAGCTAAATTTCAAATCGCTGCAAAGTAATCCTTGCAATCGCAACTTTCTGACCCGGTGACATAAAGCATTAATTTTCTGGTAATCCAGTTTTCAGTTCTCACAAAATCCATCGGTGAATACCCTGGCCGCCTTTTTCAAGCGTCCGCGTCATCGTAGGGTTGTGCCGTCAGCCAAAGGGGGGGCCCCGGCTAAGTACATCTTTAAAGAAGCGCCCGCTCACAAAACCTTACAACCGTAGAAAAAAAAAGGGAAAAAGGAAGGACGGACGTCACCTGGATCCGGAGGACACGGCGAAAACCATGAGATTTCTACGGGCCGGAGAGCCGAGTGCGTTTTTCGGGGGGAAAAACTCGCTAAATACGTCCTTAATGTCGCGCGCGCTGTCCCCCCCTCTCCCCATTGTGCGCCTGCGGTTACGCAATTCACCGCGGCGACAGTCACGGGACTCCGCCGGGGTACAAAGGCCCTCGTGTATCCCTTTTTCTCCGGTCGAGTCTCGATCTCTCCTCGCCCCTCGACGACGCTGAGGAAAATCAAATAACCGGATGCCGGCGCGATTTTTCGTCGCCTCTAGTTCCCTTTTTTTCTCCCTTTTTTCGAGCCCGCGAGTCTCCGCCGAGCGGGAGATGTTTTTTTTTTATACTTACTCGATGGATATCGGAGGTGTATCGAACGCGGGAAGTGGATGTTTTGAAGTCTTTATGACGAGCGGGTTATCGCGATGGTCCGGCGATTTCTTAGGAGGGGTTGGAAAGAGTTTTGAGGGAAAAGGGGGAAACGCGACGATTTCATCGGTGATTGAAATATGAGACGGCGACGTTAGTTACGCTTACGTGTTTTGTGTAAATATCGATATTTTTTCCTTAGAGATGCTTTTTCGGCATCTTTACTGCATATATTTTAGGGTTTTTACGAGATGTTTACTTTATAGTCTTTTTTTCACTTTCAGAAAATGTCTAATTTTTGTGAGCCCCGCAATTACAAAATACATTTTATTATATTTTCTTGCGTATTACTTTTCAGTTGAAGGCGATTAAACTGTTTCTGACTTTGCTTATATTATTCAATTTTCATATCGATTTACGATTATTAAGCAACATTATCTTTAATTTGTGTTTGATCTGTTTTAAAAATAAAAAATCAACAACAACGTCGTGATAACAGGATAATAATTCATGTCTGTCATACAGTCGACCTTTATGAATATGAAAAAATTTTGAAATTATTAATTTTCATGTGTTTTAAAATCACAAGAGTAAAAAAAAGAAACCTTGAAACTTCGATTAATTTTCTTGAAAAGCTTTAGCCATTGTATAACATCGTTATGCAATTGATGGAAATCGTACACAAACAAAAACGTCATAAAACTTAATAAATTACCATGTATCAATAAAAGTAGCGTCACTTACTCAAATACAATCTCGTTTCTAGTAAAATCTCGAACTCATTCGAGCATATAACATTTAATGATAATTAACTAGTCCAATTTATCGACGTACGTCATTATATCCTATTTAACGCAGCGGAACGCAAAAAAGGCAGGTATACGCTTCACCGACGCGTGCAAAAAAACAATGATCCGATAAAAAAAGCGGCCACATACAAGAGCAAACGCGAGGGGCCTCGGAGGAGCACAGGAGAAAAACAGTGCCGGAGCTCTAAAGGAGGGCTCAGCCTGCTCTTCCTTTTTAATTTTGGAGAATCCAGTTAGAGGCCGGGGAGATACATCGGACAATCCCCCTCGCGGGCTTCATTTAAATAAGCCGCGTGTAAGTACTAGAGAGAGGCTGAAAAAGACGAGCTCCGAGCCGGGCAAAAAAAAGAGAAGTAAGGACGAGCAGCGCATGCACGCACACACATACGCAGTGGGGCCCTCTCGCTCGCTTTTTATTTCTCCGTCTCGCGGCGCATTATGTACATTATGATTCGTCATTTCGGAATAACAACGAACCACGCCCTCGGAATTCAGCATTTGGGACACGCGCGCGAGCGCGCCGAGCTTCAGGGAAGTGCGCTCCCTCCGCCGCGCGCGCGCGCGCATTCTTCGCGACGGCGAGCGCGCTGAATAGCGGTTTTACCTGAGGAAATCATCGGGGGCCTTATTTATTGTTTCTCCCGCGCCGACAGCGGCCCTTGGACGACAGTGCAAGCGCGCGCCCAAGAGCTGGAATGCGTAATCCTTTCATTTCGAGGGCTCCGACTGTATTTGATGTGCCGGCGCTAATGTGGCTTTGCTGCGAATAAGTTCGGAGAAATTTGTTTTTGCATGCTTCATAGCAGTGAATTACTTTTAATCTTTGTTCAGAAAAGTATATAGCCGGTGACATTTTTTTTTAATTACTAGCTATAAAATATGTAGAGATTTTGGAATCAGGATTTTATAATTTCGCAAAAAATATACTGTATATTGAACTTCAAAACGTTTCAATAATTTCTTCAATTTCATTCATTAAGAAAGCGACTAATTTGCTTCCATCGATGAAACAAATTTTGTTGAATTGATATTTTTCAGTAATTAATCCATGCAAGATATCATTTCATCGATGGGAGAAAATAGGCAATATCGATAAGGAATTTTATAATTTGTTTAAAATAATATTTCGATTGCATGCAAGATAATGTAATTTCCATATAGTTATTCAGACCCAAAGTAGATAAGATTAGATTGGTAAATTTATCTGCATCTATACATTTTACACGCAAAAAATAATAAGAATAATCAAGATACCATCTTATTTCAAGATATTTAAAAAAATATATAAGCGAATAAAATAATTATAAAAATATTTAATTTTTTTATTGATACAGTTAGATTCGTTAATTTACCTACCTAGACGTCATTCATTTTAGCACACTTTGTATCCAGCTTAATGAATATGCTAAAACAATGAAATACAATTACTTTTTTTGCTTCTCATTCATCTGATATAAAATTTTTTACCGCCTCGATGTGTCTGAAACGCTGGATAAAAAACAAGTTTCGATTTCTAAACAAGAACTAATCCTTTAACAGGATTTCGCTCTTCAACAAATAATTCACTGATTTGACTTATCGTCGAAATCTCTGCTCGGCAGCTTTCTTTCCTCGCTCGGCGATACCCAATACCTTATCTGTTACGGCACCCTTTCAGCGGCTTTATCGCTTCGATACGAACCGGTTACGCATTGTCCGTCGATATATCGGACGTCCGTGTAGCGTTTATTACTCCGGAGCCCGCCACACCTACACCAATCCCGCAGGCACTTCGCCTTTTTCAATTTCGCTGCGCGACCGGAGAGCTTTGCGCGTTTCGCGCGCATTTCAACGCTCCAACCTCGTTTATCGGTAGCCTACACTTCTTTACTGGCTGGCTATAAAAACTTTCATAAACGCTGGCGCACTTTTATTTTATCGGACGTTTTTAAATATTCCAAATTGTTGCTTACTTATTTGCGCATTGTTTAACTATGTTGACAATCGATAAATCAACGAGGCGAGATTTATTGCTTCAACTGAGCATAAACAAACGAGTTGTAAAAAAAACTGGGAAACGATAAACTTCGGAATGACCAGGACTGATAGCGATTATTCTTATCGCAATTTGCAAATTAATTGACAATATATATAGGCTTCTTTTAGTATGTACAGGTACTCAACCAGAAGAGTTCACTTCCTGTGGTAAAAAGAAGAGTGCTGAAATTTTTTAATTTGTTATCAATAATATAATAATACAATTCGTGGAAAAATGTATAGTACCTGCACTCGTGTACTTGTATCTACAAGCTTTATTCTGCAGTTTGAAAGATTCTGCAAAATCTAAATTCCTAAAAATGACCTTTCATTCACAGTTTACCTGTTTTTATCACTTTATGACAACCAAACCTACAACTTCAGTTTTACCTTTAGACTATAGGAACGGATCTTCTGAAGATGCTGGTCTTATAGATAAAAGAGGCACACAAATGAAATCTGAAAACCACAAAAATGTCACCTCTTCTATTCTCAAAAAAGAAATGCGTACCTATACCAGATTTTCGATGAAAAGAAAATCGCATGAATGCAAGATTCGCCGATAAAACATCTCCCACGTATACGGGCCAGTACCCCTAGCCATCGAAGCAAAAAGAGAAAAAAAAGGAGCGAGAGGATCGCGGAGCGACACCTACGCGGAGCGAGGCTCGGGCCGACCTCGTAATAATAGCCGGGCAGGTAGAGGAAGCCGCTCGTGCCGCTCGCACAATGCCCCGGCCCTAAGTTCGCCGGGGACGAGGCAGGGGGGAGGCGAGGGCCGTAAAGCACGAAAACGACTTTTCGAATGCGGCGGCGGCGGCTGAGGCGGTTGAGGCGGCGGCGACTTGTCATACGAGATTCCCGCGTGTTTACGCCGCGGAGAATCGCTCGAATGCGCGCGAGCGAAAATTGCCTTTGTTACGCACACACGCCCGGGCTAAGCGCGCCTCCCGACTCATTTCTTTCGCTCATCGGCCGACGTACTGCCGTTGATTGATTTTTTGCACCAGGTTCCTTTTACTTCTCTAACTCCTTTTTTATTTTTTCGAGATTTAGTTTTCTGCTATTTCAGTTATTTAGCACTTTGTTGTAATCTTTTTGTTTTTCAGCGATTTGAAATATCTTAACATTCTATAACTGGTTATTTCTGAGTTGCTTTTTGTAACGCCATTTTTGACATTCTCGTTCTGAAATGCTGATAAAGTGGCGCCATGACTTTTTTAAGGGAAGGGATATAAACGTGAGAAAGAAAATGAATATAATTTATGGCTACAACTATTAAACTTAAATTTATGCTTGTCAAAATATACTTCGACAAGGCTTAATCAGTTTTAGCATAAATATTTACTAAAACAATTTCTAGAATGTAAAAATTTTCTCATTCCATTTTACTATTAATATAGAAAAACATTATCGCTATGTATAAAATAGAAATAATCGTACATTTCCTTACAACGTTATGAGAACACATTTACTACTCCAGTTGATTCAGCAGCTGTCTGTGCTGCTTGAAATACGCGTCTACTAGAAATTCGAGAAGAAAATGTAAAAAGACGTGGAAAAAAAGAAAAGCTTCTACAGCTTAGATTTCGGAGCAATACGTGGTCCTACATAAATAAATCATTTTGGAGCCTCCTAAGAAAATAATTCGAGACTGGCGGAGACCTCGTAATTGCGACAAAATGCGCGTGATACAGTGTTTTTCTTTTCGCGCATTCGAACAAACTCGGGGAAAAGTTAGCGCGCCGTCTTTTCTAAAAGGCTTCGCTCGCGACGACAGCTCAAATAAACCGAGCGTCAAGACGGGGATATGTACTCATGCGGGAAAGGTCTATAAATATACTGCCTAGTCTTTTCGATGTTTCACTTCAGCTTTCGATTATAGAATAGTTTTCAAATATTTTAAAATCGGTGTTTATATGATGTTTAATAAAAGCTATTTATTTTTTTATAATTTATGCTGTATATTATTAACAAAGTTCAAGAATAAGAATATATTACAATTGATATAATTACGTGAAGGATGTATATACATATAGAATTCAGTGATAAAAAATATAAGCGGTTAGCAAAAATTATCACAAAACGTAAAAATTACTAAAAAAAATGTTGTAGTATTTATTAATCGATGTTTTTACCAAGTAAATTTCAGCGAACATGTACTTAATCTTAAGTTTAATGATATACTTTTAATGTACAAAGCAATTTTTGCAAAATAGTGTAACATCAATATTAACAATAGGCATGGAGTCCAATATTTTCTTGAACTATTTAATTATTGCTAAGTATAGCTTCTCAAAAATGAATTCTATACCAAATTATTGAAAAGTTTTATTTACAATTTCCCTGTATCAGATATCCCTTCGTTATCTACCGCTCGCTATTCTCATACTGAGCTACAACTGTAGCATCTTCTATCTATCACCTTCAAGATAATACATCACAATAATTGACGGGTGCTTACACGAGTTTTCTCTTTTAATTATACTGCAAGTGCAGTATCGTATCTTACTCTAAACTCACGCGTTCCTCCCTAAACATAAATAAACAGCGCAAAAAATAGTGCAGCAATCCCATCGGCAATCTCCTTCAGCAGTAAAGCATAGCACACCTCCGCAAGCAAAATCTGCGCAGCCTTCCCTCTCGATCGCACTCGTTCGGAGGAATCGCGCGGCCCCCGGAGCTCGCGGATCGGCGCTCGCTACCGGCGAAGGCCGCGGCTGCACTCGGAACTGGTCGCATTCCTCGCCGGGACAAAAGAGGATGCCCGGCTGATTACGAGCATTAATAAACAAATGAGGCCCGGGGCCGCGAGCTCGCCGCTACGTGGGAGTGCGCCGGTGGGGAGGCCGGCCAATGGGAGAGTCGGGGCGGCGCGGGGGCGGGCCGCCGGCCGGCCAATGGGGGCCGCGCGACGGCGCCGCCGGCGCGAGCGAGCCCCAGTCCGCCCACCGGCCGCGCCGACGCCGCGCGCTCCGAGCGCCGCTGCACACCGACGCCAGACCGCGACGGGCACCGGACGGAATGCAGCCGCCGGGACCATCGCCCTCCTCTCCTTTTTTCTCCGAGTCCGCGGCGATTTTTCGATGGCGGCCCGCGCGCTTTTCCCGTACGACCGATTCCCTGCAGCTCCTTATCTTCGCGGCATCTGTTTTTAGCTATTGGAATCGCTGCGAGTTTTAGAGGTCGATTGCTCGTGTTTATTCACCTTTTATTTTGGAGTTCAATGTGAGTGTAGGACTAACGAAGATAGGCTTTGTTTTTCGATGAAGAAGTGCTCTTTCTTGTGTATTGTTAATTTATATTGCGTGCAATGTATATTTGTGCTTTTTTTA
The DNA here is from genome assembly GCA_900480045.1 of Eurytoma adleriae. NCBI lineage: Eukaryota > Metazoa > Arthropoda > Insecta > Hymenoptera > Eurytomidae > Eurytoma > Eurytoma adleriae. The sequence goes on from UXGC01000069.1 coordinate 207,581, forward strand.
ATTAAATGTTTACTGCTGTAAATTAAGAACTTGATTGTTTTTAAATTACTGGAGTAAAGCTATAACTGTATATTTAGGGTAAATTTTTGTAATTATATAACGATTTCGTTCTGTACGTTGAAAAAAATAAATAAGAAATTTTACTATCAATTTTTTTGAGATGGAGGACAGAAATATGAGAAAAAAAACTACGATCTTTGGGAAAATTACAATTTCTATATTAAAATTTGCCATAAATATGGTAATTTTGAAAAATGTTCTCCACCTGTAAGAATTTATAGTAATTTTTTCATTTGATTCATTGCATTTTTTACCGAAATATAAATAATATCGATGTTTCTGAGAAAATCAATTTTTTCCACTCATCTTTAAATACTATACAGTCGATGCGTTCTTTGGAGCGTTCTGAAAAAGTCATCCAATTAAAATAAACTGGTCAGTCAGACCGGCAGGCTAAAATTACGCTTAAAAAGCTAAAGGATCATTAAAAGACGGAATAGGTTGCACCGATGTATAACAATAGGCATCTCTCGGGGCCTTGAGTAAAGGTATACAAAATTACCGCTTACAGAGAGGAGGCGATGCGTCGATACGCGCGGCGGCGAGCAACAATGCGCCAATGCGCCGATGCGCGAGTGAGCCTTTCTTCCGTTCGGTATATATGTACTCGTCGCTCCGGCTCCCTCCGCATATCGCGGGCGCGCCTCTCGTGCATTTGCCTCGGTACACGTCGACGAGACGCCGCCGCGGCCCATTCAGCGCCCGCGGAGAATCCGTACACCCATTGGGTAGGGTACGAGCGAGCCTCTGCGGGCACGAGACGGACCGAGAGAGAGAGAGAGACAGGCTAGCCAAACACTATTAGCTTTCGTTATGCGTCTTTATCTCCTTCGCTTTGGCTACGGTGGACTGACCGCTTTAGCTCGTGACTCTTTCAGAGAGGCCTAGCATTGTTTTCGATGGATGGTGATTTGATTGAGCTACGTTTTTTCCGATTTTTTGAATTTTACTGCTGGTATGCGGTTAAAGGGTTGGCGATAGTTAGTTTTGATGAATTAGAGATGTTGCGGTTGTGACATACTTTGCACTTTTTTCAAAATCTGATGGGACGAGAAATAGTATAATTTTTATGCAGTTTCTAAGTGTAGATGTAAAATGATTACATGCAAAGATTATTAATGCAAAATTATTAATAAATTGCATTAAAAAACACGCAAAAAGACAGAATCGTGTATTATTTAACATATAATTATTGTTGGTTCATAATTGTTCATATATAATCTAAGATAGTTATTACAAGTTTTTTATATGTAGGTATTATTCTAGAAACATTTTTTCTTTCAATATTGAAATACAATATTAAAAGTTGCAATTATGTTTTAGCCTTTAAATTTATAAAAAAATGTATTTTATTACTTTGTGCATTTCGAAAACTAAAAATACAATCCATTATTCTTAAATGGTATTAAATCGCAGACGATTTGATCATTCAAAGATGAATCATTGAAGATTATTCCGCGATTTTAATAAAGAACACGAGCGCAGCCTCTCAAGAATTTCTCCATGTTTACATTAACAATAAAAAGAAGAAGCAGGAGAAGAACCAAAAAAAGGGAATGAATTCGAAATCCAATTGAGCAACGCGAGCGCTCGCGTATTTATATACCTCGCGAGATTGCCTCCGCTGCAAGATTAAACGCTCTGACGTCATTGCGTCACGATATTCAATCTCCCGTTCCGTTTCGTCACTCTCGCGAGTAAACCGAGGAATTTTTACGATATTGATATAAAAGTCAATCAAAGCCGCTCGGACTTGCGCGCGCAATGTCCGCGAATTTCTCCGAAGGCGTCCCTTCTGCTTTTTATTAAGAGAGAAAAGCGCAACTAGTCGTCGAGGCATCTCGTTAAAAGGAAGATAACCGCTCGCGCGCAGATGATCGCGATTCGCTCGCGTTACGTGCACCTATTGTCTATACGGGCGTTCCTCCGGTTTGTTTCCGCTGCTCGGCGCGCGGGAGGGAGCGGGGCGAGCGTAACCTTTTCTTCCCAGACACTATTAGCTTTCGTTATGCGCTTTATCTTCTTCGCCCGGACCGCAAAGTGACCGTTCGGCTCGGGGCCCCGAGCTCGTCTTCTCTTATTTCTCACGTCGGGCGCACTCCGTCCCCTTTCGATTCGTTCGCCGGGATTTATATCCCTGAAAACGACGGGGACGGAATGTACTCGACGAGTAATGAGATGAGGAATTTCTTTTGAGGTATCAGCTATGCAGATGGATGGATGGATGTGGAACAGACGAGAAAACGAGAGAACGAACATTATTTTAGTAATAATTGCAGTACTCCTCAAGATGATGCTCTTTACTAATTAAGCTGGTTAATATTGTATAAAGAAAAAACACTAATTTAGTGCGGAGTACTATTTACAAGTTTTTAGTGAAATTATGTTTGATAACTAACGGATTTCAAAATTTGGGAAACAATTATTATCTGATCATAGAAAAATATATAAATTATCACATTTCGGTTTATTTGTTGATGTGGTTTAAACACAAGAAGTTTAGAGTACCACTTGTCAAAAATTCTGTTATGCAACAATAAATTCGAAGAAATAAATTTAAATTTAAATTCAAGAGAAGGGTTTTAACACTCGCCCGTATGAAAATATATCTCCTTTGATTCAAAAAGAATGATTTAGTTAAAGTTTAATAAGGAATAAAATAATGTGATGATTATAACTTAATATGTTCATTAGATTCATTCTCAAAAAATTAAATTCAGGCAATGGAATTACTGATGCAGTTTAAGAATAAACATAGATGTTACATAAATAGCTGCAAATGATTCACATACAATTTTGTCTTCTTGGTAATATAGAGTCAATCAAATGCTTGCATTTTTTTCCATCATAATTTTTAGGTCCTTAACGAGTGCTTAAAAAAATCTCTAAGATAGTTAGTAACCAATGCCCGTAGCCCGTATGGAAACTCGGAGAAAGAGCCTCAAGACGCTCGCGGATTGCGCGAGTAAGTATAAGTGCCTCGCCTCGATCTTTTAAAGCCCGAATTAGAGTGGCCGCGTCGCGCGGGCGCGCCTTTTCCTGCATTTCGAGAAGTCCCCGGGAGCGGAAGTGGCCCATTACCCCGGCGACTTAATAGCCCGTGAAGACAATAGAATTACGCGGCGAATCGAATAAAAATCGCTACGGCCACCGGGGCAGCTCTCGCACTCGAAGCGCGACGCTTCTCTCTTTTTCTTGGATCGACGAGGAGCCGGCCGGCCTGGGTGGGGTGAGCGCGCTGCGCTGGACGGCAGCGGCGAGTCTCGCCGTTTGCGTCAGGCGTGTGTTAATCGCTCCGTTACGTGAAGCGCGCGCGCGCGCGCCACTCGGACATTGTTGTTCAAAACTGATTTTTCAACTCGGGTAATTGGACTTTGTTGAAACGACCGTGGAGAAAACGTCGGATGAAATTTCAAAATTTACCGAGCGTCCGAGTCTGCCTAATTATACCTTTTTTTTTACTTCATTTCATTATAAGATATATATATGGTGATTCCATTTCAATAGTGAGTTTACATTTTTTTTATTTAATCGTACAAGTAGGTTATTAATTTTTTTCTAATGAAAATAAAAATTAAAGTATTAGAATATGAAAGAATGAAACATGTGAAAAATCATGATGTTCGTACGAGTGAATATTTAAATCACTCCAAGTACTGTTGACTAGTTTTTGCTTTAATCTAAAGGTTTTTCACTCTGTTATATTCTCAAATTAGTCTCTTATTAATTGCTGCAAAAAATTAAATTTATTATAAAACAATGTCTATAAGAAATTTAATTTCTTTTTCAATTATTACGGCCTATAATGATCAGTAGCTTTTGTAATTTATAATTGATACCTACAATATTACTTGTTTCTAAAATTGAATTTCGCATTCCATTAAATTTTCGAGTAATCTTGGAAAATGTTTCATTTATAAAAAAGAATTATTGCCAATTTTTACCAATAATGCTTATGAGAAACGTTCCTCCATGCAAAAATAATTTTAGCCAATTAAACAATAGTAATCTACAAATCTATTTGATTGCAAATATAAAAATTACATTAATACATCAAGATATAGACAGCGCATATTCGCAGAAGTATGGTAGGAATTAATTATAAGCACACAAACTGCAAGGCCGTCTTTCGGCTCAATCCTTTCCTTAAAAAGCGGTTCTTCCTGTCGCTGGGAGGAAATTGGCTTGCCCCTTGGCCGCGCACCGAAGTGCCAAAGGTCGAGTCGTCGCCGGGATGACGCATGCGAACGCTGGAAGCGAGCCCTGGCCGCTGTTCCGGAACGCTGATTAGCCGTCTCGAAGAAACGAGAAACGCCGGGGCGCGGGGGAGAGAGCCGTTGCCGCCGCCGCCAACCCTTTTTCCTGTGCGGCCCCATGAGAACGGCGACGCGCCGGCCCGATCGCCTCGTGGGATACTCGCTCGCTTTTCCTACGTTCGCGTTAATTGCCCCGGACGATTACTCGATTGCCCGATCGAGCTTCACCCTTGCTCCGCGCGATGCAGGAAATTATCCTTGAGTGGCCTTCGTTAAGCCTGCTCCGCCGTGGTGTTTGTCAGGAAATTTCACGTCTGCGCTCTTCTTATTTTCGTTTCTTGTCATTTTCAATTGCCGTCACGTCGTGAGTGTCTAAATTGTATTATACTTAATTTTGAGAAATTCAAGTGCTCGTTAAGACGACTGATTTAAAATTATTGCAGTTGTTTATAATAATTTAGTTATTCACAGTATATGTAAAAAAAATAAAAGTACTGTGAAAGAATCTATTAAAATGCAAATCGACCAAATTGGCTTAATTTGCATTTATCATCAACGAAATTTCACTGATTCAAAGTTGGAAACTAATTACGATCATTAATAATTTCCTTGAAATTGTTTTATTACGGCGCCACAATTTTTCCGAATAAAACTTAATTTTTCAAAAAAATGTTTATTTCACTTAAGACTTACAGATTTAAAAAATTAAGTTTTATTGCTTATTATTAATTATCAGTTCGATCAATAATAACCAAATGGATGGAGTACCGCTTAAAAAGACAAACAAGAGATATTTTTAGTCATTTTAAATTTTTTTTATATTTATCATAAACGATGAAAAAAGGTATCCCTGCACATGTAAAAAGTTGATTTTATAAAAAGTACCGAGAGTAAAGTGCAGGAAGGAGATAATTAGTAAAGGAGCGATAAAAAGCGTATAAGGGCCTCCTCCAATCCGGCACCTCGGAGCGAGACGACAGCGGGCTTTTTCTCCGGCGACGGGAGCAAAACGAAGCGGAGGCCCCCATAATGGACGATCTGGAAATTGCGGGTAGCTCGCGCGCGACGACTGCGACGCGGAGGACGACGGCGTCGAGGGGGGATCGGCTCGCATTTGGCGCGTGCGAGCGAGAGAGCAGCGATTTAAATGGAAGTACCGCCCACTTGCGGGAAGAGGCGAGCCCTCGCGATCGATCGAAGGTCGAGGAGGAGAGGAGCTGCCGAGGGAGAGAGAGCGAGAGAGAGGACGACGAACACGACACGCGAACGGGAGTCGCGCATGGGATCCTGGAAAATCAACCGGCCGATCTTCCCCGCCGACTCCCAAGGAGTCCCGAGAAGCGCGAGCAGGTGAAGCCCGGATGAGATGGACGCGTCGCGCGAATTTCCTGCCGCCGATCGGCCGCTCGATCGTTAATCGAGCATTTCCGGGAATAGCCGCTTTATTTTTTTTTAATCTTCCACATTCGCGCGCGTTACACGGCGGGCGATTTTTAAGCGAGGCTAATTTTTCGCTTTTAATGCGATTAAGCCCCGTGTGTTTCTTTTGGGTACAGCGCGAGGCCGGGCTTTTCTCTCCTTAATGGAATACAATATTCGACGATGATCGATTGGCGATCGTTAAGCTCGGGAATTTCGCGGGATGCTCTCGGTCAAGCTTGATTGGGAGTATTTATTACCGTAATGAAGGATTTTATCGGTGTAAGTATAATTGGTTACTTAATAAAACATTACAACTACCTATGTTCGCGAATGCCTCTCCATTAAATTAAACGGCCGAGTATTTGAATGCCGGCCCGAGCGTCTAAGGGCAATTAAAAGAGCCGCGAGATAAAATCGCGTCGAGTAGGTGGCGCGAGGCTCGAAAGAAAAAAGTCGTTCGATATAAAGCGACGCGCGCGGCCCGCAAACCCCTTTCCCTTTCTCCTCCCTAATTCAAAACGATGGAAGACCACGGCTGTGGGTCCCTTAGCATAATCCCCCGTACAAGAGAACTGGACTAAACGACCATCGACACTCGCTCTCCTTTCGGTGTCTTACTTATTATTCTCGCCTTTTCTACTTGCTCTTTTACTTTTCCCTTTTTAAGTTGATAGCCCCTTTTAGTCCTTTTTACTTTGTTTTAACTTCTAATTTTGCTTCAATTTTTATATTCTAGTAAAAATAGAATGTTAACAGGTGGAAAGGCCATTGCCAATTGTTTTTATAACACAAAATATTTCAGTTCAGGAGTACACCTAAAGAAGAAGTGTTAATTATAATGAATAATCTTTTTTGTACACATAATCAAATAGCTAGCAAAGCGTTAAAGCACTGAAAATATAGTTGTAAATAATCTAATAACCATAATTTTTATATTAAACTAATTATATTGTTTGTTCTTTAATTTGTAAAATGAATTATAGCAAAATATAATTTCATTCTGATGATACTGTAAATGTAAGACTAGTTTCAGAGCTGCGTTATGACTCAACCATTGTATACTAATTAATGAATGACGTATTTTTCGTATAAATACAGTGATCAACATACTTATTCGCTTTGCCTATTTTGTAATGTCTACTACTAATAATTAAATAATAAATTGGAATCAGATTTTATCAGAATTATATGCTTTCTTGAATTTTACTTGAACGAACAATTCGAAATTTAAACACAGATTTTTGTTACAGCAGCAACGCGAAAGAAATAAAAGCGTACATGATGTCAATTCAAGAAAACAAGAAAGTCTCCTTAATTAAACGTTTCTTGGAATCGGCGTGATCGAGAAAAAAATCGAAACATTCGAAACAATGTACGTTGACCGATTGAAAGAGAGAGAGAAACTAACTGGTAACACAGCGGCAGCGTTGAATCCTCGGAAAGAGAGCGCGCAGCCTCCTCGTCGCCTTCAATCTAAATTGATTCGACCAGAAAGAGAGAGACAGAGGAAGGGGAGGGAGTGCACGTATACGTCGATCGTCGCCCGGACAAAAGGAGCCTCGTCGCTGTCCCCGCGACTCCGGAACCCCCTGCGAAGGTCGCGCCGATAAGATGCAAAGCGTATGATTATTTCATTGAGGAAAAAGGTCAAGCCCCCCCCCCTCCTCCCGGGGCTCCTCTAATTGAGCACGATCACCCCCGGGTCCTTTGCTCGCGGTCATTTTTTGAAATTTTAAATCCCCCGTATTTGCGTTGCAGATGGGCGAGCGCGCGCGCGACCGGTAGCTGCAGCGACGTCGTCGTCGCTCTCTTGCGCGAGTATAATGTTTTCTCTCAATTAAGCCTTAATTAAGTTAAAATTAACATCGTGGATTTCTCCGGGCTGTTCACCCCACCCCCTCCGATCGCTCACCCACCTCACCGTGGCGAGATATCGGGGGGGAGCGAGCGAGCGAGACGGAGAGCCTGGCGCTGGGTGGCCCGGCTCCGACGTATATAGCTATAAGGTACAGTCGACGGCGAAATTATTTCGAACCCCGGCGATCTCGGAGATTTACGACCTCTTCGCTCCTCCGGTCCTTTAGCCGATCGTCGCGCGCCGGCAGCCAGATGAATTTTCAAATTTTCTCCGCGGCTCGGTCGAGCGGCACAAAGCCGGGGCGGACACAATAGCATATATATACATAAGCACGCGAGCGCATTATCCATAAAACAGGTACAATCCATATATAGGTTCCTCCGTCGTTCGGCGAGGAGAGGCTCCCCGCGGGCGGACAAAACCAGGCTGCAGCGGCAGGTCCTCGCTCGTATCTACGCGCGCACAATGCACACAAAGGCAGCGGGGGCTACCCCCGGAGTAGGTCGGACACACCTGACGCTGGGCCGGTGCTTTTGCCGGCGCCTGTACGCGCCGCCGGCACCACCGCGAAGGTGTCTCGGCCGAAGGCCCGGGGGAGGGGGGGCTTATACTGGGAATCGAAAGTCCTTAGATAAAGCAGGCTTCATTAGGGCGCGGATGATCGGACAAGCCGATGCCCGGCTACCGTGCAGCGCGCGAGCCGCTGTCTCGTGTCCCCGCGCGCGCACACCGACGCCGGCCGCGCGCGTCCGTGTGCGCCCCTAGGAGAGCCGCGCGCGTACACACCGGACGCAGATAAGATTGGCTACCAGGCCGGAAGAGAGACGCTCCGGGCGCATTGATGCTTTTTAATGGCAAGTCACCCCCTCCCTCCTTACTTCTAATTCCCTTCTTTTTCTTTCGTCGCTCGGGCTTAGGCTTCGATGCCCCGCCGGGTGTATGTGCAGTCTGGTGCCCGCGGGCGACAAAAAGGAGGCGATCTTTTTCTTTCGAGGTGGCTCGAAGAAGCCGAGCGACGGATTTTTAACGAGCGGATGAAGCGCATTCGCGATTCTGCTGCATCGACAGAAGGTGTTGCGCTAAGGAGAGCGAGTCCGCGTTTGAGTACCGGGAAAAAATTCCTGGTTGCTGGAGCGACTTTTTTTCATTAAATCAGCGATTGTCGAGCGGGCTCGCGTGTCCTTGCGAAATTTCTTTTATTTATTTTAACGAGACTGAACAATCAGACCTTTGCGTTTTTCTTTCAATCGTCGAGGCAGTCCTATTTAGTTTTCTCTCCATCCGCTTCAAGTTTACACTAATTAAATGAGTTTCCAATGCGGAATTAAGAGTTTATCCTTGGGAATAATGGTGCTCTGAATGTACAAAAATAAAGGTTTCATCATTTTCTTTTATCACTTAAATTTCGCAAGTTTAATTTCGACTGTAACTTTAGTTATCAGACTGTTGATGTATATATTGAGCAATGAATCATGATCTATTAAGTACACTATTTTTCTTTTATCAATTAGTATCCAATTCGTGATGTATTTAATATGAAAGGTTATTCACATATGAAGTTGCAATCTTTTGTAAAAAAAAGGTTTCAGTGAAGATGATTATTAATATCTATATAAAACGTAAACGAAATAAAAATTTTAAAATACAATATTTTTTAGGATGTAATCTACGAAATGAGGCTTCCATATCAGATCTCAAATCCAGAACAGCTATTCGAATATCTACCTCAGGTGAACCATAATTTCAGCGTCCACCTCCATCATCATCCAACGCAATATCAGTACGGATACAAAAAAAAAATGCCAAAAAAAAGTACCTTATCTCACCCTCCACCTCGTTGTATTCCTAGCGACAGATGCACCGCGGCGATAGAATCTCCTCTCTTTTATTTCGCAGCTCCGCTTTAAAATTCAAAAACATTCACGGCGGAATAAAAGATCGCGCGCCGGCGATACGGTAATGGCCGCCTAGGATTTCTCATGTGTCACGGAACTCACCGTATCCCCTTCGCCCTCCCCCTCTCGTCTCTGTACCACCGCGGGGATAATTAGCCCCCCCCGCCCCCCGCCCCGTCGATGCACGTCGTTCGCGCCTCCTTCGTGGAAGCTGCGCCATTGGAAAAGCGCGCGCCTCGATAATCGACATCTCGGCCCGAGCGATTCCTGGCCTCCTTCCTCCCTCGTCGTCGCTCGTTCGCGCGGCCGCAGGTGAGAAGCGACAAGTGGCGCTGCGATGTTCCACGGGGGGATCGGGAGAGACCGAGCGACGTTTAATGGTAAGTAGCTCCGCGGAAAAAGGCAACCGTGTGTACACTCGCCGAGTTGCTTATATTGGCTTATCAATCGCGATTCATGCGGTATAAAAAAATACACACTCTGAAAGTTTGGTCAGCGGATTTTTCTTTTAAGTTTCTTATCGATTTATCGGTGGGAATGCGTCAATAGTAGAAAAATTTTATCTCGACGTGAAAACAGTTTTAAATTTTGATGTGATACTATTATGTTGAGATAATCGGTTCGTTGATTGTACTTTACGATTATTTAAAAAGAGTTAAATTATCTTGAGTTACGTTGGAGTATAGAGAGCGCTTTGCTAGCGTAATTACTGGTATAAAATAAAAAATTATTTTTATACTTTCTGTATTTATTAAGGATAATAATTTATTTATAATCTGATCATTTATTATTAATATAAAATTTATGTAATAGCAAATTAAAGTTTCTATAACACGATAGAAATTACACTTTAATGATGAATTTAAGAAGGAAAATGTGAGAATAAACGGGTGCATGTAAAAAGATTAATTTAATTAATGCAAAATATGTAATAAGCAACGCGCCGATAAAATTTAATTTCAGTGACACGATAAAGATACGTAAAAATATACAGCCATTACTCACGCAAGATCCACCGGGATTAGATTATAGCCGCATATTTACGGGGAATTTCAAGTGAAGTTAGGCGATAGATCCGGCAGGTGCAATTAAAGTTTAATCGAAGCCGCGGGCGCTGCGAGATACTCAAACGAGTGAAGAACAACAATCCCGGACTTCCAGAAAATATGTTAATCCCCCGGCGGTTTTTTCGTGGCCGCCGCGGCTCGGAGCAAGGCCGATCGGCCGTGTAGCGCGAAAGGAGGCAAAAGTAAAGCGAGCGCGCTTGCGGAGCGCGCGATGGAAGGAAGAAAAAGGAGGAGAGCGAGGGAATGAGATTTGCCTGCCGCCGCTGCTCCTGCTGCTGCTGTGCGCTCACGTTCGTTCCGTGAATGGGGCCTCGGTTAATTTGAAACGTTACACGGGGGATACGGCCAGCGCGAGTATATAAAGCCGATACGATCCGCGCAAGCGCGCACCCGCCGCGGTAAATCAAGCCCCGGGAAGCGAGTCGATCAGACGTCGATATGTATATTCCGCGTTCCCGGCGATCGTTAAACGCCGCTTGTCGCTTCTTTCTCCACGCGCACTATGCGAGTATACGCATTCTAAGCGTTTTTTGCTTTTTTCCAAGTAATTTGGTTAGTTCGATAGGGGTAGTAAGGTTACATCGAGCCGTTTGTTAGGTTAGGGTCATTATTAAGAGAGAACTGGTAAACCTTCGTTTCTGGTAAAATTGATGCTACTATTTTCTAAGCAATTTTTTACTAATTATTTTGGATGTATTCTGAAATTGTAGATTTTAAAATGAAATGTGGTATCAAATGTTTTTTTTGTGTAGGGGATAATGAATCTAAATTATAAAAAAAAGTACTTATTGTTAGTATGTACTCACTTATCAGGTGCGCTTCGATCACAGAGAAATATTGAAGTCGAGTTATGATGCCTCGTGACATTTCGTATATCGTTATCTAAAAAATAAAAATGATTACATTTATCAATCTTCCTGGCGTATCTCAAATGTACTATTATCTTAAAAAGATGTGTTTATTTTGATTCTTATTCAAATACAGTGATCATTGTTGTTTTTAATTTCTCCGAAATCTAAACGGTAACGTTTAATTTAATTTAGTAAATAAGATAAAATATATGCATTATAAGCCTTTTGAGAGGCAGTGAAAATAGTCCATCGTGATAAAGTGGCTTTACAAAAATTATTTCAAGAAAGCAATCTATAAATTATCATAATCTATAATTTTTTATCGTTCACGTGGCATCAGATCAGCAAGTCAATAACTTTTATTCCAAGTTTTAGTCTATTTTAATTATTCGGATGAAAAATTACTTGTCATGGTTGCACAATCTCTTTTCAGATTATCTTCGAATCTTTTTAGCTTGTTTATAATTGTGCGTTAATGCTTCAATTTTTCAATAAAATTACGTTTAAAGATTTTCATTTAATTCGTTAAAAATGTTGTATTTTAAACTTTATGAATAATGACAATTTTACGTTGTAAATTGTTAAACAAGAAAATCAAGTACCATAAATCGTTACTGATAATGTCCGCTTGCTTATAAAGCAAGTCAAACGTACTTTCGTTCTTAGGTACATTAATTTTTCTCGATCTTATAAATACAAGTCGGAGTTAAATTGTTCTCCAATTGACGGTAAAAATAGCGGGCGAACATCAAGGCCGTAGCCATTGTGTTTTTACTTTTGTCCTTGCTCTGTTCTCCTGCCTATAATTCTGGCTTTGCGTTCCCGACGATTTATCGGCAAATTTAGAATATATAGTTTCTCAATACAAGTCGTTTCGACATCCCGATCGGAAACACGTTTTCCTTCTGCGCATATATATTTTTATTTTTTTGTTTTGTGATCCAAGGAAAGATCGTCATCTGATTTCGATCGCTAATTACAAAAAAATCAATTTATACAATCGGGAAATTTTTGTCTATTATTTCAACTTTAAATAGTTTACATAACTATTATTAGTATCGGTGTAGAAAAATAATTTGAAAAGCAGAACAATAATAATCGATAATAATCGAAGACAGGCAAAGTATAAGAGCCACGGGGAGTTCGATCCGTACAAGGTTCGAGAATCAGAGTGCGGTGGTTTCCTCGATCGTTAAACTCCGGTGACAAGCAACGGTTCATTGGCGTGGTGTCCCGCACTTACAATTTCCATCGTCGCGGGGGCTCGCGATTAAAAATGAACGTCGCGTACCAGGAAACGGAAGTGACGTCAGTCGCGCGTCCGCGACGCTCCAGAGAAACAAACTGCTCGTCCGCCGTACGATTTCTCGCCGTTTCTTTTTTTCTCTCCAGCTCGTCCCTGTCCTCGCGGTGACGAGTTCGATTTTCGAGGCGAGCTCCTCGCGCGAGATTCTCGGAAATCGGCCGCTCGCGATTCCCCTTATCCACTCGAGATGTGTATACCGATCATGGACAGATTTATGAGGTCTTTTCGACGGGAGCCGAGATGGATTCGGAAGATGACTGAAAAATAGAGGGATCAGGTCTTTCATGATTGATTTTCTTATTTTCAGTATGACTAATAAGATGCCGATGTGTCCAGACGTAGATTGCTAGCTTGAAAAATGTCAGAACTTCGGGTCACGGTGTTTGGTGAAATTTGAATGTTTTTTCTGAAACTTTTTTACATTTAATAGTGATAAGAAAATAATATCTTGGTGATAATAAAAAAATCTCCAATCCTGTAAACGATTTCACATTATAAGTCAGAGTCAAAATATTTAAATTTTTTTGAAAGCTCAAGAAAGAGCAAGGTGTCAAATAATAAAAACAAGCGAAGAAGATAAAAAGAGGCAGCATTCCACGCCAATAGTGTCTGCAATTAAACACCGCGTTATCTCGGGGCACGCCACCGTCGGTTTCTCAGGCGCTCGGCGCCCCGTAATAAAGCTCCTCGCGCGTTTTCGTGACCCGCCGGTCAAATTAATTTTCGGCTGATCACGTTTCTGGCGTACGTGTACGTACACGGGGCTCGGGTAGGAAAAATCGCGCTAATATACAGCGAATCGCCGCGGCGGCGGCTGACCCCACGCGAGGAAACCATTTAGAACTCGGGGGAGACGGATGAAGGATCGTATCGCGCTTTGCGCCAAGGAGCCCATCTCTCCCTCTCTCCCCTTTTCTCTCCGTCTCTCACTCGCCCTTTGCCTCTCGCACTCTGCGACTCGGTCGGGGTACGATTCAGAGGATACTGAATAAAGTGGACGAATGGCGATGCCCTTCTATGCTTTCGGATAGTTTGGACATTCAGATAGATGTGAATGGATCGTTTTAAATGTATGGGAGGATGTTTTCAAGCGGTTTTTGTAGAATGATTCGTTTGATGGTTCAAGTACCTTTGATGGCGCGTTAAATATTTTTCAGCTGAATAGGGGCGAATTCTTGAATGAATTAAGCTCTGAATAAAAAAATTACGTAGAATAATAATAAATATCTTTCTAAGAAATTCTTATGCCTATTCATTTATTATTTTCCGTCTAATTCCCTAAGTGAATTTTATTTTTCTGTCGGTTTTTTTATTTAAGGCAAGGCAGATCTAAAGTATAAGTAATTTTTCTACAGATAAATTAGCTTTAATAAAATTGCGCTTTACTCGTGAAAGGCTTTTAAAGAATTGGAATCACTTAATAAATGCATTTAGAATTAAAAAATTCTATTAGAAGATTCATATTCTCATTATAAGTCAAGAAATACAATTTCCGATCGTTCCGGAAGATTTTAACCTTATCTAAAAATAAAACTGCGATTAGTTCTCGATTAAAAAATTTGAACACAATTTTACCAAAATCTAAAAAAATATTGATAACGTATGTTACCATCGTCTTCGGCGAAGGTCGCGCATCATCGGCGCACTCGTAGGTGATACACGTGCAGCGAACTCGTGGCTCTCGCGCTCGCCCCGGCGGAAAAAAAGTCCGGCCGAGCCGCAAAAGTTCGCGGCACGAGCGTATCTCGCGGCATGACTGATTGGCGGGGCCGCGTGATGAATCGCCCCGTTACGATTCGCCGACTTGAACTGATGATGAATTCCTCCGCCTTCGCTCAAAAGCGCGCGAGGGGCGTCCTTTGTACGCGCGGCGATGCCCCGAGAGCCGATCTCCGCGAGCGCGCGCCCCCGTACAGGATTAACCATAAGTCCTCCGGCGGCCCGGCGAACACGCGCGCCGGATGACTCGGAGGCCCAGCTTCTCTCCTCTTTTTTCTCGGCGACTTTCGTGGGGCGCGCCGATATGTGCGACGGCGGAAGGAGTGACATGATTTTTCGGAGGCTGAAAAAACTACCGAGGATACAAAATGTCGCTTCAATCGGACTGTCTGCTGTCGACTTGAACGCAGCGCAAGATTCTTTTGTTATGCGGGTCACGTGGTTTTTTTTATGTATCGTTGGTTGAGTAGAATAAAGTTGCGTGAGCGCCAACATTTTAAATTATATGAAAATTGAAACAAGCGTGTCTTTATTTCTTTTTATTTTTGTATTTCAATAAAATTTCAGATGTTTTATCATACAAATACTAATTGTAATAAGTAAAAGAATTAGCTTTGAATTATTTGCATGAAAAAGTATAGTTCACGAATGTTTATAATGTTAAATTAAAAAAAAAATAGCAGTACTCTGCTTATTTGCGATAAAAATGGATAATTTAATATGTAATGCTTTAATGCTGTACTGTGTACTCAATCTACGATGTAATTTATTACCATCTTAATTAAATAGCTATTACATGTCGATAGTAGTAGTTAGTAGTTTTTCAATAGATGAAATCAAAAACGTGTTTCATTTTTCCAAATATTGAACCCCTGACTTCAATAAAAGTTTTAAGTATTTAAATTTATATAAGATATGCAATGAAGTTATACGCACTTTCTTGTATAATTAAGCAACAAATTACATACATTTAAAATAAGTCCGGTATTTTGAAAAAATTTTTAAGACTTACCAATTTTTTTTTTAATTTTTAAGACTTTTTAAATGTTTTTATTATAGAAAATTAAATGAAAAAAAGTCAATGCATTGGTGAAAATTTAATTGTAAAAAATCAGAGTCGACGGGTAGTCGTGCGAGTGAGGGGCAGGCTCTTTTACAGAAGAGCGGAGGAGCCGTGTCGTGAGTGCGCACACGACTTGTAGATGCGAGGCGATAAGAAGGCGAGCGCAGCC
Organism: Eurytoma adleriae; assembly: GCA_900480045.1. NCBI lineage: Eukaryota > Metazoa > Arthropoda > Insecta > Hymenoptera > Eurytomidae > Eurytoma > Eurytoma adleriae. The sequence goes on from UXGC01000069.1 coordinate 223,247, forward strand.
TGGGATCGGTAGTTTCGAGGAATCACCCGTGAAGCTCGATGTTCTTGAGGGATTCGTTTCCCCGGAAATCTCTATTCTCATACTGCTACCGTGTGTCCTGCACGCCATTAAAAAAAAACAATTACCACGCTGCTTTACATAAACAGTGAATATAATGAAATTGAAACGAAATTGAAAATTAAATTATATCTTGACTCGCAATCATTTTTGAATTTAAAGTAGCTCTCTAGTAATTTAATTTAGCGAGTGTAAAATAAATACAAAATATTACTAGATTATTTATACGATAAAAAGTGAAATGTTTATTTAGATATTTAAAACCAATAATTTCATAAAATTTAATTTTTAACAAAAAAAATGATCAATTTGTTATGAAAAAAATTGTAAATATATTTATCTTTTTAATTTTTGAACGAGTATAATAGCATATACAGTTTCTAAAAATGAAATTCCATTCTAAATATCTATCAGTACTCGCGCTACGGCACTAAATTATTTCGAACAATTTACCAATTACCCGCTGAATGAAAAAAGTTGCTCTCCGGTACGTACGAGCGTATTAGCGCATTGAATTCCTAGAATAAGAAGTGGCGGAGTCTCGGGCCCCGGCGTAGCGTCCGCGCGGAATCGGGTAAACGTCGGGAGAGCGCGCTAACGCGATGATGAACACATTATTATCTATACGCGCTTGGCCTCTCCTCGTCAATCGGACCGTCGACCTCCGCTCGCTCCGGGCAATTCGAGCCTAATTCCCCCTTGACAACGTAATCGCCGCCCGAATCGGCCGCGTAATGGCATATTAAGTCGACGATTTTTCCTCGAATCCGCCGCGCGCGATAATGGAGCCACCGAGAGGCCGGAGAACGGTAGCCGCTGGACCGCCTCTTTATGTAAACCACTAAAACCTTCTTTCTTTTTTTATCAACGTAAGTGTACGATGTTAACATTTTATTTTTAATTCTTAAAGGAGCAACAAAGTAGATTGCCCAATGTTTTTTCTTCTCTAATAGTACTTGCACATTTATTTTTTTAGAAAGTTTTGCAACTGAAAAGCAAAGAAAGAGAAAAGGCGATCAATTTGAAAAAATATGACGTCATAAATTGAAATCCGGTATACCGCCTCGGAGAGCGACGCGAGCTCGTGCCGGCGGCTGAAAAATAGGACGTTAAAGTGAAATATTTGTCAATTGAATGCCAGCTGAATGCGCCTGGCAACGAGTCATGCATTTCTGTCGAGTCGGCCGCGGCGCGCGAGATACAGTCATCAAACGCCTCGTCTTTGACAGGGCAATTGCAATTTGTATTGTAAGCGTCATAATAAGTAGTTTGCTCTGGCTCCCTTCCTTTCCCACAGCGGCGAGCTTGTCATCCGCGAGCGCCTCGAAAAGTCCAAACACTCGATGCTCATAAACAGCGCGGCTTGGAATTCGGTTTGTTTAAAAAAAAAAGGAAAAGAAACGGGGGAAAAAGTGAGCGAGAGGCGCGAGGGAGAAAGGAGAGGACGATGATACGGACGATAATCCGAGCCGATATTCAACACGCGCCATTGGGCCTCGGTATTTTCTGTCAATACAACGGAGTCCGAGGTTCGTGCCGCATCGCCGCTGGAGAAACAGTGAGCGTCAGCGCGGTTTCGGCGACGCCGGACAGATGGGCCTTTCCGCGCGTGACTTTGAGGGCATAAATATTGAAAAGACAGAGCTGGATTTATAGCCGGGGAAATTGTTATAAGGCGTTAAAAAATAAGCAGAAAATTGAAAAAAAAAACAATTAGTCGCTCTTTTAGTGTTTCCTAATTGCTTTTGGATGTCGTGAGAAATTTAAGTATGGTCTTTTACTCGTAATTTTGAGAATTTGAACCAAGTAGTTAATAACTATTAAAAAATTAAACTTGCAAATATTTGCTAAAAATAACCAATGCAGAAAAAAAATATGTTATGCACCTCGTTACGAAATTTTTGTCTCCTTAGGGTTGTAAAATTGTTAAAGGTGAGAGTAAAAATAAATAGCGATCGCATGCGCAGGCAGTCATCAATCGAGCGGGATGACTCCTGGAATTTCGCTTAACGAGGTTTAGGTGCTGGATTTAAAGGGTTATAATCACGGATTCGCAACTTTTTTCCTGCATTACCATAAATCTCCGGGGAATCAAGTTATTACGACGCGATAAAATTTATACTGTAGAAAGTGAAACAAAACGAAGCCACCGGCTTTTCAATTCAGCGCGAAGAGTCGGGCGAAAAAAAGAAGTGGGCAGAGAGAGTCGGGACTCGGGAGGAAGGAGCATCTAGCAATAACTCAAAAAAGTGTCGGTCGTATCGCTAAATTTGGCTCTAATCAATGGCCGCGCGAGGCCCTCTGCGGCCGGGCGTGCACAAATTGCATTTTTCTGCTTGGCCGAGAAAGAGTCAAAATAAACGAGCTCGGGGGCGCGTGGGGGGAGCCCGAGGAAGAAGGACTCGTCTCGCGCGTTCCTTGTTTACGACGATAATGAAAAATCGCGCTTCGCCTAATAAACGCCAGGTCTCGCTCTCGCTCTCCCCGAGCTATTTCGCGAAGGTGAAAAACGTGGGGTGGGCCCCGGGAGAGAGAGCGCCTAGGGACAGTGCAAAAAGTCAGGAAAGACCGGCTGGAAAGGGTGGGCCTCGCCCATATGCGAGAAAGGTTCAAGGGGGCAAATTCGAAACGAATTCTTTTGTTTCGAGTTCTCCGCAAAAGGAGCAAGAGCGGAAATAAAAAAACTAGAGAACGAGAGAGAGAGAGAGGGGGAGGGGAGGCTTGCGCGCGGACGACGGGAGAATGGCAAGAGGAGCGAGAGAGCATTGCGGAGCACCGAAACGCGCGCGTGTGGGTACGCGGTGGAGAGTATAAGGTTTTATTTTCGAAATTTATGATTGTCAATAAATTTTAAAAGCGTTCCGTCTGGGGCCCTAAGGGCAGCCTTCCTCTCCGAGAGCCCCGAGAGTAGGAGAAAGAAAGAACCATCTCTCCGCAGACCGCAACGTTTGTCTCTCCTCCTGCCCCCTCCCTCGTTTCTGCATCTCGCTCGCCGCTCCTCCGTCTCTCGCCTCCCGCTTTTTCGTCCCGCGCGCGCATATATGCGAGGAACTGCTGCCCCTATGGGGATATTCGGCTTTAGCGCGGTTAATTGCGTTCTGCGCTTGCGCGTGTATTTTACAGCCGAGATTTTCTGACTTCTTCTCGAGCCGGCCTCATCGCCGTCTCCACTTCTGTTTTGCGCCGCGGTGTTTAATTGTTCGGGCCGGTTCCCGAATCGCCCGGCCAGCTAGCCCCGGGGATTATTATTACCGGCTTCGGACGGGAATCTCGATTTATCACGAGCCCCGGCTGATGAGCTATTTCGCGATTCCGCGTGCAATTCGAGGGCGATTTTTTTTACCCCACTGGCTTATACGACGTTTTAACGTGGACGACGTCAAAATATATAGGTTGCGCCTTTGCATCCTCTCTAAAAAATGTACTTTCTTTTTCTTCTAAACGAAACGAATATAATTTGTCATTTTTTCGTCGGTTATTTACAAAAAATAGTAAAGTGTAATTACCCTCATGGAAATAGTCTTGTTTACCTTCATAGATGAAACGATTTTCATAAAAAAAAGATAAGAGAAAACTTGATGGATTTTCATTAGGAAAGTTTATACTAATAAGTACAATTTTAAAGAACACTCTAGAATAGTGTAAAACTTAAGCAATCATAAAATACCGGCTAACACATAAATCTAGTACAAATAAAGAAAACTTTTAAAAGCACAGATTAATCCAGCCTCGCTAAACGAATGACCCCGAGGCGCCATTTTTCAATATCGCGTAAATTTTTCATTCAAGCAGATCGCCAGAGCTCGCAGGTGTAAAAACTTTAGTACCCGTAAAATCCAAGCCCATCGACATCCGTGGGGGCCCCCTCCGGCCCCCTGGCATAACCCTCAGACAGTCAATTAGCGCATCTCGCGCAAGGGCTCGAAAATCGGCGAGAGCATCGCGGCGTGTCAAAACGCCGGGGCGCCGCTCGCGTCCCGCCCGGCAAGTACGACTCCGCCGGACAACCTGCACTTAAAAAGCGGCCCCTCGGCGTACGCGCCGCTCCTCGGTAGTGCGCGCCGCCGATTTTCCCCCGCGAGAGCAGCGAGATCGGCCGGTCTCTCTCTCTCCCTCGCGAAAATCGATATTTCATGGCTAATCACCGGCATTTCGGAGGCGTGGAAAAGGGCCGGGGTTATTTATCGCGTCGCCCCCGGGATGCTGCCGGACCGGGCCCCGCGAGTCCGGCCGGCTTTTTTCTCGGATTCCGCCGCGCGCAGAAACTACCGTGAGCGCGCCGAAGACATCGCTTATCGGCCGGGATCTGTCTTGCGCGCCGGCGCGCCTTCGGCCGGCTTCGATTCCTCGATTGCAGGCCTGCCGATCTGAATTTGCCGCGAGAGGTGCAAGCGAGCTTAGGAGAGTCCGCCAGCAGGCTCCTTCAAGAGTTATTCCGTTGAAATTCCTCGAGGTGGGTTTACATAAAAGTCGAGTTGAAAAATCGTTGCGTAAAATAAAGTCGATCTTGGCGCGCGTGCATCTGATGGGCAGACTGATTATGAAAAATCTAATATAGAAAGGCTACTCGTAAAAGATTAACACTTTTTTTTAAATTGATGAACCGAGGGAAAAATGTTTGATTGAGTATTTGATTAAAGTATTTTTGGTTCGTTCTGATCGGAAAACGCCAGATTTGATTAAACAAATAATCTCATGTGATTCGGTACTCGATATCGGCCAGCAATCAACAAGACCGATGACGGAATCGATCAATTCACGCTTGGAGCAGTTTTTAAATAAATGATTGTACGGAGAACTGCGGTCAGTGACTAGTTCTTCTCGTAATATAATTTTTCCTTTCTTTCATTTGTATTCTTCATTTAATAAGTCGATTAATTGGAGATTTCAAGAGGAGATACGCTAGTTATATTGTGAAACATATTTTTTGTGCTGTAGGTACTTGTTTACTTCGTATTTTTATGTACGGACTGCAGTGATCAGTAATAACATGGATATAGATTAATTAAATAGATTTTGTTCCTATCTTTTGCAAGTAGAAACGTCAAGTATGTTAAAGACAGATACTTATTTTTTACTATTTCACAGTTTAATGGTAATTAAATTTAGAATTCTTGACGTTAATTTGATATAGAGGTAATGCTTTTTAAATATAAATAATTTTGAACTTGTAAGAATATTTATAAATTATATTTTACTTGGGAAAAAACAGTAGTCGAATTTTTTAATAAGATCTAATCAAGAATAAATAAGAAATGCTACTTTAGTTAACAATAAGTCTATTAATATACTCAGTTCTTGATCGTGGCAACTGTTCAAATTCTTTAAAAAGATCTAATGGACTATCCAGACGAATGTATATTAACAAGGTTTTTAAGCCCTCGATAAAAGATTTTTGAATCACGAACGAAACGGGTTAATAAGAGCAAAGCAAGCACTAAATATTCACAGCATTACGTACAAAAGGCGGACAAGATTTACAGGGCAATCTGTATACCGAAATGATTATTCATAATCAAGTTCAATCTAATGTTCGTGCGATGACGAAGCTCTCTCTTCTCCTCCGCTGCTTACGTTTTTCGATCGGCCGCACAATATTTCTCCTTTCGGTGAGGAGAGCGCATCTTTCGCCCGGGTCCCAAAGAGTTAAATTAATTAAAAACCCATAGGGAACACCCCCTTCCCCCTGCATCCCCCACCACGCCGGGAAAAGAAAGATTCCCCGATTCGATTACCATTATCGAACGTTACGTTTTGTTCTTAGCCTCGTTGCTCGCGTTCCTTTCCCTCTGTTTCTCCGGGACGCGCATATAACGTGTATACTTTTCTCTCTGTCATATCATTAGTCGGAAAAGACGGGCGGGAGGCAGGGTAGACAGAGAGCCCTGGGAGGGGGAGAAAAGTGGAGGAGAAGGACGAGAGCGACTTTCAGCCAATGACTTACCGATTCTCGTTCCCACAATATTGAAAGGCGTCGAGTCATCATTTTCGAGTTCGAGAGATGAAAGAACATTATTATTCCAATTTTAAAGGATGCGAGGAGCAGCCAGAGAGAGAAAGAGAAAGAGCCAGCCATCAACCCTTTCGGATCTCAATGGACTCTATCTCTTTGGTCTTATCTGCCTCCCTTCTCTCCTTTTTTTCCCTCCTCTCCGCCGCTCGCTGCCTCCGAGCTCCCTCCCTCCTTCGCTCTTGCATCCATCTGTCGAGGCCTTCTAAAAATTCCGAATGCATCGTTATTTAAGCTTTTTCTGAGGCTCCAACCTGTCACTCCCGGCTCCACTCCTCGAGGACTTTCCATATTTATACATCGTTTCGCGCCTCCTCTTTTTATTATCCTCGTCTGCTCGCGCAATTTTTGCCGTTGCGCAAACACTAGACTCCGCGCGGCAGTAAAGATATTCAATGAATCTCCGCGAAAATTTACGGGGATCCTAATGTCGCGCGTCAACGGCAGTTAATCATCCGCGATCGGCGGGAGATCGGCGCATATTCATGAGTCGCGATTACTTCATTTGTAATCAATTTTTCTGCCGCGAAAAGCGGCTTCTTGCTGCTACTGCCTTTTATTACATATTCATGGCTTATCCGCGTCCGCGGGATCCGCGCGGTTTTTTGCGCGATACCGCGGTGATTGACGGTCGCTCCTGACCTGGAATCCGCGCGTGGCCGACTGATTTTCTCGGATCGAGCGACGCAAACAGCGCGTGGCTCGGCGCGTCGTGACCGAAAAATACGAGCGCGGAAAATTGACCGCCCGGGCAGGAATCGTATAACGAGCGGCAGGGAAGGAGAGAGAGAGAGAGAGTGGAGCGAGGCGAAGGGCCTGATTGGCCGTGTAATCCCCATTAGGCCCCCACGAATCGATCCCATCGAGCCTCTCGAGGTATTCAAATAATCGAACAATGGCCTCCGACGTCTCTCTATTCCCCTCCGTTTTACCTTATCTCGCTGTCTTTATCTCGGCGCTATCCTGCCTTTTTTCACCTCGCCGAGTGCATATAGGGATAGGTGTGTACACGTATACGTGGAAGGAGCAAATTTGAATGATCGTAATGACGATATAATGCGCCGGATCGGGGAGAGGGGGAGATGGGAAAAATCTGGGGAAAATATTCCATTCCGTTTGGTAGTTAGGAGAAGCCGATAAATGACGATCGGACGATCTTCTGTCGCTCGCACGGATTGCTTTAGGTGCACGGGACTATCTGTAATTGAAAATTGAAAATATGCTCCAAAACTTTTTTCTTTACAATTCAAACATTTGCTTCTGATGGGCCTTCATTTATAACGCGCCGTTCATCTCGATCATAATTATTTTTAATGACAGTCATTTTTTATTTTACGTTTCAGACAGAAAAGTTAAATGTATTCCTTAAAATAATCTTATTTTAAATTTGCTGTATTTTTCATCCTACGTAATGTCTGACGTACTCTACATTTCTTGCGACTTTCTCGATCACTCGATATCAGCGTGGCTTTATTGCGTCAATAAAATGTATAATGTTTTATTAATCTTTATTATGATTCAGCTATTTCTTGTAACAAGATATCCAAATTGCATTTGTTAAGTAATGTTTTGAAAATTTTCCTTTACCATGTTTTGTTGTAGAAATTGTAACAATTATAAAAAACATTCGTCAAATCCCTATAAATTTTTCAAGAGTGTAATGTAATGTTGATTTGAGAAATAAAACACTTCGATAACTTTTACAAACTAAAGTTTTAGATTAATTTCCTTTATTTTCGGATTATTTCAGTAAATAATCCAAACACTGGTCAAATTTGAATACCATCACGATGAGGTGACCTTCGAAATGCACTATTTTCATAAAAACCGAATATTCTCACAAGTAGAATGTGAATTCCAATATTTTCAAAAATTCGAACGCGTCAATATACTTTACGCACAACTCTGCAGGCGTCGATGGGCCGAATACCTCGGGCAAGCTCTCGCCTCCCGGGCGGGATCCTTTCTTCGAAAGGTAATCTCGAAAGTAATTTGTCGGTCGATAGTCCATCTGCGCTCATAAATAAATCATTGCCGCGCAAGTGTGGAGATGCGATCAGCGCTCGGGCGAGATCACCGCTTACGCGCCGCGACGATTTCAGAAACAATAAGCGCCGCGATCGGCTGATTCCCGCATTGCGCGCGGAGACGGCCGCTCTAGTTCCGTCCCCGGGCTTCCACGAAGCGGTCGCCTGATAATGCGCCAATATAAATGCAAAGGCGAACGAAAATTAGTTTCGAGCTTTGGACGCTTCCCCGTAATCGCCGCGCGGCGTCTCGACAAAAATTGAATGCCAACTGCTATACGGCTCCGAGTGATCCTCATCTTGTGAAAAATGTCTCCAAATTCGTGCGACAAATATCGGACCGAGTCGGAGTTAAATTTTTTGTTTTTCAGAGAAAGTTTTAGATGATTTAGGAGCAGGCAGAAATGTTGTCTTGACTTTCAACTACAAAAATCGACATTCACATTATACTTTATTATTAAGTATCGAAGCAAATATGAAATTCACATTTTTAACAATTTTAATAATTGCAGCACGAATGACATTTACCGCAAATTGCACAAAATCATCAAAATTAAATATTAAGTTTTAACTTTTGGAATGGTTGAACTTCAATTATTCGAAACCTCTTGAGCCTCACATAGACGTATCTGCGGCCAAATCCGAAATCATAAAGAATCAAGATCGAACCAGTCGAGCAAAGAAAAAAAAGAAAAGCAAATGAAAGAAACAAATCATGCAAAAAATTCTTCTCCCTTTCGTGCAGATATCAGTCGCGTTTAAAAGGTGCACCGGGGCGCAGATGCGGCGAGGCCGTTGGAGCTCGGCGAGATATCTCAAATCGGAGCGGCTTCGATTCATTTAAAAGATACGCATCTTTCGCTCGAAATATGAATACCATATATATCGCACTCGCGTGTCCCTTCGGCAGGAAGAATGGGAAACAATTACAATTGACGCGGGAGCGGAGGAAAGAAATCGATTTGCTCCGCGGCCGGGCGCGCGGATTGACGTCGCGCCCCGATCTCTCTCCTTGTTACTTATCCTTTTTTTTTAATTCCTCGGAATACCGGGCGAAGATTGAAAAGAGAGAAGGAGAGGAGAAGGAGGAGAGGCCGCTCTTTCTTTCTTCTCGGATAAACGATAGATTCTACGGGTCGCCGTCGTCGTCCCGCGGCGCGCGCCGCGACTGCTTGCTTAAACGTCAGTTTGAAGAATTCTTCACGAGTCAGAAAAATGAGCATCGTCATGATTTTTGAAAGTAAAAAATGAAGAGAGTCGTCGAGAGAGTTCACCGCGCCTCGGACGCCGGGCCCTTTTTACCCGGCGATCCGTACGGACGGGCTGCGCTTTTGCTCCGCAACGTGTGTGAAACCTACTACGGAATTTCTAGCTTTTACTATTTCTTTTTTCTTACTTTTATGTAAAGAGGGTTTTACTACTTGCTTTCAAATTTTGTTTTAGTTTTTTTTTTCGATGTTTAAAGTGCTTTTGCCTAATGCTATAACCATCATGAAATTTTTTACTATATTCTTTTAAGTATGCACTGAAATTTTGTAAACTTTTTATTTGCAGTAAATCATTATTTATTTTCTCAGAGAATCAAAGAAATATTTTATGGATTATCAGTTGAAATTCGCAATGTTTACAAAAACTAAATGATTTTATGCGCCGAAGGAAAAGCATAATTTTTCACTTGACCTATATTTTGTCAATTTTCGCTTATAAATATTTTGCTACATTGTTTTTTTTTATAAAGAAAAATTTGTTTATTTAAAAAATGAAGAAATTAATTGAATTTTCAATCTAGAAATAAAACGGTAAAAGAGAAGGGTTCATGCCCTCGTACCCCTATTCCTCGACGCGGACAGCAGGCGAACAGGTGAGATGACGTCTCGCTGCCGTAGAATCATGGAAATCAATTTTTCATCGCAACGAGAAATGAACATTTCAAAACTCGCGGCGCGCGCCCATCTTACGGCCGAGAGAACGAGAAAGAAAAAAAAACGGCGGAAAAAGAGGCTAAAGAGGCAAGGCCGATTTTTCAAATTAACCCTCCCCAGATGAAAAAAAGAAATCCGTTTTCTCGAATCCTACGCTTGTCCGGAGCGTTACCCGGCACAAAATACCCGCTCGCGAGGAGCTTAAAAGCCGAGCGAGAAGAGAGAGAGAGAGGGAGAGGGAGAGACGCCACGGCGGCGAGCAATTAATCATATTTCGAAAATCATTCCGCGCCGAGATCTCGACGGCCAGATATTCAGACGGAGCTGCGCCAGCCTCCGAAAGTCCAGAGTCATAGCGCGGGAGACGAGTCCGGCCGTAGGAATATCTTCGGACGACGAGAAAAATCGGTATAGCCGCATTGAAATCGTGATACGAGGCGCTTCGGCATTCCACCGGCTCTCCTTTTTTTTTCTTTACGTCGAAGAATGAAGAGCACCGACCGATAACAAGTTCAAGCTCTCCGGTTTTTTACGATCAAAAATTTTCGGCCGTTGCGTAAAAGGCATCCTCGCACGGTCCACTTTTCCCTCGTGAGAATGAGGAATCGATTCTGCCTTTCGAGTATGTTTCATTACGAATGTCACGGTTTAAGTCAAGTGCGGCTTTTTTCTCTTGAATAATAATCATTTGTTGGCGAATAATATTTCAATTTTACATTATGCAAATTGAATTAGTCAAGATGGATTTTAAGTGCGCAATCAATCAAGTGTCTTCTAAAATATGAAAAATAATGTTTGCGCAGCAAGAAATTGCTAACTTTTTTCACTTTGTTTTTCCTATTACTTTGCAATATTTTGGTTACGGAATAATTTTTTAATTCTATAAAATCCGAATATAGTATAATTATTTATAATAAGTATTTTTCCGTTTATTAAAAATGTTTACATACATTCTTATCGAAAAACCAATTAAATTACAGCACAACAGTGCAAAACAATATCTCAAAAAGTATCAAATTATTAATATATATCTCATTTTATTTATTTAGGTAATCTAGTTAAATTAATGTTCGTAGAATATTTTCACTGCCACCCGAATAAGCCAGAGTCATCGATTGAATACACTCAAGGACATCGTGAAGACTTGAAAGCGCGATTACCCCGAATTAAAAAAAATCCGGCAACCATAGCTGAAAACTGGGCAACACGTGAAATTGCCCGTAATGCGCATGCAAAGTCGTAATTCTCCGAGTCCCGAGTCCCGAGCGAGTCGAAACGCGCGCATCCGTCCGGCGGCGCGGTTAACTTTTAAATTTCACATATGAATTTCGCTCGTCTCGTCGGAAAAAAATTGCAGAGCTCAGAAAGGGGTTTAAAATGCAGAAAAAGAAGCGTCGAGCGCCGGGAGGGTGGGGGGAACGGGGGGGAACATTACGCGGGCCCCGGCCAAGTTTCCCTCGCGTGCGATGAGTTTTTGGCGCGCGCTGGATAATGCTTTTTACGATTCAAAGCGCGTTAAAGTTATACTTAAAGGCGAAACAACGCGAACAATTCTCAAACGCCGACGTCTGCGCCCCGCTCGCCCTCCCCCCCTTCCTCTGCTTGCATAGCGCGCAATTATAGCCAATTTCGCGTAAACGAGAGCAGAACAATCAAATGTAACTCGTATGCCTGTGTGCTGGCCCGGGGAGCCGGGGGGAAAGGGAAGAGGCGGCAGAAAAACGTCGAAAAAAGTCGCCGTTTCTCCGTCTGTCTTCCCTCTTTGCCTCGCCCCTTTTTTACCCTTTCCCTCGAGCTTCGCGCGCATATGCTCTATTCCAATTAAATCGGCGGGCTCAAAAACGCTGCGTAGCCGATTGTTAAATCAATACGCATTAGCATACTCCGCCGACTCCATTTTTCTCCTTTCTTACGTGTTTAAACAATTTTGCGCGCGTTCTTCTTCAAAAGTAGATTCGTTTTAAAACGCGTTTACACAAGAAAATTCGATGTACCACGCGAAAATTGCGCCGAAGCGAAAGACGCAAAACTGCGGCAATTGCGGCTCGTAACCGGTGGAATGGCCCATATAGTGGCGTACCTTCCATAACCCAAAGTCTCGGCGTCTGTTCTGGCTGGACGACCGCGCCGGTCGGAATTTTTAAATTTTGTCACGTTCGCTTTTAAACACAGTCATTTGTGCCATCTCCGCTCTATGCTCGCGTCCATTCCCTCTGTTCTTTCTCTCGCTTTTACTTCCTTCCTCACCAGTTACACATATTATTTCTTTCTGCGTATCTCCAATTCCTCTTTACTCGCTCGTCTCGCTTCCCTTTATTTTCATCGCGCGCATCTACAGACGAAATTTAAAATTGACCATCGCATACGGCCAATTTAACTTTTGCTTTCAGTCATTATACGTTTACAAAAGATACGCCAGTTACGAATTTCGCGATGCGCATTAAAGGTTTTACTGTGTAATTTGTGTAATAATTTTATTACTACATTTGTTACACAAATACAAAATATAAAATGCTGTTATATATTTAGTAATAGTCGATTGAAATAACGAGTTAAAACATCTTTATTACTTTTGAATAATAAAAACTAACTTGGCATGTTGTTTAAAAGAACTAAACGTTTTTTCAGATACTAAAAAATTATATCCTTCAAAAAAAAGTTGTGACAGCATCATGTTGGTAAAAAAATCATCTTTATAAATCCGATTTTACGTCGTACAGAACGTGAAATTTTAAAAACTTTATTATTTAATTTTTTTCAGAATAAGCAATAAATAATATAAATAATTTTCTTATATAGAAATGAAAAAATGTACTAAAATTTTGAATATTCAGTAGTGTTACTATAAAAACTATTCAAACTTCAATTCGATAACAATATTTTGCGAATGTAGGTATTAGTGTTTATTCGGTAAATTTCAAAATCGACTCGCCGCTCAGATCTTCAATTATGATTTACGACGTCAAATTTCGTTTTCAATAATTTCCGCAATGATAATGATTCGCGCGAAAAAAGCAATTCTGCAACTCACGTATCCACTTATCGATCCGCGTTCCCGCGTCCCATTCCTTAACCTTTCCACGTTTCGAATCTTGGCCGCGCCAAGAGCCGATCGCCGGGACCACCCCATCCCCCGCTCCTCCTTTTTTCTCCCATCCCCGTCCTCCCGAATCGAACCTCCCGGAGATATTAACTTTATTTCGAAATTATAACATCTGGCCCTCTGCGGTCCCACCTTCCCGGAGTTTGTCCGCTCGCAATGCAGCGCCGCATCCGCCGCTAGATCGTCCCCTAATCCCGCGATCATTATTATCCCCACCCTCCCGGCGCGCCCGAAAATTGCGATTGGCGTAATGAGCGCCGAAATCGATCTTCCACATTACGATTATGTCCCCGTAATTTGCCGTTTCACGGAAATATCGCGATCGCGCGGGCACCGCGGCTTATCTGATCGGCGCGCGGCGGACGAGTGTATTCCGTGCGTCGGAATCGGCGCGCGCTGCCGATCGCGATAAGGGCCGATTCTCGCTCTCCTATTGTTAATAAAGCTCGGACTCCTCGTTTTCTAAGCCGCTCGGCGCGAGCGGGGACGATGGGAACAGGGAGGGAGAGAGAGAGAGGGAATCCGAAGGGGCAGCGGCAAAAGGACGAAAGAGGCGAAGGGGGGAATTGATGGGGGCCGAGCCCCGGTATATAGATGAGATGAGCGAAGGAGGAGGGAAAAAAAAGGAGCCGGGAGAGAAAGAGAGCCGGGATATGACAGCGGCAGCAAATCGCGATATGGCCGGACTATAATATTGTGGGTACCTCGGGTCTCCGTCTCTTTTCGAATAATTCAAAAATCGGCCGATCGAACGCACATTTATTTCTGCGGCAGCCCCTCGCAACGTGTAATTATCGTAGAGCCTCGCGCGTTTCTCTCATTCGGCTGCAGTGGTGTTCAACCGGACAGCCGACGCGGGAGAGCGAGCCGCGGCCCCCGCGTCCCGGCCGAGAGCGTGCGTACGGCTCGGCTATATTTATGCGATTTGTCGTTAGGATATTTCAAGTGGCGATTACGCCGCGAGCGTCTACGCACGGCCTGTCGTGCCGGTGATTTTTGGCTTATTGATAATGACGATGATTCGAGATGCTCGATCGCAGATAGACTGACTTTTTTTCACGGCGAATGCCTCGTTCATCTTGTTGTTCAATTGTTTATGTACCTGACTTACTGTGCTAAGAATGCGTTTCACTACTTATCAAGAAAGTCAAAGTGTTCTGTTTCTTTGGCTCCTTATGCTTTAATTTCAATTTAATAGGATATTTTTTAGGGATTGTCAATAATATTAATAAATTTATAGGTATCGAACTTCATACCCTGTGATTTGAATTGAAAGTTAGAATAATAAATTTACTGATAAAAACGCGATATTAGAATTGTATTATAGTTGTTTAAGATGTTTCAATTATTTCTTTATTTTATTCCAAAACAGAAAAAATGGGATTCCCCCAGATTCTAAACTCTTCCTATCATCACATTTCGCAATCTCTAATTGGGATCTGATCTGAAATATCACGCCGTTTTAGTCGTCGATTCCAATTGAAGATTTTCTAGAATGCATACGAAATACTATCAAGATCTAAATTAGATTTCAATTAGCTCTTGATGTAATTTGAATATACAGAATATAAAAATGTTTGAATTCTATAAATATTCGGTAATTAAGTGCACCATGCCTATATCTTTTTATGTCAAAAATAAAGTATTTAATAAATATTTAAAAATGTTAGTTTAAATGCTTAGGAAAAATACTTGAATATAATAAGGAATGAAAAAGAAAATAAATAAAGCTTTCGAAAGATTGCAAAAACAATTATTTCATAATAAATGGTCAACATATAATACATTACCAGTGGTATCAGCAGCCATCTCGAAAAGGCCGCGATTTTTTAAGAAAAGTCATAATTGCTATTTAAATACATCCACGAAAGTGCCGATAAAATCGAGCGCTCGTGCAGTGCAGCGGCATGCAAGGGCAGGAATATTTCACGAACTCCCCGAGTCCCCAGAACTACCCACCTATACTATTAATCACACTTTGTTCCCGAAGAAAAACAGAATATAATGACGCAAGATTTTTAAATATTGCCGCACTCGCGTGTAAAATTTATCTCGCCCCGGGATCGGCAGCCCCGTATCTCGCTTTATTAACTCTGATTTCCCTCAACCTATAATCACCGGCGCGTGGACCCCGAGCTCGTCCGCGGTGAGCTCAGTTCGCGACAAACTGCCGGATCGGCCGATTTTTCGTACTTACAATTTTTTCTTTTTCGTTTTTTCACCGTTTTATCTTATCGGCCTTCCTCTAATCGTCGAATCGGCGAGAAAAAGAACTCGCGGCCACTTTGCTTATCGGGCAGAAACTTAGATTCCACCGATCTAGTCGGTATCTATGATCTCTCAAATTTCCTGAATAAATCGTTCGCGGGTGATAAATCGACCGCTCGCAATGTTTCACAACAGTGTTGGAGACGATTGTAATTGCTGATTTGGTCAAGTGAAATCATACGACTTACAAAATCTTTTTAGACGCCTCAATTGCTTCCGCTAGTTTTATTTGGTGAAAGAATATTGATTGGATGTGGCCTGTGTGAACCGCTTATATGTGTGTCATTTGAGTTAGGTCTACGCCTACTCTTATTACAGCAGCAGACGATTCAAACAGTGAGGCTTTTTTTCCTAAGATGCGCTCCTTTCATGTTGACTTGAATATAAAGAGCTTCCGGCTGCTCAAAATAAAAACTTTCGTTTGAGAAAACGAAAAAAGTTACCCTTTCGTATATTTGTAGTTCATCCCTTTCTCTCATTTCCTCCTTTTTTAACGAAATTGAATCGTTTGAACGTAAATACTGAGATATTTTCGCAGCGGAAAATGGTTTGTAATAAACTAACATCCGATGTTTTGTAACATCATGTTAAATATATAACATTACGTGCAAATGCAATTTTTAAAATTTTATCGAAAGATTGATAAAGTATTTAGAAAGAGTATTATAAAGAGAAATATGTTGGATCAATAACACTGTTTATTAAATATTTCATATTTTTTAATCTTTTAGATAATTGTTTTCATCAATCAAATTCACGAATGTTTTCATATTTATTGCCATAATTAATGTCAACATATTTAATATAAATATTTAATAAAAAACTAAATCTAAAGTATATTTGTTAAAAACAATAAAAATAGATTTTGGATATCATATAGAATAAGGTGAAATTTCACAAGAGTCTCTGGGAAAAAGTAACGTTTGGAAAGTAAATTTTTAAAAAACGTTAGCATTCGATCATTAGGATTTCTACGGTGCTGTGAACTCTTTCACGCTTTTCGGCGCTCTTGATTGATGGATCATGTGGGCCGTGCTCCGACCCCATCGGGCTCCGAACTCGCGCGCATTTCCTCGCGCCCGCAAGACAGAGGGCGAGCGAGCCGGCCTCCGAGCGCCAATAAAAAAAAACAGCACGTCGCAGACGAAATTTTTCGATGAAAACCTTTAAAAAAGACCAGCCGGTGGAGTACCCGGCGATTTTACTCGGTGCACGCCGAGGAGCATACTCCGTGCGTGGAAAAAATTTTTTAAAGAATCATGGCTCCGTAGCTGAGCGCAATGAAAGACCGAAATGATTAATCGATTTCTTGATCGCCCCTTCAAGTAGCGCCGTATGTGGACCCGCCGATGCCTCTACCTCGATCATCAAGGTTCCTTTTTTTTCCGTGAGACTCGACGTTGTATTACTATGGGCTGCGGAAAAAAATCGATCCTCTCCACGTGAATTCTTCAAATAAGTACACTTTTTTTAATGATATTAACCTTATGACGGATTCTTCAGAAATTAAAAGAGAAGCTCGAGCTTCGAGTGTTCGAACGCATAAAAAAGCAGGTAAGAGCTACCAGCCGGTGGAGTCGAAGTAATTTTTGTCAACAACTAAAGATTGATGGTGAATGCCGTATAAGACCATACCTTCGTTGTTTACAGTATAAAATTAAGGGGTCAGAGCTAAGGTTAAAGTAAAAAAACTGTTCAGTAAATTATCTAGGAACATATTTCAAAATAAATTCGAAGTGTCAATAATATGTTTTTTGGGCTCATAAGAAATATAAAAGTCTGTTTAGCAATAATTAAAATTGAATTTTAATAAAATATATTTGCTATTGTTTAACACTTGCATTACATAATTTTATTAGCACAATCATTTAAATAATATTATATTTTAATAGCGTATTAATATCGTACAATACGTAAATAACTTAGAAAAAAATTCGAAATTTTAAATTTAATCTGCTTCTCAATAGAATTAGCCGCATCAATTTTTTCGATCGGAACAGGCAGGGCGCGGCGCGTAACAAAAAAGAACAACCGAATCCCGAGTCTCCTTTTTTTCCTATCGGGCCTTTTTTTCTTATGTCATCTGCCGGGAGCGAGAGTCTCACGGCGTCGCGGGGGCGGAAGTGCCGAGATTCAACCCTTGAGAGCGAGCGCGCGGTGCTTCCCCTCGCGCGCAGGGGGAGAGAAATAGCGGCTCCTCGCGCGGCGCGGCCGGGCAAAAAGCGGCTGCCGGGCGTTTTCTAATATTACCGCAGCGACTTCCATGAGAAAGACCGAAAAAAGCGGTTTCTGCCCCTTATTTCTCGCCACTCCCGACGATTTGTTTTTCCAAGCGCCCCGACGACTTTGTTCTCCTAATTATTCGGTTACTCGCGCCGACGTTAATTCGTGAGCCTTTGTGAGGGAGGCGCGTCGGTGCAGCGGTGGATGCGCGCCTCGGGGCGTATTTTTAAGTCGAGGGTATAGGTAAAAAGTCGACGTCGAGTTCGTTGACCAGAAAGCGCATTCCGCATTGGAAAATCTAAAATTGGTACGTTTTCGATAAGACCTTTTTGACTCGATCCGCGGGCCATCTGCTGTACCAGTTATTTAAGTATAAGTGAAAGAGTAGAGGGAAAGATTGATATGGAGAGGAAGAACGTTTAAAATATATGAACATAGCCTGTTACTTCTCAAGGAACTTATCGTACCCACATAAGTTGCTGGAACGATCAACCTGACGTACTTAA
This sequence comes from Eurytoma adleriae, assembly GCA_900480045.1. Classification (NCBI taxonomy): domain Eukaryota; kingdom Metazoa; phylum Arthropoda; class Insecta; order Hymenoptera; family Eurytomidae; genus Eurytoma; species Eurytoma adleriae. Next base: position 241,363 of record UXGC01000069.1, read on the forward strand.
ATTTCATAAATGTTGAAGCTTGTAATGTTACAAATATGCACGTGACAATTGCACAACATGAGTTTTACTACAATTTATTATGATTAAAGATTTTGTACAAAACTTGAAATCCCCAAATTTATTTGTACAGATTTGCTCATTTATTTCGTATTGACAAAGCGATGTAATTTGTCAGTCTAATTAGGAGATTTTACTTCAAAGATTCACTGAAGAGTCACGTGCGTTATCCCGGCCTCTTTCTATTCGTATTAATTGCGCATGAGCTTTGTTTTAGGTGTGAATTTTTTCCATTTTACTTGAGAATTACTTTTACATAACTTGTATTTCCTTTATCGTACTCTCGTGCAATCTAGCGGGGTTGTTCTTACGCTCTAAACTGCAGTGTATGACTTGCGCATATTTTATTACTTGCATATTACTTACGTATCAATTGCGAATTATATATGAATTTATAGTCGAGAAATACTTTCTTTCTTTTCGCGTATTACTTTCGTATTACTTGCAAATTTTCTAGTTATTATTGCACTTCTCACGCAGGCTATTACTTGCGCATTACTTGCATATTTTTCACGTATTTCGAAAAATCTGTAGGAAAAATAAACTCAAAAAATGTCACCTCAATAAAAAATTTTCGTAATTTCACGTAAAAATTGCTAGTAAATAAAATTCAACAAGCGATTGCCCGAAAGAATAAACATGCAGAATCGACTTGAGCTTGAAAACAAAGTGAGTGCACGATAATCCTTTAAGCAAACGAGCAACAAGCAACATACTCGAGTTTTAATACCCGAGCGAGACAAACCCCATCGAGTGGTAAACGAAAAGGCCGTAGCATTCGATCGTCGCGATAAATCTGTCCATGGGCAGGCGGGCATGCGCAATCACGAACTAAATTTATTTCCCCTTAAACGGCGCGCATCATCATCGCGGCCGTCGAGTGCCCTCGAACCTCGCGCGCAGGAAAGTCTCCGGCTTTTCCAGCTCGTGCAGGCGCGCCGTGATTTTTTCTCGCCCCCCTCCCCCCGCCCTTACCACGGGACGAGCGCCAGGCCACTTTAATGGGCTCTCGTGCGGGCGGAGGGAAGCGTCGCGGTGCAACGAACTCGTAAGTGCGAAGCGCCGCGCCGCATCCGAAAAGTGAAATGAACCGAGGAGATACATAATTCGTATATCCGTCCGCCGGCGTGGGAAGCCGGGCCATGTGACACAATGCGCCGCGACGCTCCAAATTTCACCCGGACGAGTGCCCCCCTTTCGTCGCGCTCGCGAGCTGCGTACCGGAGCGAGTGCGCGGGTGCGTCGGATCTCGGGATTTTTGAGGAGGGCACGCGCGCGCGCGCCCGCGGAGAAAGTGCGCCGGGCGAGTGCGGCGCTCGCGGGGGGAGGGAGCGCGCGATGCGCGCATGAAAGAGACGCGCGCGCTCATTGCGATCGTTTTGACTTTGAGAACGAAAGCGATCTTTGTACGCCTCGTGAAAGGAGACTTAAGGCTGGAATAATTCAATAAAAAGCTGGCTTACGCGCCCGGCCGACAATGAGCCCGCCCGAGTTCGCTCTCCTCGCTCGCTCGCGTCCCGAGGAAATGTATATAAATCGAGCTCTATTACTGATTTTTTTTTTTCACCGGACGGACAAAGGGAACGCTTGATGCCGGGAAAAAGGAACGATTAGGCGGCGAGGGAGCGCGGCCGATGTTTCCTCCGACGATGGAGTGGCTTTGACGATGAAAGATTTTTACGTCTAATTGTATATTTTACTTTGCGGACGTGACGGCTTTTTATACACTTCGGATGATTAATTTACAACGGTTCTTGAACTTTTCTTCAAGTTCTCATCTAATTTTCAACGGGAAAACGTAATATTTGGAAGAGTGGAATGTAAATGGAATTTTTTTTGTTCGAATAGCGTAATTATGAAGTAGAAAATAAATTTTATCCCAAAGAAGTTAACGTTACGAAATCGAAAAAAATATATACCAAAAAATCTTTTGCTTCAGAAACAAATTCGAACAAAATAAGGTCTCTGAAAAAAGAAACTCGTATAAAAATATTTTATTTGATATAGCAACAGGAAATGAAGTAAATTTTATAGAAATAGCTAATCACTTTTTTAATACTTAATTTTGTTTGACAAATTAGCTCTCGAGTAAACTAAATTTAAATTAACTTCCAATTGTAACAATTGGCTAATATTGAAAAGATACAATCTTTGTAAAGAATTATTATATAAATTCATTACGAATACGAATAAGTGTCTATATACAGACCTCTTTTTATGCATTTGAAAGAAAACAATATTTCGTCATAATAACGAACACAAATTAAAAAAACCATTCATCTTTCAAATAAACGAGCAAAATGATTGCACCTCGCCGTAAGCGTAAAACTTCCCAGGCAAACGAAATTTCAAAAGCGTAACGTTCCCCGGTCGGTGCAAACAGCGTCGCTAATAGACGCGTATTTGCATCGATTGCCATAAAAATCCCCGCCCACGTCCGATAGTCGTTACTCCTCGCGAGGCTCTCACTCCGACTCGCGCGCGCGCGTATAGGTATACATACGCGCTCGCCTACCCTCGCAGTAAAAACACAGCGTAACGAGGCTCTCGGAGCGGGCGCGCAGTATACAGCTGTCGTACAGCTGACAGAGCGAGAAAAAAAGGGGTTAAGGACCCCGTGGCACGGGAAAAAAAAAGCCCCGAGAGCCGGTCAAGTGTCAAGCTACCGCGGGATAGAGGCGCGTAGAGAAAAAAAGCGACGACGGCGACGTCGCTCGAGTGCGCCCTTCGCGATTTCTGGATTTCCGGGCGTCTTTAGTAACCCGAGAAGCGAAAACACGCCGCGGACAGGTAGAGGAGCGAGGGCCGCGCAACCCCTTTGATACCGCGACGTCCTCGCGCGCGAGATGACATCGCGCGAGGGGTTACGCGCGAGCGCGCGCTCCCTCTCTCTCTTTCTACGCTTTTTTTCACGATTTCTACAGGGATCTCGGCTTTTTACTCCGCGCGCGCTCGTACCCCATTCTTTCCTTTCTCCCGGAACGGGGGGAGCCCGGCGCTCCCTCTCATTTCGCCCGTAAAATTGAAAAATCTTACCTGCCCCCCCTCGAGCGCGCGCGCCCGCCTCGGGCCAGCTGTGTTTTCTCAAAAGATCACGGATTTCAGATTTCTCTGGACCGCGCCGCAGCGCTCGCGCGCATTTTTTCTCTCTCCGTCTGGCTTTAATGCGGACGCGAGATCCGCGCGATCATACACTCCTCCGACGCGTGTTTTCTTTTTTTTCTCCTTCGGCGCAGTTGTCGCCCGTCGTCGCGATCTAGAGCCGCTTGCGTGCTAGGTGAAAGTGTTGAGCCGGGAAGATCGATCTTGATTCTTTCAGTTCGTACGTTTTTTTTCTCAAGACCGTGATTTAGTGCCCGGAGTTCGTAGGTAATTGTTTGGGTCTGCAGGTAGGGTGTGCGCAGTTAGTGTATGAAGGGTTGAAATATAGATGTATTTCGTGCTGCACAATAAAACGTATTTTTTTCTCTTGCATTGTAGAGAATATTGCAAGTTAATAACTGAACTATTAGAATTATATTTTTATATCAGCGTATAACATTGCATTTAAATATAATACAATGAAATAGTGACTCATAGATGGAATATTTATTCTGACAGTAACAAATTTAACTATTCATCTTTTGAAATTTACATTTTTTTACGATAAAAAGATATATAATGTTAAATTTATTCTTGATTTCTTATTGCAATAGATAATAACAAAGAAAATATAAAAAAACTTTACACAGAATTAAGTTGATGTAAAACTCATCATGATTTGGCGCAAGTGCTTGTGCACCACACATACATTTAACTATCAAAATAAATAGGTCTAGATAAAAATAAAAAAGTAAAGTATTTATCCTTAGCGATGTCAACTTGACAGTGAAAGAAACAATCTGAAAAAAGTCGATTATGTCGAGCAATGACAAAGCTAAAGGAATGTCTTCTTGTCCTCGATAAGATCGTCTTATTATTCACCGCTCGGATATTTAATTCAAAATTCAAGCGATTTCTTTATGCTCTCATGGCGCTTTATTACCATTTTATAAATGCGTTTATAATGTCACGACTGTAGAATCCGAAGAGAAAGTCTCCGCACTGCAAGTATGCGCGCAATTTTGTAAGTCGTGTTGTTATTACATCACTGACGCTCGCGCTCTTTCTAAAGAAAAGACGACTAATTTAGTTTTCCTCGCCATAAAGTAGTAACAAGCACAAGACTTTCTATTACAATAAATGCACGCGTAAAACTTCTTTTTATTGTCGCCATATTAATTTATAGTAGCGTTGCATTTCGCAGATTTTTAAGCCTTTAAAAAAAATTGTTGTCGATTTTTAATATTAGAAATTAAAATAAAACAAAAGATAAATTTCAAGTACTTTTCAATACCACGATCACGAAGAAATTCATACTAGTATATTCTTTTAATAAGTATTTTATTACGCAGTGCGATGTCGAAGCAATATTTATGCCTTTTAGTAATATAGGCCGCATTGCGCGTACGCTTATTTCCTCAGCGCGTAGAGATCGAAAATTTTGAAATGGAAAATATATTTTGAATTTATCTTCGAATCCGGAGGAAAGCGTCTCGTAGAATCAACAATGTACGCAACAACAGAAGATCTATTCGGATAAAGCCTTAGAAACTGCCTGTCATGTAATTTCTTCATGACTCCCGTGTAGGTGGTACGGATCAATCTATAGGTAACCCAGACGCGTTCTCAAGGCGCAGCAGCTTTCCATGCCCGAAAAATAGAAAAGATGACAAACATTTATTTGATGACATTCGAAAATTGGATTTCATGGGAATCTTACTCGCGGTGGAAATTATAAGATCCGATTCAACAATATACATCAGGTGTACATATCACGTTTCAGACGAGTAACATTTTTTCGACATAAGTTAATAATAAAATAATAGTACACGACACGAAGAAATCTTTATATGAAAAAAATAGTGCACCTTGATGTAATTATAGACGAGACGTCTTAAGCTAGGAAGCCAAGCGTTTTCCGAAAAGATGCGCACAAAAGACATGCCTCCGCCCGGAGATTCCACCTCCTTTCTCTCCTTTGTCGGATTATTACGGGCGTGCGTCGGGCCTTTCTTTGAATCGAGTTTGACATCTCCGATACCGTCGCGCCCCGACGTGGATCGGCGACCGCGCGGCGGCATGACGGTGTCGCTTTCGCGGCCGCATTCTGTTTTCCCTGGCCGACGGTATCTCTCTCCTCCCATTTTCCCTCTAAATCCTGTAAAAACACGAAAAGCGTATTCATCCGATCGTTTTGCCTTTTTCCACCTTTACAATTTCGAATATTTTTCTTTACGCTTGACAAATGGTTACACCGCATCGATGATTTTAAAATGTATACATTTTATACGTAATACTTTTTATTAATCGATTTGAAATTTATGTATTGATAGATTTAATTAAAATTAGTTTGTTGTCTGCAAATAGTGTAAAATCTTAAATATTTATACTTTTGAACATATTTCTCTTTTTCACGTTTATTACAAAATTTAAAGGGTTCTTTAAAATTACCGAAATGTATTTATTAATTTATTTTAAACAATGTAAAAATTAAGTCGAAACCTAAACTGTAACAATTTTAAAGTCAGTTACAATTTTTCTTATCCCAGACAGCAGAATTGCTTGGGTATCTAACTTTCATGTGACTTTTTTTAATCGCCGCCTAATTTGAACAGAGCAAATATGAGTAAGTACCATCGACCCAGCTATTATCCACCTATCCTCGGATTCAGCGTCGGAGATATAAGTGCGCGGCGCAAAAAAGGAGCGAGCGACGAAAATGACTACCTCGCTGAGACGAAATAACATACGGGGAGGACACACGGCGGATTCGCCGGCGATCGGAACGATTTTGCGAGGAAATTCGCAGGAAATAGATACGTGCAGTTTGCTATTTCTTCCACGGACCGACCGCCGTGAGACACTAGTTTCTATGACTGTGTCTTAAAAAAAAAAAAAAAAAACATGGGAGACGTCGTGATGCCACGTTTTTACGCAGTTCTGGGAATGCAGCTTCTCAGCGACGCAGACACGGCTTATTTACTGCACCAAGATTGAACGTGTCATTTCGTGGCTAATGTTGCAAAGTATCAGTGTGGATACTTACAACTTTTATGTGCAGCAAGAAATCGTTTACTGCTTGCTGGATTTAATTTATGGGAATGTCACTGATCGCTAGTGAAAATTGAGCCATCTATGAGGTCTATGTATTTTTGAGATTTTCGAAATAGCAAAGGATTATTTGCCAATTTTCAGAACTTCCACAAGAATTTTAAATCGACTCTGTTCTTTCTTACATAATCTTAACCGAAACGTATAATTAAAGTTTTTATATAATGGATGGATTAATAATTGATGAATGGATCTTCTAATTCGAATTTAGTGTGAAGTCTTCAAGCTTTCGCAATGATTTATTGCTATTTTTACGTTTATTTGAATTTCAATGAGTATTTTCTACTAAGTGAGGGCCTTTCTTGAACACTACATATTCAATGTCCAAACTGCTTTGCAGACGTGAACTGCAATATTCACGAAACTTCCTCAATGCACAATAAAAATACACAATTTAAATGAATTCAAAAACATTGAAATCTCCATTTTATGACTACTTTAAAAGATGAGAAAATGTTTGTTCACGCGTGACCTACAAATAATATTAGCATGCCTAAACGCGATTACGACAATCTGCCCCAATAAAACGCGGATATTATACTATTTCGTCGAGGATCGTTTATCCATCCACGGCGACGTATCCAACAGTTGTACACAAAAGAAAAGGCACTGCGCATCGGGCGAGCGGAAACATCCGCCTTGAAAAAAAAGAGGAGCGGTCCGTGAGTTTTTCCCAGGATATAATGCTCGCGCAGGTATAACCCGTTACACCGGGTTGCGTTTACACCTCGAGAAAGGCGGAAAAAGGGGGATCCCGGTCCTCATTGAAATGCAGACTCCCGGAGTCTGCTTATCATTTTCTGTGATTCTCCTCTCGCGCGCAGCATCTCCCTTTCCTCGTATTTCAACCCCTTTCGAATCGGCGAAAAACTTGAAATCCAGGGCCGGGGGGAGCCGGTGTCTAACGTCGAAATTAGAATTTCGTACGCACCGGTTGCGTTGATTTTTCACCGGGTCCGCCGCGCTCCCTTTTCAAATGGCCTTTTTTTCGAAACCCTTTTTACGAGTCGCCGCGAGAGCGAGAGTGGAAACGTTAGATCCGTGCCCATTATCCTTATGCAAATAGGCGGCAAGCTGCGCGAAAAGCGCCGATCTAACGCCGGCTGACGAAAATCCCCTTTTTACGCGGAATACCGGTTCATTTGCATAAGCGTATTTATCGTGCGCTGACGCTTTTTATGGTGCCTGCCATTTCCATGAAGTAATAAATGTTTTAGTAACCTTCCTACAATGTTTCTCCGCTGCGAGAGGAATTGGGGCGAAAAAAGAGGAGGGGAAAAAAAGCGGCGCGTTGCAGAAGCGTTAGAAAAACGCGAGATTCTCGTCGATGTAAGAAAACGGACGCTGCAAAAAAAAGCGTGAATAGTTGGAAATAAAATTGAATTAATTTTTCAATTTACATTTACAAGTCGTCATGTTACTTTGTTGAACCAACGAGCGATATAGTAAGTCTATTATATAAAATATAAAAATATCAGATTTTTGCAAATAGAGTATAGAATAATCGTTAGAATTAAGTAAAATAATGCGAGACATATAAATTTTAGATAGTAGTCCGGTTTACCTACACATTTGTGAAAAAAAATATGAGTTGTAATACTCTCATAAGCGAACACATATGCTAATGTTCAAGCCATAACATAATTTTCGAAAACAGATTTATCCGGGCATTTCCCAATCGTCAGTGAACATTGCGCTTGAAAAATGACGAAAAAATGGATCAGCCTTTAACCGACAGAAAGAGTGAAAAGAATGAAAGCTAAAAAAAGGCGATTTCCCACCTCCCCCCTCTCAGCCCCGGGTGACAAATGGATTTTGAAAATCGGCCACTCGAACTATCGCCACTGCGTATGATCGATGACATCTCCGTCCTCGCGTCGAAAATTCGCGCCGTATTAATGCAATCCGCCGCGAATCTCGGCGGCAAAACGATCGCCTCGCGGTCGTGTACGGAGCGTGCGCTAAAAAATGCATACGCATTAGCTCGGCTCGCCTGTTTTTAATAGTCTTTCCTGGCAGCCGCAAAGACGCGCCGCGGAGCTTACCCTTTTTTCACGGGCCATCCCCGGCGCTGGGGTATAAGGGGCGCGTCATTTTTTAAAGTGAATGACAGATGATAGCGTGTTTCTAATTCTGCATGTGGGAAAAGAAGAGAAGCGCCGCTGGTGAATGTCACGCTGCCACCCAAGCGAGGCGCAAGATGTTACGTTTTTTGACATAAGTAATCGATCGAGCCGAGCTTATGCCTAAAGGGGTTGCATTTGATCTTTCACCTGGCAACAATATTTTGATGCTCACTTTCCAAATTGAAAAATAAAATCTATCTGTACTATTTTTTACATTTAAAAATTTGGTAAATAAGTAACTATAAATTTTTGTCAAAGTGCAGAAAATATTACATATTTAAATTAGAAAAATGTTCTCATAAAAAATTGCAAATGCATTTGTTAATTATAGAGTAAGACTAATAACAACTAGACAAACGGCTTGTTTTCTGCCACAAATGAAACACTTTATCACCCATTACTTGTTATGAGAATGAGTTGCGAAAGGATCGAAACTAGTTCAATAGTAACCAAAAAAATTCCTTATTTTAGTAATTACAAATGGAATACAAAAACGTACTAAACTCTTTTAACAAATTTCTTGCAACTAAATGTGATAGCCTATTTTTATCTATGATAGAATAGATAAACATTGGATCTAATCTAATTATGTAAACGAGCCCGATTTTAAATCATTTATATCTATTAAAAGTGAAATTGAACCTGAAATTCCAAAGAACCATTGAGACAAGCGATTACAAAGTTTAAATCAAATCAGGATCGAAATTTGTTCTAATTTTTTGTTCGAATAAGTGAGTTCATTGTCATAAAACGCATTACAACTTTTTACAAAAGAAACCAGAGAAAAAGAATCTTGAAAAATGAGCGCAAAGTTTGTAATAATAAAAAAACACAATTTTCTTTGTATTGACAGATTTTTTAAAGCCATTTCTTAGCATGCGGTGAAAGTACACAACAATAAATAACGAAAAAGCTCACTCGAGTATCTTAGTAAAGCGATCGATAATAAAACGTTCCCTCGCGTGCCCGATGCTCCTCTCGCGGGATAGGCCGCGAGAATTAATAGCGCGCGGCTTGGCCATTCAATAATCCGCGGGGCGAGCATTTGTAGAAACCGCAAAAGTCAAATATTACTTTTCGGTTGTATCCACTCGTTAGGGCCGTCACGCGATGGCGGCGCGCCGCCGCGAGGCCGAGCGACGAGCGAGAGAGGCTGGGGCCTTTTATTAAGTGATTACTCTCATTAGGCCGCACGCGATCGCCGCCGAAGCGATCGATTTATCCGCCTCGCGTTAATTGAAAGCCGGCGCACTTTTTTCTCTCTCTCTCTCTCCCAGCGCCGGCCTCCCCCCAACCCCCGCTCGCGCGCCGAATACACATCCGCGCAGATATCGGAGATATAACGGAGTGAGTTTAACGGGCGCCGGGACAAAAACGCAATTAGCACGTTAATCGAACGACGCGCCTAGGAATCTCCGCCGGCGCGGGGCAATTAAATTTTATTCCCGCCGCGGAAAAAGCTCCCGAGCCTCCTCGGAATATTCAAAAGCGCGCGGACGGGGGGCCTTATATCGAATTACAATAATCGTTACGCCAACTTTTAGTGCTAATCGCGGTGAGAGCCTCCTGGAATTCTCATTTTCTTTCTTTCAGCAATAAATCACTCGGCTTCAATTAAGTAATATCGGCCGGGGAGAGAGCGAGAGAGAGAAAAGGGCGAGTCGGGCCATTAAATTGTTTCTCCTACGACCTATACGGGCGCGCGGATCATGTAGAAACTTTTGCATTTTTCTTGCGCGCTGCAAACGTGACGGTGTGTATATGTATAATTGGTGGCGCGAATTCCTGGCTGCCGATCGCGGCGGATCCCTCCATAAATCAATTAATTTTCGGCCGGGGCCCCGCGCCGACGCTAATTTAAATTCTTTTGGGGAAGACACGCGGAGATGACGGCGGGGACAGGGGCAAAACAATGGGAGCGAGCCGCGAGCGGAGGCCGCGGAGTCGCGGACCGACGCCACCTAAGCATCTCGCCGATCGGATTCCGCGCCGCCGCAAGAATTCGAGCGACGCCCGTAAGAGACGAGCAACAGGACCGCGAGCCGAGACATCGCCGCTTCATATTTCTTTCGACGCGTCGGCCCTGGATTGTACATCGATACTTCGTTGTATAGCTGAATTCCTTTTTTTTTTTTATTTTTTTACAACATTGGAAAATGATAAATTGCTGTCTACGATAAAAGCTAAATTATGAATTTTTACAAATTAATTTGTTGAAATGTAAAAAGACTGAAGAATGATAACGTTTCTTTAGTTGTCATCGACATAATTGTAGAATTAAATGATTATAAATGGTATAATTTACAAGTACAAAATTGGTTTCGTTTGATCTGAAAACGTCAATTTTCATTATGTAATTGCTTGCATGTCCTTTAATCAAATAAATTTATTTTGAATTTTCTATAACAAACTTATTTTGTTAGTTGTATTTATTTTGTTATTTTCTAATTTATACGTCAGCACCATTAAATCGAATAATTAACATCTACGCCATCTATTCATGATATTATTGTAGAAAGTTACTATTTCAAGAAAAATTTGTAAATTTTTTAGATTAAACAACTTTTAAATAAATATATCGAAAATATGTATCATACTACTTGCTCACACTATCGATAATAAATGATAATTTGTTTATTTATTATCTCTGTTAGGTAAAACTACTGTAGGTAACAGGGTGCATCAGCTGTCGATAAAACAGATTTCAGCTCTGGATCGTCGCATCATTATAATGTACTCACCCATCAGTCGACTATTCAGCTACAAGAATGCGAAATGGTACATCAATAGTTACGTTACACCCTATGTCGATAATACAGATCGCATAGACATTATCGATCATTCTTTAGTATCAAGTAAATGGCGCTGATATCACTAATAAATATTTTTAAAAACTTTTTAAATAAATATTATTTTATTATATTTTAATTTGCTATGATACGAATAAAAATAATTGTAAGATAAAAGAATAAATATTATAATTAAATAAAGTGATTAATTTATTCTGGATTGATATTACTCATATTTTCATAATATTCATTAATTTCATAATTAAGATCAACATATTAATTGAATTAAATTTAATTGCTTATTAATCATTTTTCATTATAAAACTTATATGGATTTAGCACAATTGCATTAAGTGATAAACAAATAAATATTCATACTTTTAAATAATTTAAGTGTAAATAAAGAAAAGTTTAAATTTGTAAATAAATGTCACTTTAAATTTGTAAAAAAATGTCACTTTAAATTTAATCAGTTATAAAAAAATAATTCTTTCCAGCTTAGGAAAAATGTTGTAGTGAAAGGTAATTGTGGGTAAAATAATAACAGAAATATTTATTGCTGGTCACATTTATTCCAGTCGACGCTTATAAATAGTCAAATACAATATTTATAAATTATGAAATTTTTTCGGACAAAGTATCAAATTCTTCGGATTTGTTTCTTTTTTTTATAATAGTCTGAGTGCCGACAGACTTTAGATTCGCAACGATGTTCATTCGTCGACGACACCAAAAACTCGAGTACTACTTTAGTCCTCTGCGGTTCATTTCTTTTTCTTATCCTTTCAAGATAATCCTGACTATGTGACGAAACATGAACGCATTGTACGCAATGTTTCTTATCTGTATTTATTTACATGTTGAGCAAACTATAATGTAAAAAAAAGAAAACAAACGTGGGGGGAGCCTCCGGCGTAAGTCCCCATTGCATAACACCGAATAGTAATAAACAGTCTTGTGTTGGGCTTAGTAGGGGTGATCATTGGTTCACCATCGATTACGAAAATTGGGATCCCTTCTGCAGACGTTGAGCTCCCAATTTTCTCATCGACTTTTGCTCTTTTTTGTTATAAAAAAAATGCTTTGTTATCGACATTAATTCTTTTGCATACATTAATGCATCGAGTAAAAAAAATTATTAGAAACTTCATTCTTGATCATCCCTTACCGTCGACACAGACACTCTCTCCTATCTTATACGTACACAATTAATATAATAAATAGTTTTATAGCTATACTTTTTTGTTTATAATTAGTGGCTGTCGATTAGCGATTACGATTACGATTTTACATAGGAGCGTTTTAAAAACTTCACTTCGCGCCAATATCACATATATAACACACGTCACCTCAGTTTTTTCCTCGCATACAACAAGTATCCTTAATAATTCAGCATCTTTTTTTCTCTTAAAAAACTTAACAACCTTCCCATTTTTTCCTTCAATAAAAGTGTGACCGAAGCGTCCAAATTCAATGATCTTTCTAATAAGCGCCGGAAACCAAATTTACCGAGTTAAGGACCAACCGAGGTACCTCGTACACTGGTAAAAATTCCATCGAAGGCACCTGAACGTTTGCCTCATTTGTACGTCGCGTACAAACTTTCAAAAACTCTTTTTTTATCACACTCTATCGATTCCTTTCAATCCCATTTTGAAAAAATACATTATTAGTCGGTATTCTTTTTAGTATCGGAAAATTGTTGTTAATTTATTAAAATAGATAATATGTATATTTATGTACATGTAAGACGCACAAGTGTGTAAACATGCATGTCGTGTGTGAGTCCACTTTTTTTTTCAAACGATCAGATCGGTTATTCGCGTGTTTTTGTCGAATGATGCATTTTTTTTTTAAATTTTCCATTAAATAAATCAAGAAAGATTTTTTTTATCACTACTGTTTAAACATCAAGCGGATCGTGAATGGGCTAGCTTTCGACAAAAACATACGAGCGCCGATAAGGTGGCGCAATCGGTGCGACAATAAAGGCCAAGATTTTGTAAACACAGACACACACATGTACATAGATGCGCAACGTGTATAAATACACCTGTAGGCTTCACGTAATACTTAAAACATTATATTCATTCTCAATATGTATGCTTTCCCATGGGTGCAAGCATTTTTTTAACACTCAATTTTCGCATTTCTTTTCGTTTAAGTGAAAAAAGACGCACATACGCAAACAGATGACGTTTCTTTTAAAATAATATAGTTATTTTAGTAGATGTGATGTGTTAGAAATAAATCATAAATTACGAAAACGATGAACATTAAAACGAATGAGGCGATACGAGAATAACTAAATTTACATGATATAATCGAATAGAGGCCCTGGCGGGCCGTTTATACGTGGCGGTGATGAGAGCCGGTTGTGCGAGCACGCAGTTCAATTGTGACCGGCTGGCAATCGCATTTTCCGTGGTATACATTTTTTCATGTATTTTTTATCTTTAAACTACGCGTTACGTACAATCTACTATATTTTCGTCCGATTTAAAAATTTTCATTCATTGCCGTGACATGATAGCTGAATGAGTAAATAAATCATTTACTACGATCGATATAACTTATGAGAGTAATAATGAGAGTAAATAAGGAAGGAATACCCTAGAGCTCCTTCGCCTTGTGTTTATATAATTTAACTTAAGTTAAATCGCAATCGCTCGAGTGCAGGTCGCTGTTACACTACATGCGCGAAAAAGTAAATGGTTATGTGACCTTTTTCAGCTGTGGTGTATGGTATCTGAGTCTGCGTGTAAGTGTGAGGCTCGTCGATCGAAACGAAGATCTGTTACAATATCAATGAATCCGCGGCTGCGCTTACAGTAAAGTAGTATGTACAGGCTCGAAACCGCAAAACTGAGCGTTCTCGAAGCACAGCAAGTCAGACGAGATGCAAAAGTGCTCGGACTCTCGAGTGCCAGTGGATATAATACACAAAAATACATAAATGTTCGTTTTTTCCTTAAACTCTTTCCCTTACTCGCTACGTGCATGTAACGCTTACGCGAGATAGGCTGAGGCGTCGCGGGGCGCGCCTCCCGACAGCGTAACGTTATGTCCATAAGTATATCCGTTTATACAAAAAGAAAATGAAGAAAAGAGAAATTGTTCGGCGGGCCAGCGGGGTCCTTATCACAGTAATATAATTCGCGGATTCTCACTCTTGCTTCACACGTGGTTGAGAAGAAAACCGGACCCCGCCGACTCAGCATCCGGCGTGCAGCGTAGGAAGCGTCGTCTCCGCACCGTCTTTGGATGGTCCTGTGCGGGAGTGGGCCGCTGGGGGCGTCCTCGGGCGGGCCCGTCAGTCACGATTCGGGCCCCCCGGTCGGGCGGCCGCCGCCTCGGCGGGGCGGCGACGCCCTGGCGTGTCAGTCGCGGCTCGCCGACGCGAGGTCCGCGGCGGGGCTTCACGGGGCGGCGGCCACGGCGGCGCCCGCGGGCCCGGCCGGGCCCACGATGTGCGACTCGCCCGCGGCCGTCTTGCCCAGGCGCAGGATGGACTGCAGCGAGGCCACCTCGGAGGCCAGGCGGTCCAGCCGCGACTTGACGGCCAGCTCGCTCTCGGGCAGCGGCTCGGCGCGCGGCGCCGTCCACTCGGCGCCCAGCGAGATGCCGGAGTCGCGCTCGTCGCTGGAGCCCTCGTTGTCCCAGGGCGGCGAGGCGCGCGGCCCGGGCTCCTGCTTGATGCCCTGCAGGGCGAGCAGCGCGCTGGCGGCGTCCTTGTCGCCGATGCGCGACTTGTGCCTGAGCTTGTGGGGCAGGCTGTTGCCGGCGCCGACGGCCAGCAGCGTGGGCGAGCTGGTCATCTGCACGCTCTCGTCGCCGCTGCCGGAGGAGAGCTCGTAGGGCGACTGGGCGCGGCGGCCGCGCGACAGGTTGAGCGCGCTCGAGGTGTCGAAGCTGTGCATGGCGGGGTGGGGGAAGGGGTACGAGAAGGCCTCCGCCTCGGGGAAGCTGGTGCTCTCGGGCACGACGTAGTGCTGGGCGGGCGAGCGGGCCGAGCGGGCGCCGCTGACGGGCTGGTGGATGACGGAGGTGTGCACGGGGCTGGGCGTCCTGGCGTAGAGCAGGGCCGCGGAGGACTGGAGCTTGGCGCGCTTGACGAGGGTGGGCTCGGCGGGCAGGGCGGCGAGCACGTGCTCGGTGCTGATGACGGACTCGCCGCAGATGCCGAACTTCTCGCGGATGGCCTCGAGCTGGGCCTTGAGGATGTGGTTCTCCTTGCTGAGCTCCATGACGCGCTGCTCGAGCACCATGTCGTTGAAGCGGCGCTTCTCGCGCGACCGCTTGGCGGCCTCGTTGTTCCGCCGGCGGCGGTCCCAGTAGCTGTCGTCCTTCTTGTTGTCGGGGATGAACTCGCGCTGCTTGCGCTGGGAGAAGAGCTCCTTGCGCAGGTCGAAGTTGTTGCTGCCGGGGGGGTAGTCCTCGGGGGAGCCGGGGTGCTGCTGGCCTTGGGCCTGCTGCTGCTGCTGTTGTTGCTGCTGTTGCTGCTGTTGCTGCTGCTGGTGCTGTTGCTGTTGCTGCTGCTGGTGCTGCATGTGCTGGGGCTGGGGGTGGTGCAGCTGCTGCTGGGGCTGCTGCGGCTGCTGCATGGAGAGGGGCCCCGCGTGGTGCCCCGGGTGTCCGCTCATGGGGGGCATGGGTCCGTGGGCGTCGTGCCCGCCGTGGGCACCGCCGTGACCAGCGTGCGCCATCGTGTGGGAGGCCGGCATCGTGCTATTCAGACACGCGGTCTCACCATTGATGGGTGATCCACTCTGCCGGGCAATGAACTCTGCCACCATAATTTGTTTTCTCAGAACATCTGCAAATAGAAAAAAGATACGGCGTTAGTTGAGTCGTCGCGGTATCCCAAGTGTGTTTAATCTTATGCCTAGATGCCTAATTTAGAAGCTTCTAAATTTTACGTGCGAAAAATGCGTAATTTTATTTTCTTTGTTTACGATCGAAATCTGCCGTAAAAAGGTCTTTAACTTTCTAGTTCCGATGAGCTGTTCGCATCGTGACTACGTGACCCGCGTATCTTAACTAACGCTACTTAATTATTCTGATAATATTTGATGACTCATAAAAATTCCACTATTTCACGATTGCGCAATTTCCAGGTTTCACGGTAACATCCACGTATTCCATTACCGAACAGTTTGCTTTACTCCAAAAAAGTCGCAGTTTTATGAGTCACCCTCGTATTGCAAATTAATAATCAGTCTCTCTGGAAAAATGAAATCTGACGTCATACAATATACGACACGCCGTGATTCTACGCTACTCTGCGTATTGCTGTTATTTACGTACGCCCTAACGGCGTGACGATAATGGCGCTGGAAATTAGCGGAGTCGTCTCAGCGTCCACATCAGCCGCGTCACCGGTTATTTATAAGCTCGCCGCGGACTCTCGAGCCTCCGGCGGCGGCTAATCGCCCGCGGAGCATATCTCCATTCGCGAAATCGCCTCTTGAATTTCGTCACCGGCGGTGTCGTCGGACTTCCCGCGGACTTCCGCGGAAAAGCCACGCGGCGGAGGACAATCAATTCCGCGGCCGAGGCACGTTCCGCCTCGTCATGAGCCGGCGCGCGGTTTATCGCCGACAAAGGCGCGCGCGCACGTGGAGGCGCGATTAGCCGAGTCTCGTGCACGTGACGCCTCCCGAGAGGAAATCGCGTGCGTTGCCCCTTTTTTTTCTCGCCAAGACGATGGCGCAACCCGGCGAAATGCGCATGGAGCTCGCGTTCGCGGAAAGAGCGGCACACGACGAGAGGAGATAAGTGCCAATGTCGAATTGGGAAACGTTACGCGTGCGCGCTCTCGTGTTCCTCTCTCATTTCGCAACTCATCACACAGGAATCATCGGAAGTGATTCTATTGTACAGGTGTCAGCGAGACATTGTTCGCGGAGAATTTTTTCAAGTCCGCGAGAATTTTGTATTCCGAGTATACGAATCTAATGGTCGAATTAGCACACAATTGCGAAACCGATAAATCCGCGTGGAGGAAAAAAAAGTCTCGCCTGTTTTTCCTCGTTCCTAGCCGCTGTCCCCCCACCGGATCCGCGTTGTGTAGTGCCGACGCGTACTTCGTTGCGTAAGTTACCTCACCCGAGTTTCAAGCGCCGGCGAGCCGCTCGTCGCATTAGAGGGAGCGGAGGGAGGGGGAGAAGATAGTGTGCATCTGAAGCGCGATGCTCACGCGCGCCTCTTTTATACGCGTGCACTTACGGCACATGTGCCGGATCCCCGGCCACGTGCTGCGCGCTGAAGCCTCCCCGCGGACCGCGGCAGACATGCCGAGCACGTAGCCTCACGTGCCCCCGAACCCGCGGCCTCGTGTCGGCCCCTCGAGGTCGTCCCTTTTTTTCCCCCTCACCCGAATTTCGGAGCACGCTCGACCTAATTTCGAGCGCCGACCGATTATCTTTTTCACGCGGTAACTTTTGTTTTCTTTATCGGGCTTTTTCATCCCGAATCGACGCCGTTTCTTCCTGCAGGCTTCGTCAAGCTCGGTTATCAAAACTACCCGGAAATTGCTCGGCTTTTTTGCATACGTAAGAAAACGAATCTGTCGGTTTTTTCCAGGTACAGACTCGTTTCCTCCTTCTCGCTCGATAAACAAAGAGAATTTGTTTTTAAAAAATAAAACGTGCCGGCGAGCTGTCGAGCTAAGAATAGCAGCGCCGTGACTCAGGGAAATTTTTCTCACGCAACGACGCTCTCGCGAGATTCATCGGGGGAAAAAAAACGAGCGAGATAAACACCTTCCGCGACCCTTCGCGTTGCAACCCTTCCGGAGCTCGAGGCGCGCGTTCCCCTCCCGTGACTCACGCGGCGTCGCCGGCGTCTCCGGCGGAGCGGCTAATTGCCCGCAGGGTTTATTGTTCGCGGCGCATTGATTCATTCGAGCCGCACGCGGCCGGTTGCGTCACTCCCGCACTCGAATTAGTCACGCGCTCGCGATTTTTCCCTTCCGAAAATACACCGCCGTCGCACCACTCGCATTTTCCGATTGAATCACTCGATCACGTTTCGATCGATTGCGGCACGAGGAAGTCGGTTGTATAATCGCGGCGCTATCGGCGCAGATAAGGCGCGCGCGAGACGGAGGCGGCGAGAGACGAGGCGCTGGATGCATTTTGTAATTAGCCTGTTTGTTTATTGCCGGCGCAGGGGTCACGTGTCGGCGAAGCGTGAGCACGGCACGTTTTCATTAAAGGCGAAAAAGAGGAGAGGAAAAAATAAACGGAGGGGGGAGGGAGGCGAGACGCGTGACGCATACGGGAAGCGGCGTCAACACTCTTGTCTCGTTGACCGGCCGCGTGACACAACCGCGCGTTACATACAATGCAGCGCGCGAGCCAGACCGCCGCCGGTGTCTCGAGTTTCCGCGGCACGTTTTTCCCCGAGCCTAGTTTCCCGGCACGTTTTCACCTCGGCTTATTGACCAGACGTCAAGTGGACGATTCTGTCGGTCATGGAAACTATTGCCACTGCAACTTTTGTCCTTGTTACGAGTAATGCTCCCATTATTCTAATAACGTTTTGTTTTATTGATCTTTCATTTTTAATTAAATCTCGAACTGTTCTAAATAATTTTTTGGGAATGAAAATTGATTGTTTTGGAACTATTAGATAATAAAGTTCAGATAATGCCCTGCAAAAGACAATACGATCTTTCTAAATTAACAAATTTCTTCCTTATTGGGTAGCATTATTGCTAAACGTATGAAATCCCCGGTAATCAGTAAAGCGCGATAAATCACACCTCGAAACTTTGTTTACCATCAAAAGTTCCTCGGCAACGAAAGAAAAATAAAAAACGGAAGGATAAATTCTCAAGCATCGCTCCACGTACGAGGAAGCGAGCATAAGAAGGAAAACACCTGCAGCGGCAACACGTGAAGACGGTCCGTTTAAAAAAGCCGCATTCCGCGCGGGAGCGTCGCCGATCACGTTTGGCGCGTCGAGCGCCGGCTAGATGCACGTGCGCCGGCGGCCGCCTCTTTAGCGTTGCGCAATGACAAAGCTCGCGCTCACGTGGTGCCGCGCGCCTCCTCCTCCTTTTCCTCCCGATGGATAGCCTTTTATCCGCCGGCACGTTGCACGTTGTGCAACCGGCTCCGTCGCCCCTTTTCGGCCCGTCCGCGGAGACAATGGCCGGTCGGCCGATAAGATATAGAGTGCCCCCGGGGGGATGCGCGTG
This sequence comes from Eurytoma adleriae, assembly GCA_900480045.1. Lineage (NCBI taxonomy): Eukaryota > Metazoa > Arthropoda > Insecta > Hymenoptera > Eurytomidae > Eurytoma > Eurytoma adleriae. The sequence goes on from UXGC01000069.1 coordinate 260,733, forward strand.
GCGGCATCTCGAGTGGCCGCTCGATTAGTCCGCTACTTAGAAATTTTTCCAGCCGCGAGATAGCGACGTCAGCCGCATCGTAAACGAGGGGGCGTGTACCCGGACGCGATTCCGCGCCGGTTGTAATTCAAATCTGCAACGCGCACTAGGCGCCGACCTCCCGCCGTTAGGGGTTATCGCTTCTTATGTAAATTTACGCAAAAATAGCGATAGTCGTTGCGCCACTTTTCCCCACCCGTTTGGCCTACCAGGCGACTGTGAAATTTACACGCATAGTTTGTTTAGGACCGATTGTGATCTGGCACTAGGTATTGCATCAGATTTGTTGTTCGCTTTCGGAGAAACGGATGAATCAGGTTGAGAAATTTCCTGGTCGTTTAATTTGTCCTCGTTATCTAGAGGCGCTGAGTTATTAATAAAGAAGGAAAGAGCAAAATCGATAAAACGCGTCGCAGCTAAAATTTTGTCGGTCGATAAGTACCGCGAAGGCTTCGCCGCGCGAGGGAAGTGTAATTGCGAGCCGATTCGGGGATTCCCCCGCAGTAGAGCGCGTGACCCCCGCGCCGACGATAACGGTACACACTGGCCGGCCGCGATTGAGCGCGGCCGTCCCTGATTCCACCTCTGATTCGCGGGCGAAAATTAGAAATGACTCGTCGTCCCCTTTTTGTTTCTCTGCAGTCCGGATGCTCGCTCGAGTCAATTGGAAAAAATCGTAGTCGCCACATCGCAATTGGAGCGATTTGGATACACTTTCGGAGCGCGCCGAAATTAATTACGTAAACCTTACGGATTTGTCAACAAGTGTGCGGCGGCGCGTTGGTGGCGGCCAATTGTTTTCCGGCTCGGTTCGGATAGCTCCGGCTGCCGCGGACCGCGCGACCCCGTTTGCATACGCGCGCAATTTTTCGTCGCGCGGCCGCTCGCTTGATCGGCCGATAAGCCGCGCGTCGCTGTTGCAATTAGATTACGGCGAGCGGGCACGAGGCTGAAACAAGCGACCGCTCGGAATGTCATTTTTTTTCTTTTCAAGAGGAGAGCATCGACCGTTGCTCGGGGCTTTCGGAATAATGGGACGGCTAACGGATCGCCGAGGAATCGAGAAAAAGGAGGGAAGCCGCCGGCGCGCGAGTTTTCGTAACGTTACGTAAGGTTGCGTCAACACGACGGGACGAGCGTATAGCGCGTCGTCCCTCGCGTCGAACGACGTATTCTTTTTTTTCTCTCCCCCCACCCGTTTCTGATGAATAAACGGTCTTTTTTTTTTAATCGAGCAAGGCGTTAATTAAAGAAGACGGATCAGTTCTTTTACTCCCAGTCCATTGTTTCGAAATAATGAAGACTTCAAGTCGGTGTTTGAGGTCGCGCGCGAGCAAACAACCCAAAGTGGATTTCCTACTCGGGTAAAGTCGGCTGGCATTGAAACGAAATCGCGAGATATCACCTGCTATTGAGCAACTGAACTAGTTTCATAACAAATCGCACCTCGGCAATTGTTAGAGAAATCTTTTTTTTTTACAATCTTCAAAACATGACCCAGAAACGACGCGCGCGAGGCGCATTGAATTAATGAATCATCGGCGCTGGGCTACCCGGTAATGTAAATATTTAAATCGCTCGTTCGCGGTAACTTCAATTAAAAAAGAGTGCCGCGCGCGAGAGAAGGGACACTAAAAATACATCGTGTCGAACTATATGAAAAATAAATTAAAAACGGCGAGGATCAGCGGGCTGCAAAAGTGTCACGACCGACACGTACACCAGCGCGAGCGCGCGTGTGTGTGTCGGAGCGCGGCAGTGGCCGAGTTACGCGATTTCGCGGTCGCCGCTCGCATGCCCCCACACACAGACACACACACACGCACACGCCGTGTGCAAGGCTCGCGCATACAGGCGCGCCAATGCAGTGGCACACACGAGGATTGATTTTTCACGGTTCACGTGCAGCGCCGGCGACTCTCGCGCCTGTGTGCGCGCACACGTACACGCAAGCGGGCTCGTATCGATCGCCGATAAACGCGTAAGTAGTACGGGTGATGTAATGCTGGGCGGAGAGAGAAAGAATGTCGCCGAGCGATAAGACGGCCGTAACGCCTTTATTAGGCGCGTGCCCGTGCGTTTCGTCACTCCGGCGCACACATTTTTTCCTCTCTCGCCGATAAAACGCAAACGCGCTGCTCGGGCTCAATTGTGCCGTTCTTTCCCGTGCCATTTGAATACAAGCTACGGATAAGACGGACGCCGGTGCACACGCGCTCGGGAGCGAGAAGCGCATAGCGGACCCGCGGTGTGGATTCCCGGCGGAGAGAAGGTCAAGGAATGGGCCCGTGAATACGTAAGCGCGCGAGCCACTGGGACGGATCCGTTTCGAGTGGATCTCCGAGCGCGAGCGGCGGATCTTCCGTTAGCCGGCGCGTCTAATGAAAAAAGAAACGGTACAGCGTTAGACGCGTCCCCCCGCGGCTATCCCGTAGCTGTAAAACCGCCGAGGAAGACACACGGCCTTGGCGATTTTTGCGCTGCGCCGCGGGCGCTTCATTCAGGCTCCGTAGCCTAGGCATTGGCCCAGATTCCGCGGGCGGCCGCCTCTCCTACCTGTTAGCCCGACGCGGCCCGTCAATTTCGCGGGCCGCGCGTCGCCCTGCCGTGGCCCTGATACCCTCGGCGCACTTATATCGCGCCGAGGGCGCGCAATGCGCGAGTTTCTGCAAATTAGGCCGTGGCCCACTTTCGCGCGCGCCGCGATAGAACGAGCGCGGTCCCGTTCCAAGGACTGCGATCGATCGCCGCCACGTGCTCCGCGCCTCCGAGCCTCGTTTTTTTTCCTTCGTTTTCGCCTTCGCGGATCACCGTTAATTATTTATGCTCGAGCCTCTCTCGCTCGGCGTTTTTTCCCCGCGCTCCCGAGGAGGAATCCTGCGGTTGCGCGAGCCATTCGTTGAGTAATAATGGATAAGTAGTAACGGATGTAGGCTGTTGAGCGGCGCGCGTGTGATTGACCTTTGGTCCGGCGGAGCGAGTGTTGTACTACTGGCCGCGCTGCGGTATTTTCTTTTATTTACCGGCCCTTGCGAAATTCACGGCGCGCCGGATGCGGATCGGAGCTTTTGATCCGGGAGGCGCCCGAGTTTTATGCACCGACTCGCGGATTTGGAGCAATGTCGCGCGCGACAGTTCCGCTCGTAAAAAAGGAGCTCCGGTTTTACGGCGCGTTTCAAAACGCGCCGACCTCTGCATTCTCGCCTTTCACGTGCAACATTTTACTTCGCGCTCGCACGAGCCGGCCTTTCTACAAAATGCAATTCCGCGCGCGAGCTTCATCGAACGTAACACGTGACTCATTGCGCTATCGGCTTTATTTTTAGTCGAGCGTTCGCGCCTGGATAACGACTTTTCTGCCGATTTTTCGCGCGTTTAAAAGCCGCGATAGCGAGAGGGGAGAGAGAGAAAAATACGCGATTTTTCGAGCGGAGTCGCGTGACGAGCCGCCTCCGATTTCGTCGACGCTCGTTTTTCCCGACCTCGCGGAATGACGCAATTGCGTCGCGCGGCTGTCGCAAGCCCACGGCGCTCGGCGTCTTATTTTTCAGGATTCCGCGGAAAAGTATCGAACTCCTCGGCCGGCCCCCGGCTGTAATTGGAGATATTTTTAGCGATTCGGCGGTGTACGGAGCGTCGCATAGCTGGCCGGCGCGTCACGCCGCGCGAATCATCGGCCACTTGATGCTTGCGTCACGCGAGCCCGAGCACGCCCGCGCGTATATTTTCCTGCGGCGCGGATCGATGCCGGCTCGCTGCGCTTTTTTCGCGCTTTCGCAACGGCACTCGATCGCGGCCGCGATGATTTATCGCTTTTTCGGCCATTGTCTGGCGGACGGCACGTTTCGGCCGCCGTGTCCCGCTCGCGCCTTACTTAGATCCCCGCGCGATTGCCCCGCGCCGACGATAAGCCGCGCTAAATAAATCACTCGATAACGAAACTTTTTGTTCGATCATCGACACCAACAACGGGTCTTCTAGATTAATGCTCCGATTGATCTTTTTTCGTCGGTGCGTTGCAACGCGGCGGGCCGGGATCTGCGGAAAAAAATTGACAAGTGTAGCTTGCGTCTTACCAAACGAGAAAGAGTCCCTGGAGTAGGAAGCCGGTGATATCTTGGGATCCACTTTTGTCGGCTCACGGTGTCATGCGCTTCTCAGCTGCAGGCTTGCGGTGTCTGCGAGACGCAAGTCCTCCGCCGCGGGATCCTCACCAGCACAATTCAACCAACTTTTATTCAATTTATTTTTCGAACTTGGCACAGTTTTCCTTCGGACGGTAAAATCCCTCGGAAGGAACGAAAAAAAAAATTTCACAACAGTGTAGCGTTTTGAAAAATCCGTGGGTCGGGCGCGACCCAACGACACAACTCGAACGTTACGATAAAAGCACTCGGTGCAATGATGCGTGTGCACCTCTCTCTCTTGGGTGAGCGTGGGCTCTTAGCACTCGGCTGCGCCAGAGAAGAGGGGAAAAGGAGACGTCCGCTCGGTAGGACGGCGCACTGCCAACTGACTCGCGCCGCGGCTACGGCTCTCTCCTCTCGACTGTTACTACTACTCAATGTCGGCCGAAGTGTGTCTGGGCGAACGCGCGCCTCCTCTCTCTCTCTCTCTCTCTCCGTTAGCCGCCGTCGTGGGAGGGAGACGCTCGGGTGGGGAGACCGACAGCCTCCCCTGCGCCGCCACCGCCGCCTTTCTGTTGTAATGTTTCGCGCCGCCGAGAGGACGGCACGTATATGCAAGCGCTGATCGGATTAATGGACGATCGATGCAGATTTTCGAGTGCGCCTTGTTTACACTGCGATACTGATTATCGCCACCTCCTGCTTCTCTAGTAGAGCCTTTTTCTTCCTATTATTCCGGTTTGAGTGTCTATACTACTAAGTAGTACAGCGGGTAGTTTGTTTACTTTCGTGGAGATTTATAAAAAGACATTTTTTTACAAAGTTTCTAGAAACTTGGTAAGATTATTGCGTGTTATTTTTGGGTTGTCAACAACCGGTTTGAATAATTGTTATCGACGATTTACGTATCTTTTGATTCGGGAGGTCGTGTGACGCGCGTAGGACGCGTTGAACTTTTTAATTGATAAAGACGCGCTTGGCCTACGAGCCGAGCGCTTCCGCAATTATTTATACACGTGTTTTGATGGGGTCCGAGAATTATTTTATTTACGCGCTGCGGCACTTGTATTGCATTTGATTGATGCGACTGATTCAATTTCTTAAATTAAACTCGCCGCAGAAGGACGGTTATCGCGACTATACAAAAGTCAATGCAACTTTTCTTGGAAACACTTCGTGCAAAAAATGTGTCTATTCAGAAGCTCGTTTTAATTCAACATGTCCATCGCCACCCTCGCAAGGTAGACGAACGATTCTTGTGTACGAACCCCAATTGCATCAGCGCTACGCGACGTCAGAGAGAAAGCTCGCTCGCCCGGCGTAAAACTTTCAAGTTCAAGTGCGGACGAACTTGACGAAAAAAAAGAGAAGGAGAGAGGTAAAGTGTGTTCACCTGCGCGCAAACATGCAGATATCGCGTAATAAAATTAAGCGAGGAGAGTTTTCTTTGTGTCTCCCACCGCGAGGACGTCGTTCTCCCCACCTCTGCCCGGCCGACTCCCCACTTCCCGTGCGGCGGCGCGCGCGAGATCCCGATAGAGAGAGAGAGGAGCAGCGAAAGCTGCAGCGCCGGCGCGCGTAATCAGATTGCGTCGCGCTGCGACGCTGAGCGCATCGGCGCTGCACACGCGCCGCATCCTCTCTCTTTACCGATTCTTCTCATGCTTCCGAAATTTTTCTTTTCACATAATACAAATTCATTTTACCACTCAATATTTTTCATTATATCTTTATTATTGAAGCAGTTTTATTTATCCTAAAATAATGCACAAAACTTTTTAATTTCAATAAAATAATGTATAAAAGATTCATATTTAGTTATGAAAAAGTTGGGTATTATTATAATAGATTGATTATTATATCGAAATTAGTTATAATTGGCTTCTAAAATTATTATAATTTGACTTTAATTATACTTATCATTTTTTTGCTGTTCACTTTGTTCACGATGACGATATAATTCATTATTTCGTTAACTAATTTAAAAAATTAATATTCTTGTAAGATAATTTTACGAAAGTATTAAGTAATGAACAACAGCAAGGGCGTACGTTCATTTAAATTTTGAAACGGATAGGGCGTACGGAGTGCAGCAGCGGAGTTCAAGTACACACATATCTGCGAGCTTACCGCGACATTGAACACCGGTGATTCACCGGACATTGTGACTCGGCGACGCGCTCGCGTTGCGAAATAAAGTGAATGCCCCATTAGAGTTCGGACTCGACTGTGACATTGCCCGAAGGTTGCCTTGCTTTTTTTGCCACTTTAGGGAAATCCAGGCCCGTCCAATAGCTTCGAGGAAGAAGCGAAATTTACGTAACCCGTGCACGCGTGTATATATACCTTGTCACGCTCGGAGAAAGATGATGCGCGCGGAAAATAAATTAATAACGGAGGCGGGATTGCGCAAGCCTCGAGGAAGCAATGAAATGAAAATTACAAGCGGCTACAAGTAATAGGCCTCTTAACCAAACACGAGTGCTTTCTTTTTCTTTTACTTATCTTTAAATGTCTCGTCGTTTGCTATTTTACGATTCCCTCCTAGAAATTGATCAATTTTACATTCGTTTTATTAGTTAAAAATTAGATTTTTTGCGTTTGTTAATTTAAGAATAAAGTATCTCTTGATTAACGATGGATTTATGCAAACAATTTTATTAGAAGTTATCGAACGATCTAAACGTCGAAATAGTAGAATGCAGGGGGAATTAGCACCTGCATCCCGGCGGAGATCGAGTTTCTGGGCAGCGAGCGAGCGCGCGCGACTGCTGCCGCTTCGTGGCATTCGCCGGGAACATCGCTGACCTTGACATTCGCTTACTGTTCTATTTTTACCGGGCTCGGTTCAACGTCTCGCGCGAGCCCTCCCTCCGCCCCCACTCCCGGTCGATTTTTTTAACGCGCGATTGCGGCGTCGATTCGACGAAATTCGTTGTTTTTCCTGCCGCCTGCATCTTTATCGCGCCCCACCGGCGCGACTCGCCCCGGACAAATTCGCCGCGATAATTGCGCGCGCGAAGTCGAGGCGAAATTTCCAAATTCGCCGTCTCACTTCGGCTTACGTAAGCTAGTCGCCGGCGAAGTTCGCGAGCTGGAAAACAATTTTTTTCCGCAAATTGGTTGAGTAACTAAAATTACGTTAGACTTGTTATTTTAACGGTATCGAGCTTTGCAAGAATCGACGATAATAAAATAAAATGTTGCCGGCGCTACGCGTAACGCTGGGAAAAGTCAAGGTTTACGTTAAATCGAATAATTAAATGTTATTATCTGCGCAGCTTGTTATCCGGCCGCGTGCAATATCGATCGCTCTGACGTCCGTTGCTAAATTCAAACGAGTTTTTCTCGGCTCGTGATTTTTCGATTTTTGAACCCGCTCGCCGCGAACCTTTTTTTTTATCAGATCCGGTTAAAAAGTTTGAATAATTATTTCGTAAGATTGCACGACGAAATAACAAGGGGGGTAGCCCCCTCCTTATCTACATTTTCGCATGCGCAGCCACGTAGTGCAGAGATAAACATTTTTTTTCATTTCGCAAACGATCGCAGCCCGAAAATTCCACGCTCGAACAAACGCACGCACGAAACAGTCCAATCGAACAATTGCTTTTTTCTGCCCGCTCTTACGCACGCCGGGCGTAGATGTACCGCGCGGCCAGAAAAAAAATTCGCCCCGCTTAATTAGAGTTTCTGAGGGATGCCGAGACGAAGGTTTCCGGCCCTTCGGTCCTCTCGTGCGGGCGTACGCAGCGTCGAAAACAAAGAATGGGCGAAGCAGCGCGGCAGAGACGAGGCGAAAGACCGAAACCGCCTCGGAGCCACTTTCTTCCCCTCCTCCGCCGAGTCTATCCCTCTCGCGGCCGATATCTTTTTTTCCCTCCCCGACGTCCTCCGCCTCCGAAACGCCAGACAACGAGGGCATCAGCCCCCATGAATCACCGAGCGCGCGGGTCACCTTCACTTTTTATGTAATTTTGTTAACTTAGCCGAGCGCCTGCTCTCTTCCCCTATTCGGCCGCCTCCCCTCCTGCGCCCGGTTAAAAGGTCCTCGCCCGCGAGGATTCTAAAGCACCTGCGACCATTCTCGCATATTACGGCTGTAGCGGGGATTTTCGCCTCTTCGATTCGACCGCTTTAGTCGTCCAATTTTCAGGAAATAAAGGATAAAGTATTTTACGTTTACGCAATGTGATGTAAACAAACGTGCGGAAATTCGTCTGTTGACTCTAACTGATTGTTTTTGTTTTCGTTAAATATTTACTTAAGTTTTGAATTTTAAATATTTAAAAACCCGTACGTCATAGGAAGCTTACAAACAAATATCTCGCTTTTTTCGAGTTACTTATTCAGTTTATGTCGGGCAGCTCCCGAAGAGAGATACATAAAGATTTCCCCTTTCATAAAAAAAACATGATATGAATTCTGCATGAAATATTTTCACGTCTTATATGAAAACGCAGTACACTTGCATACACGTGCAGCCGGCATACCTCAGCCCAGTTCACTCGGAAAATTTAAAATAAATATTTTGAAATGAAAATTAAACTTTTAATAAGTGGTCGTACGATAATTCCAAATTCACGCGACGCGTTTTCGTGTCCGAAAAGCAAGGTACGTGTCTTAGATATGCACCCACATGCAACAAAATTGTTGAGAAAAAAATTTTCTCTCGGTGTATCTATGCATCATTTATAAAAACCGGTATCGTTGAAATACATTTTAAATGCACTTTTTGCCTTATCAAAAGTATTCATTCTCACGGAATCAGCGAGTGACACGGTTCTAGTGCACTATCGTTGTATGATTTCAGTTTTTAATTGTTCCAGAACATACACATAGAGAAACAATTTAATTTTACTAAAAATTATGTAATTTACTATAAATAGGATTATATACTAGCAAGTAGTAAATTAAACTTTGGTCATCTTTTGACAGCCAGCAATAATTTTGTATTACAGTACTATTATCTAACCAGGAAAAATTAAGTGTTTTAAAAATTTATATTTAAACGTATTTAATATTCCTAATGATTAAAAACGTGGGTATGAATTCTTTATCGCGTTGAGTAAAATACGTATAAAAATGTAAGTTATACACAGAAAATTAAAAACTTTGCTATTGCAAAACATATTGCAGCTTCTAATTCGACTGACGTCAAAACCGATATCTCCAAAAAACCGCGAAACTTCGTAATAGCCCAGCACTTTCTCGAAACATCGTGCAATTACTTAAATTTAGCCGCACGCGGGGGCAATAAACAACGGCAGTAAACAAAAACTACGGCGTCATACTCTTTAAAGCCCACTACGCAGAATCGTAACCCCCGCGAAATTCAGCGCAAAATGCGTTTCGCCCAGAAGAAGCTCGTCTAGCCTCGCAGGTATTGCGCTAGAGCGCGAAACCTCCCGCGCATCTACGCGGCCGGCTGCTGCGCAGGTTCGTTGCTCGCGACTCTTATTTCGGTCCCAGGTGACGCGCGCGGTATTTTCGGCGATTGTGCAACCGGCCGCGCGCCAGGTGCACCGCGCGGAAAAAGTGCAAGCCGCGCACTCGGTAATCCCTGCAGTAAGATTTGGCCGCCGTAAACAAGTCGCGCGGCGCCTGTTTATTTTGCGCGCAGTCGCCTACTTACGGGGAGCTTTCTATTGCGCGGGAGGGAGTACGAGGGAAACTACGCGTTGGGATCTCGATGTTTTTTTTTGCTTTCGATACGATGGCCCGGTGGGAATGTTGCGCAAAAGAGAAAAACGAAACTTTATTCTTATCCCGAAGTTTTTCTTAAAAATAAAATCCCGAACTCGGTGACTGTTCGACGAACTTTTTTCCTACGGCCAATAACCTTGCAATGGTCCCAAGGCGACGGAGCTTTGTCCGCTAAATTCATAACGATTGCAAGCTGCGGCTTATAGGCTTCTAGTACACGCTTGCGTTTATGCAGGTGTACATTCGGCTGAAATACGTTCTTTTGGGTCGAGAACGTGAACGAAAATTGCGAAATACTTCATTTGGATATTTTCACTTAACATTGTTTATTGTGTACTACGGTTTTATTCACGGGATTTTGGAAAAAAATTAATTCAGCTGAATATGCGCGTGGATTAACGAAATATAAACTCTGCATTTAAAAATATTGTAATGTTCCAAGTACTAATTATAATTTGGTATATTTCTGTAGAAATTGTCATTTCATTAATAAAACGTTATTTTTATCATGAATTGGTAATAAAATAGTCAGAGCCAGATAGGATTTAATAGTGTATTTTTTTATTAAAATTAATGGAAGTTCATTTTTATTAAAGGGTTAATACTTTTTTTTAAAGTATTTTCTTTACGAGTGTACGATAATCTTTGTATATGGTGTGATTAATTACAATTTGAATAAAAAACATTTGTTTAATTCAAATAATCATTACGCAAAAAAACATTTACTTTCCATTTGTCTCACTTATCCACATTATATTTATTTGCAAAATATTTTAACAAAATTATGCACTTATATGTGGAAATAATTACAGTTAATACAGTATTTATTTATTTTTTATAGCCGTGTATAAGCAGTGGAGTTCAACGACTTAGCAAAAAAATATCGTTTATTAAGTTACACATTTGAAAAAAAAATGTAAGCGCTCTCGGTTATTTCCAACACAAACTCCAATTCCCCGCTAATTTCGTGCTGCAGATTAATTTTGCGTATTCCGCGAACGCGCTGAAAAGTAGCCGTGCCTTTGAAACTCATTTACGACCGATAATGACCGTCTGCAGTGTATTATACCAAAGCGAGGGAGAAAGAGAGAGCCGGCCTAACTGCAAAAGCGACGATCGGAACGGCCGCTAAATAACATAATTTTTCCCCCCGGCCGACGGCGAAACTTCACGGTTACCCACGTACACGCGCGCGCGCACACGGTAGACAAGTTTAGAGAGAAAGTGTAACTGTTAAAGTAATAGTGATGATGCAGGTGTAATCGGGATTGCGCACGCGAGCGCTGCAAATTGAGTTTCTAGCCGCTGCAATGTAATACGACTCGGCGGCGCGGCTCCCGCGTCTTTCACCTCGTCGGCGATTATTGTATTTCTTTCGTACTTTGTAATTTGCGTCATTACACCGTGGACTTCCCTTACTTTTTTTCCAATTCTCGGCTTACGAGTTTCCCGGTTCCCTCCTTTCTTTTTCACTCATCTTCGTAGAATCGTCACTGCGTACGGGGAAGCAAGGCACAACTAGCCGGTGCAAACGGCGCATTAGTCACACGAGCTGGAGGCTGGCGCCGAGAAAGGGAATCCTCGTTTTTCCGCGAAATTTCGCGCGCGTCCCGATTACGCGGCGGGCTGGCGCAACAGCGCTTTCGGGGTCTCGGGTTCAGCGGCCCCGAAAATTCGAGACCGCCGCCCGGAGGGGCCGCGATGTCAACGACACGGCGCGCACCTCGCCGCCGGTCCTCGCCCCCTAATCCCGTCCTCCCCCGCCGCCGAGGTGGCCGTCCGCCCCGGCGCCAGCACCCCGGGAAAGAAGGAAGAGGAGGCGCGGGGAGGGGAGGTGAAAAAAATGCGAGTTCGATTATAACGGTAGATCGGGCTCGCGAGCGGGGAGAGCCCGGCAGGCTCGCGGCGGCCGGGTATACTTTCATCGGCCAAGTGAAAGCAATATGAAAGTGCTTGATTGCAAAGTAGAAAGGTGAAATGCGCGATAAAAAGACGAGCGCGCCGCGCTCCGTTACGTCGCGAGGTAGGGGAATTACCGCTCGGCCCATTTCGGGCCGCGGCGCTGTACCCGCGGGAGAGCGCCGCCGACGAACCGGGAATCGAGCGCCGGCGAAATCACCGCGGCCGAGCCCTTGAGCCGCCGCGCTAAGCCTACCTAAGGTCAATGCTGCATCTCGTGCCGCCCCTCGATTTGCTGTTACCGGATTTTGCACGGCTCGAATGCTGACAATGCGGCTAGTCTTTCTTACAGAAATTTTATTTTATCTTGCTTAATTTATTTATTTATTTTTACAAAATAATGTTAGAACTCAATTTTAAATTAAAATCTGTACTATACTTATTTATTTGACAAAGAGAATGAAATTAAATAAACGCAGCCAGAAATAATACTAAAGAGAAATAATCAGTGAATTCTTTTATAAAAAGATGACGTATTGTTCTATGTAAGGCTGGATAAGATAAAGTAGCTCTATGACTTACTTAAATAAAGGAAAAATTTCATAGTGACAAAAATATAAATCTAAATTTATTTAAATTTCGCACTTATCAAAGAATTTACGAATGATTAATTCTTCTATGATAAATAAAGGATTATTATAATCTTAGGATGAAATCGTAAATAAAACGCTGTGATAACAAATAACTGGATCACACTTTCTAATGTGTTTAATGAAATTCTTGATTGTATTTTTTTTATTTATTATTATCATAATAATTTGCGTCAACTTGCAAGTGTTGTTTTATCTTATTCAGTTGAAAAAACATTACCGTTATGTTATTAAAAATATATTTATACATGTATAATAACAAAGTAACAAAACGAGTATCAACAGCTTATTTACTGCGCGAATCTCACCGCCTCGTGTAACTTTGAAAAAAGTTGAGCAAATATTGTCGTGAAAACGATTAGAGTTAACACGAGTGATTAAAATGCCGTATAATGAACTCATTTAGGCCAAGAAAAGAACAACGCAGTCGTTCTATTTACACGAGCAACGGCATAAATCAGTTTAAAAAACCTCTTATCCGAGTCGGATCTCTCTCGGCTGTAGTCCGGCATTAACATATCGCATTACACATTACGGTACTCCGAAAACGTAACACTTTCTCCGCGCGCTCGCGCATGCGCGGGCACGCCGAGCTCGTTCTCGAAAAAAAAAATTGAAAATAAAAAAAACAACGGCACGAAGAAAAAAGTAGCCGTCGCATCCTCGCGCTCCAACCCGAAAAAACAAGCCTCGCCCGGCGAAAGAAAGCGCGGCGCGCGAGGGAAAAAAAGTGGCGAGGAGAGTTCACGCTGGTGGACTTCCGATTGTCCGGGCGGTTACGCGCGCCCATTACACGTAATTTCCCCGGCGCGAATGCCGGTCATCGGCTCGGAAGAAAGTTTTAAGGCCCCGACGCGGAAGGAGTGTGTGTCGTTGACGTCTGAGCTGGCCCCCACACACGCGCGCGTAACGGCGAGATGGGCCCCGGCCGCGTGTAACAGGTGTCGATGAACTGGCAAACTTTCTTTCTAACTACGTAATGGGATCGCGCGCGCCGGAGGTCGATGATTCCTGGCGCGGGCCCCGCGGACGTTGGGGAGGGGGAGGGAGCGAGGCACATCCGCCTTCGAATGTCAATGACGCCGCCGCGGACGAATTGCCGTAATTACCAAAAGGGAGAGCGGGGCCGGGCGCGAGCGCGGTGAAACTTTTCGCATCCGAAATGCCGATGAGCGAACCGCCGGCGTTTCCAGGTCGACGCCATCGGAATTTCTTGTTGACGAAAACACGCTGCTCATTATTAGCGCGAATTTTCGATGTTACGTCTATTTACGAGATGCGGACAAGTGAAATTTTCTTCAATACTCATATTTTACGTCAAATTGTGACAAATGAAAGGCTTTTGACGTAGAATAAGTGACTATTCGCTTGTACTAGTAATATTTCACTGGTGAACTTTGGATATTGAGATTTTATAGTTAATACGTAATCCTTGACTTCTATGAGCTATTTTTCATCCATGTTTATAGTTTTTCAAGTGTTGGTCTTATTTACATGGTTCAAATTAACTATTTGACCGTGAAACTGCACTGCAAGTCTATTTAAACTAAAATTTGTTTAATTCATATTATTAAACTATGCTTCAATTTTTAGTTCATTATTTAATTATATTAGTTTTGCATGTAAGGTATTTCATAAGTAATCGAATGTTTATCTATTTATCTTGCAGAAAATAACCAAAATTCTTAATTTTTATAATTGTATACCGTATCCTCTACGCACTCTCTCATAAAGGGAGCTTATAGAAGGACCATAAGCAGATTTTCAATAAATAAATTTTTTTATTCTACTTTTCAACTGTAAAAGAAAAGTTTACTTTTAACATATTTTATAAAATAAAACCACAAATAATACATAAAAAAAAAGTAAATACATAATACCTTTTTTCAGACTGATGTAAGTCGAGTTAACTGCCTGTTATTATATTTTCAACTAAGTAATCTAGAAAAACTATAAAACGTAGAGAGAAAATTATACACTTGCAAACTAAATCACCTGTTTTTTATTCTTTTTTTATAATAGACCTACCGCAAAATAAGATCAATAAGTAAATCGCGAAAACAATTATGTTCCGTGAGATAACGGTAAAAAAGTTTCGACGTTAAAAATTTTTCCTCTCAACCTTCAACGACGATTTTCTCGATCACGATTACCGGATCTATTGCGGTTATACGAAGGCCGGCTTAGCGCAGTTTTTTTACCGCGGGGTGTAGAGCGCCGGCCTTTCTCCGGTTTCACCGCCACTACGGCGAGTTACATTATCACTTTCTTCGACGGTGAAAAATCGCGCGGAAAACCAGTTTCCCGCTGAAATATGTAATACGCGTGTACGTACAATTCTTCTTAACGTTACGTGCCGATGACTAAAATTTATGCAGCTGACAAGTTCATTTTCCCTATTAATTAAGTTTCCTGACACTTTTACAACACCTTCCCGTGTAAACAAAACGATAATTAAAATCATGCTGTCACTTTAGAAAATATCTAGTCGCTGTGATTACGCGAGGAAATTGTTTTTTAATAAAATTGATGTTGGTTAGTTTATTTGTAACTAAAATATCGTATGTAGAATTTGCTTAAAAATTTTTATTCATTCATTCATTACTAATTGTGCGACACCCTAGCTACTTGTTTATAAGAAAAAGTAAAGTTTAATTTATCAATTAATTTCCAGTAAAATTTTTCTCCAGTTTCTTATGAACAGTAAAATTTTTATAATCCCGAATCCATAAAAGCTCGAAAAAAATCCGATCGACTCTCCTTTCCAGCTTTAACCCATCGCGAAAAATACAAGTTTCTTCAGCGACACTTGCATCCAAGCGGATGAAAAAAAAGTGAAGGAACTGCAGGGGCCGCGGTCTACAATGCCGGCCGCGATGCGGAGAAAGCAATCGGCGGGCTCGTCGCGCGGGAGAGATCGAACCTTCCAGCTTTTCTTCCAGCCCGGAAAATCGCGCGGCTTGCGTAAGCCGCGCGGGTAGTGCGCGCGATTGCGTTAATTGCGTCGCGCCCATTTGAAATTCAAATTCGTTCTTTCGACGCGACGACGAGGAGTCGCGCGCTTTGTTTCCGCGATTTTTTTTTCCACCGGGGGTGTGCGCGCTCGCTTTCACGAGGAGATCCGAGGTGCCGACGGCGCATTCGTTTCTTGTTCTCCGTCGATTTGTTACGTGAAAACGATGCCGGAAACGTAGACTCGCCGACAGGAAAAATGATTGATTTTGTTGCTCGCAAGAAATGATCTTGCTAAGGTGGCAGGTTCTTTTGCTTCAGGAGGTGGTATTATTTAACGGATATTTTTCGTTTGAAAATTATGCAATTTTTATAGGGTTTAACGATATTTCTACAATGACATGTGTCGATTTAAAAAGTTTTTTAATGATAATAGTATGAACCTCTGCATGAACAAAACTTCGTACCTATACTGTAAACAAAAAGGATGCAGAAGAAAATATAAGTACATAATAAAAAATATATTATTTTCATACTGACCATAGGTAAAAAAAACTATATATTGTGTAGAGAGTGACTTTGTAATCGTTAAGTCGTTAACACTGTAATTCAATGCTACTTTACACTTATAGTAGGATGTAATCTCGCATTTTACATAGCTTTGCAAAAAAATTTTTGTACATGATATTTTATTTTAAATAAAATTTTATTTAAAGCCATGGATTACTTTATTATATATCTGTAAACAAGTCAATATTCTTTAGTAAAAATATAAAGTTCATTAGATTCAAATTTTTTGCAGAACACTTTTGCTTAAACGCCTGTATTCTAATTTAAGCAATTACAGGTAATGTCATGTTTAATCTCTACATCTGGTTATCATTACGATAAGTTAATGATAGAACTATAATGTTTGATTTCAGATTTCCATTGCAAGATAATATAGACTAAGTGAGAAGAGTGCAAAATTAAATTGAATTTCTAATTCCCTTTTATAAGACACGTGTTTTTACGCAGCTTTACTTTAAAATTTCACCGACTAAGAACAAGCAAATATTGTATACATAGTTGCATAATAGTTAAATCTACCGGCTAGTTGAAAATTTACGAAAACTCCATGAAAAGATGGGAAAATCCGCAAAAATAAAATAAAAAGCGGTAAAGTCGTCCCACTCGCGTTAGGCAATCTCGTGTTTTATCTCGGCGCAAGGTACGTGGCCGCGCGATGATCGATATTTCCTGCAGCTTGAGGCTGCCGAGCGCATATGTCCCGGGGATCGGCGGCCGGCGCGCTGCATAGCACGCGAACGCGCACGTGAGCGGGATGATATCCTGCATCGAACAAAAAAGACCTTGGGACGAGAGCGAGAGCGGGGCTCGATGATCAGGGTCGAGACGACGGGGCAAAGCCCTCAAGGCCACGTGCCGGCGCGGCCGCCCGAGCGGACCCGGTGACATGCTAATGCCGACACATCGGTATACCTGACGGAGCGCCGAGTTCGCCGCTGCATTCCTTGCGCGGGAGGCGACGTTTCTTGCTTGTAGGGGAAAAGCGGAGGCTTTTTTTAGGATCGGTGATAGATCGTTGTGGGATTTTTCAAATGCATTTGGCTGCCTGAAAGGGTCATTAGGTAGGAATTGATGACTTTATTTACTTTTGCGGTGGTTCTATAATTGGAAAGTTCATAAAAATTAGAATTAAATATTTTTTTTTAAATTTCAATAGTCGCTTTTATTGTGTTAGCCTGTAAATGATACGAAAGAGTAAATTGATTGGATATTTTCGCATTTACCCATTGCAGAAATATAAATTCGAATTAAATCCAAACGAGTTTTTCTTAAACAGAGTGCATTGAACAGTACTGTCAACATGACAATTTGTAAAAAAAATTGCTCTTAATTTACGAGTTAAATTTGCATTTATTATACTTTCAACTCTCAAATATTATTCTTTCTTTATCAGCTGAATTTTACAGATAGCATTTTTATTTCGAATTACATTTAAATAAAGGCGAAATTAAATTTTATCGCATTTAAAATATATTTACTCTCTTTTTTCGCTTAACGCGATTTATGCCTGTCACCGTATTTTATTAATTTAGCTCACATCGCCCTTTCAAACGATAATTGTAAATGCAACTAATCAATTAGCAACTTCAACATTGATGGGTCTATATTAAATAATATTGCATACTGTAAAAATTTCTAATTTTTTACTTTAAAATATGAAGTAAAACTGTCATAAGGTAAATTTTCACGACAAAATATATTATAAGCAACAGCTTGTGTTTATCTAAAAACGATATTGAAACAAAAAAATAATATTTAATCGAAAATAATATCGATAAGTTAAAGCCTCACAAAAATTCCAGTGCTGCGGTTTAGAGGCACAGCAGATAGTTTTCGCTAGCCTCGGACGGAGTCTCTCGTATAAGAGCCCCAAGTAAGATAACATAATGATAACGCGCGTAGAGGGGGATGATGTAACCTATTATATTCTCACGCCCGCCCGACGGCCTGTTGTTCCGAGGCTGTAACACGCACATAATAAGATGCGTAAACACGTCTGTTTGGTAACGTCATTTATACATATCAAACCGCAAGGCTTTATCGCGGCGAGATAGATCGCTTTTCCTTCTCTATTAATACACGCGTACGGTTTTACGCTTTGCTTATCAATAGGAGGAAATTCGATCACATAAATAACTTCAACAAGTTGACTTGCTGCATTTCTGTCATATTCGATTATTCTATTTTTTTCTAATCTCTGTATGTCTTCTTTTCCACGGTAATAGTTACGTCAAGAGTATAATAATATTTAACTTTTTGTGGAAATTTTTCAAGCCTGCATTTACAGGAAAGCGTATGGGAATTATTTCATTGTGATATTACAATTTATTCAATAAATCGAATACACTGGGTTTAGCTAATATATTTAGTTTATAAAATACATGTTATTAATTAATTATGAGACGATAAATTTAACATACGCATGATGTGCACATTATACTCGTTTCAACTTGTTTCCTCGTGATTCAATTACGATATTTCCGCTATTATGACTTGTAACATAATTTGATTTGATAACGAGATAATTGAAAATTAGTTTAATTCAGTTACTAATGAGATCGATGAAAATAATAAGTGTGAAAATGTCGCAAAATTTCTTGATTGGAAATAATTTACTTATGTTAGGTCATTGACAACGTATTATAATCTTTGTAGATACTTTACCATTACGCTTCATAATGTACTTGAGTTAGGAATATATAAAAGAATGAATGTATAATTTTACTAAATTGAAAAAAATTCACATTTAATTTTTGTATTTGTCGTTTTTCATTTTGCAATGTGCTTTAATTTTTTCAAATTTTGCGCTGAAAATTACAATGGATAATGTTGAGATACAATTTAAAAATGCTAATTAAAAAATAAAAATGCTTATTAAGCGATTTTCTTAGCTCCATTAGCTATACGAACTGTAGCAGCATTATGCATTATTATTTATTAAAGGTAACAGTTCGTATAAGAAAATGATATCTCAATCGATTGCTCGACGAAAAGCAAAAGCGGTAAATACTTGAGTGAAAGAAATTAAAACCGAGAGCTCGAGAAACGTCTTCACTGCATGCATTTAGATAACTTTAAACTGGAACTGGAACAATGACGAAAAAAAGCGTCCGAAAATAAAATCAGAGCGTTACTCAATGCAGGCGTCACAGCCTCGAAAAAGAGAGAAGAAAAAAATGAACGGAGCCGAAGGCTGCGGAGGCCTGGATAAAGTAGTTCAGCGTAACCGTCGCCCGTTGCCCGAGACAATGGGCTCCTCTCCTTCAGGAAGCCGTCGCGGGGACGACGTCGCCGTGTCATAACGCACCGCGGGCCTTCACAATGGGCGCACGTACACTCGCTCGCGCGATATCTAGGGCGACGCACCGTTACTCCCCCTCCTTTGGCTCGCGATCGCGATCGCTTCCACCTTTTGCCGAATCGATTTCGGCCGGCGAATCCGCGCCTCTATACCTACGCCTGATGTATATAACGACCCAATTTTTCACCCGAGATCCGCACGCGGAAGCTTCGAGACTTCCGCTCGCCGGCATTGTGAGCCCCCGGAGGCGGGTATGTGGGTCGACGCTCCCGCGAGGTGTTTATTGTTTTGGCCCACCTTCACCGCGGCTCTCGCTTTTTTTTTCGTCCGTTTCGCCCGTTACTGCGCCGCTGCGGTGGTTGTAGCCGATACCTTTTTTTCGCCGCAATCCGTCAGGCGCTCGCTTTCGGTTAACTCGATTTAGTCCAATTACCGGGAGGCGGTGCGCGACACTTTTGAATTTTTCTGCGGCTTAATGAGATTTCATTTTTTTTTAACGGGAGTGAAATCTTTTTTCGGCCCAGATTTTTCATTAATATTGTATCACGTGCACGCCGACGTTGTTACACGTTGGGTACAGCTTTTATTTTAGACGTTCGTTTTCGTGTTGTTTTTGAGGGACCTAATTTTACATGCAACAGCCGGACTTTCTACGACTGTGGGTTTGATTGCATTTGAAAAAGTCTGATCATTAAACAAAATTATGATGTGCCCGATAATAGATTGTTGGAATATTTCATTATTGATTTTACTATCTCCTGCTCGGACTGTAAACTTGTTCTTGGCATATTCTAAAACAAACACTTTCTAACTTTGTTCCACATTTTAGCGAGAAGCACTGCATTACAAATTGAAAATTGTATTTTTTTCTGTAACGTCACTTGTTTGATAGTGTTTTGTAGTGCATAGAATGAATAAGCTCTTGATTTTTACATGTAATTAGAGCACACAATTAGATCGTACTTTTTATATTTTTAAATCAATATATTGGCTTGATGAACGTTTTACAGAATGGATGTGAAGTTCTATTTATACTGTAAATATCAGTACCTCTCGATTATTGTTTAATTACTATCTAATAACTGCTATGTATCATTCATTTATTTTTGGACAAAAATACAATCGCCACTTTTATTGATAAATCATTTTACGTTGAACTAAAAAAATTAAATTCATAATTATGAAACACAAAAAATTACGAACAGCAAGATTTATTAAAAAATCCCGCTATCTGAAAAAGTGACTAACAGCCACGTAATTAAAGTCGGGTGACATCACAGTAACGTTTTTAAATCGACGAAAAGCAGGGAATCGACGAATTTTCGCGGGCAAATCGCTTTCTATCCGTCAACGTAACCGAAGGCGTAATAGCCTCGCACGGCAAACAACGGGACTCCCCGCATAATCGCTCCCCGATGAATCAGGGGCTACTCCCGGCGGCGAGGTGGGCGCGCGCGTACATACGAATTCAGCCGGCGCCGCGTACACTCCTATCGATCGTCGCCCGGCCGAAAGAGAAAGCGAGAAAGCGCGCGCATATTTATAAGGGGCACTATATCGGAAACGCGTCCGACGCCTCGTCGGGTTAACGACACCCGCCGCCGCGTGTAACACTTCGGGGACGCACAGGATTTCCGCGCGACGCCGAGATATACCGCGTCCTGGCGCTCCGGCCACTTTTTATCGCCGCTCGATTTTCGTCTCCTCGTTTCTTTCTTTTTTTCTCTCTCTCCCCGACGATGCGCGTCCGCTCGGACCCCCGGCGGTGACTGTTTGTCTGGAAATTTTTTCCGGCTTATCGCTGGGCGAATCCCGCGATTGTGTATATCGCGTGACTTTTGTGGGTGATATAATGAAACGTTCGGTGCGCCGAGAGAGGAGACTTTGTTATTCATGGAGGTTTAAATATCTTGAAATTTCGAATCGAAAATGTAGGTTCTTCGGAGGCCGAGAATTCCTGAACTTTCGATATTCATGATTCACAAAGCTTTTAAAGTATCTGCAGCGCATTTTTAAGCGGTCGAATTCGTTATTGCGGGAAACCTGTTTTAACGTCTTTTTTCTCACAAGCTCGTGGAGGGAAATAACAAGTCCTTTAATTTCGTCGTGGAAATTTTCGAGATTTTTAAACCGTAAATTCAAAAGAACTAAAAACAAATCTTCATACATTTTCTAATTCGAAAAATAACTTACGTAATCATAATAGTCGCATGCGATGAATACAAAACACTAGACGCTGCATTAAAGCGGGAAATTTTAAATTCGCCCGATTAGAAATCAGATCATCGTGCGCGCTATTCAGAAAAGTTTCGACGGAAAAAGGAGAACACTTATTCTGAGAATCAGCCGTGATGCAATCATGCAAAGAGGAGTGAAGAGGGGCGAACCGGAAATTCACCGACACGTGCGCCTAATTTTTCAGGCGGGCGGGGGCGCACAGCTGCGCATCCTCCCTCCTCCCCTCTCTCATTTTTCGTTTTTCTTTCCCAAAAGTAACGTCGCCCCCTTTGGATGCTGCTCGCCCTTGGCAGTGAGCCGTCGCTTTTAAATTTTAGGTCAGACGCATTTTATCGAGCGGCTCATCGGGTAAACACCGGCGAGATGCTGCGCGCCTAGACGCGCATGAATGATGCAAGCGGTTGATTTTGTTTTGTCCTGTAAAACAAACGGTGACCGACGACTTGCGCTTAGAGGTGCATTTTATAATATGAAGGAGTGAAAAATTCGAAAAATTGCTCTGCTCGAGTGAAAGATCGCTTTATGCCACAATATGAAGTGTTAAAGTGATTTTTCTCAATCATGTTCATAAAAAAAGCAAATATAAGCAGAGAATAAAACGGATAACACGAATGGGTAATAATAAGTATTATTTTATATTCGTTTTTATGCAGTTTGTCATACACGTAGAAAATGAAAAATTTTCCAACAGACTCGCATCTCTCACATAAGCATCCTGGGCAAGAAAAGTGAGGGCGTCCCTCCGGCGGCTCAGCGCATCCTTGCGTCTCCCCGCGCGTCTATTTGCGTCTCCCGGCGTCGCCGGCCCTCTTTTCCCCCGGCCTCGGAGGCTTTTCTCGCTTGCGTCACGCGTCCGGAGATCACCGCAACCTTCCCCAAGCGCCGCGCGAGTCACGTACGCCGCGTATCCTTTCCGAGGGGGAGCGCGACTGCCGTCGTCTCCTCCTTTCCTCGGCCCTGCGGGCTTTATCATCTGCCCTTTCG
Source organism: Eurytoma adleriae (assembly GCA_900480045.1). Taxonomy (NCBI): domain Eukaryota; kingdom Metazoa; phylum Arthropoda; class Insecta; order Hymenoptera; family Eurytomidae; genus Eurytoma; species Eurytoma adleriae. Next base: position 283,199 of record UXGC01000069.1, read on the forward strand.
TGTCCCTCTTTCCTCTCTCTTCCAAGATTTTCCACGATGGGAATCTTTTTGTTTATAAGTGCTTTCAAGCAGGCTGCCTTGTTTTAATCTCTCTTTCGAGACTTTTAGATATTATTTTTATGGTGATTTTAATTATTTATCAAAATATTGAAATAATTAATTTTTTTCTTTAATAATTTATGATAAAAACTGTTAACTCTACATTAAATGAACAGGGTTATTTCACTTTTTTATGTTATTAATTGACAAAAATTTCAATTTTATAATGGAAATTATGATTATTTTGCTAATAAACTGGATAATTTAATGAGAGAGGATATTTTTAATGACGATGTGCTGGCTGGAATTGGCATTTCTTACCTGTATATTTTTTAGTTCCGTTTTAAATTACTGAATATTGAAAGTACATATATATTATTTGAGGATCGATAAAACATGGCAATAAAAATGCAATAAAGTTGTTGAATCAGGAATCATAGTAGGTGATACCGATGTAAATGAAGGGAACAAGGCCATATCAAATAAAATTGAGCATTTATATATTAATAAATTTACTCATACATTTTCCTTAACGATAACATTTTATAAAATCTGAATTCAAACGAATTCGGATTGTTATAGTGAGAATAAACATTTTTTGTATTTTAAATACAGGTTTTACTGCAGGTATCATTACAATATCCTGAAATTAATCAATTTCCAACAATCATCGAAAGGCCACTAAAAGTAAATTAAAATTATTTCTTTTTTTAAAAATTTGATTTTAATGAGTTGCCTTTAAACTTTACGTAAGTGCATTTTTAACAAATTAATTCATATATTGATTAATATAAAATCTATTTTTTTTATTTAAGAATATAAAGTCTAGTTGCTTTTTTCTTAGAGAGGAAATGTTTTAATGCTAATGATCGACAAGATCAATTCCTCGATAGTAACCCCCATCCAAATTATTTTTATGCGCATATCAAAATAGTTTCAAACCCAACAATCGGCATATCTCAATGATAACGAATGCGCGTCAAATCTTTTTTAAATTCCGCAGTTTTATTGAATATTTCCATACGTACATACGTATCCAAACACTCCAGAGCATTCCAGAACTCCAGAAGGATTGCACGTGACTCGGGCCGAAAGTCAAAAGGAAAACAAGTGCTCGAATAAAGAGAGAGGAAGGAAGCTGGTGGGCACACAATGAAAAAAAAGTGGCGAAAAAGAAAGGAGAAGCGCGCGCGGATGCAGCCGTCGCGCTCTGGCATAATCGGCCGCGGGTAATAGGCGTCGGGCACGCGATCACGGAAGACGAGGTTGAAGGAGAAAGTTGACCACGACCCTCCCCCTCTCGTTTTCACGCGGCGCTCGCGCTCATTAGCGCCCGGAGCCGTCCGATTTGCGGACCTTCGCTTTGAAAACCGTGTCGGCGCGGCGAGCAGTGTTTGCCACCATTACGCGCACGACGTTCCTCGACGATTTCGTTGTTTTTATTTCTTATTGTCTTATTCCTTTCCGCTTAGCTCTCGGTTATTTTTATAGATCGATGCAACTCGTTTGCGTACGAATAATCGCGCCGATGTTTATTGAGCAAAGTGTTTTGATTACTTGCACAAACTAAAGGCAGCGGGGAAAACACATTTATCAAAATAAAGCGCGGGGTGAACGACTCGTTAAAAAAAAAGTTCGTTGCACCAAACTCGCGTTACTGAACAAACAGCCGCAGTTGGAGTAATATTTGCGATCGAATCGTTCCGATGATCATAGGCCGCGAGTCGCTGGAAAATTATCCGATTTACGTAAACGCGGGAGCGGCGAAACGGTCGTATGCGCATCGCAAAAGTCGTCGCCGCGCGAATTGCGAGGAAAAACCGGCGGCGTAACTCGCGGCGCCGGCTTGCATTTTCTCCGCTCGCGCGATCAATGTCAAGAGAAGCCAAGGGGAAAGTGCCGCCGCGCGCCACGGGCGATTCGCTACCGTTAGCGTCGGTTCATCGACTGTCGGTTTCGCGCGCGGACCGCACGGCGGATGACGTGAAAGCTGCCGCGGGCTCGTGTTTACACGCCTACGTGGCTCCTGCGTCTCCTTCCTTTTTTCCTCGGGCGGACTAACGCGGGGCTCGTTAGGAGACGCGCGGGACACTTGGGCGCTGGGACCGCGCGAGGTTTTCCGAGGCCGCGGGATGCAGATTAGCGGGGGGCTGCGGACGTGTCGCGCGCGGGCCACCTTCGAGTTTCAGCCCGGTGTAGCTAGGCGGCCGTTCCGCTTTCTTGCCCTTCCGGGACATTCCCGGCTGCTTCTGTTACAGTTTCTCCGAGTGCAGAGCGAGCCGGGGAAAATGCTAATCCGTGCAATTTCCGCGATTAGCCGGTCCTTCGGTACTTGCGCCGCTTAACCGCGAAATTTCACTATTTATTGTTTCGCAGATTAGCGTGGTTATTAGTTCCTCTTTTTGCCTGGTCATGGCATTGTACTTTTTTTTAACTGATTTGGACGCTTCATTTTGAAGTGACATAGCAAAATTACCTTTCTTCGACATTCGATTCCTAAAAATATGTTTTTGAAACATGATAAGTAGGTTGAATAAAAATTTAAATAAATAATGAAGATTGAAAATAAAATGGCGCGATGCATCATTTTAAACCTATAGATATAATTAAAATAAAATATAAAATTGCGATAATTTCTCTGGAAAAATTTACAGAATCGCAAACCATCTCTCGTTTATTCTCGTAATTTTTAAAGTCCACATCACCGTAAATTTAACAAGAAAATTCTGACATTAGAGAACGTCTACTTTGCGATACACGCGTTAGGAATTTATATTATCGATGACTTTCAATGTTTTTCCGCTTATCCTAGCGTGAAAATAACACCAACTATTCTCTAACAGCAGATCGAAATTAACAACGCTGTATAGGCTTCGCTCTGATATTGATAACGATGTTTCTTTTATAAATCGATTACCGGTTGAATGATTTCAATTATATTATTTAAATTACGCTGTAATGTATACATTTAGACTTTATTTCAAATGTTTGAAATTTATCTAATCGGTTATAATTAAAGGGTTGATTGGATAATACATTATTATTCGCGTTGATTTAATCATTGGAAATGACGAGCGTAAAATTAATCGAATATTTAATGAACAATAATTCAAATCATCACGTCAAAACACTGTTATTTACCAATAGAAATAGACGCAGAAAGAATGTGATAGGTTAATCTCCCCAAAACAGTACAAAACAGAGAAAAAAATTCTTCAATATTCTAATAATTGTAAGTACGTCAACCTTCCTCCTCGGCAATCAAGCCAATGAGCTGCTCGCGGTGCCTGTCTCCTCGGGTAAAAGTCAAGGCTCGTAATTTAGCGAGGTGTCGACGACACTGCGATTCGGTGAAAATAATCGGCGGTTCGCGCTCGCGCACACGTGCAAACGCGCGCTCGGCCACACACGGTAATCGGAGAAAGTCGTTGACCCTCTTCCTCTTTCTCCGGCTTCACGGAGGTGTGAAATTTTCGTCGACGCGACGGAAGTTGTTTACCCGCGGCTCAGCGTGTGTCGCAATTATCGCTACGTGCAACGACCCTAAGGCCCACGCGCGCCGCTCCGCGATCGGCGAGCTTGTTTGTTCCGTATTTTTTTTTTCGCCGAGCGCGCCGTGTCGCGGGTGGCGCGATGCAATCGTTACGTAAGGCTATAATTAGACGGGCCTCGGGGGCAGATGCCGGGAAAACTGCGATTGGTCGGGGGGAGAAGCGGAGACTCGTAGGAGCAAACACACTTATCAGCGCCGAGTTTAAAGCTCTGCGAGATTTTCTGACGTTTCCATCGCTGGGGAATTTAGAGCAGTTTGGAACTTCCTCTCGTCGGGCTACAATATAAACTTATTTTTAGTGTGGACCAGGGAGGGAATTTAATTGGGAAAAATTAAAGTTGCATCGAGACGCGAATGTATTTTATCCATTGAAAGGAGTGAATGTGGGTCGGATCGTAATATTTAATCACCTTTAAAATTACGTGCTGGTGGGACCGGGAACTTTAACCCTATTGTGCAGAAAATTAAGTTGATTATTCGAAAATATACGCTGTAACCGTACATAATTAAACGACGGCAACGAGTTTTAAACAGAATTAAGAGAAACTAAAACAATAAGCTGGCTGCTTGGATTATTTCTTAACTATTCAGACCGGATATTCCGTTTCCTTTATATTCTGGCATTAAGATATTCCGATAATGAAAATTAATTAATTGATCGAATCTCGGGCTTCCGCATTATTTCATCGTTTTAAATTACCGTACGTATTATTTGATTACCATACAAACGACGATATTTATTCATCCAATCAGTCGCATATAAATTCATCACCCAGATACTTTACATTAGCTCGTCGGCGAAACTTAAATCGAATTAACTGCATAGAAATGGAATGAAAGTTTTATGAATTATAATTTTATGTTAGAAATATGATAAATTACAATACCATGTATTCGTTATTATCCATGGACAATAATTTATTCGTTTTTTTTCTTTTTCTAATCCAAGTTTTAAAAAATCGCGGATTATAATACCTTATCCTGAATATGAGTTTACATTGAACCCAAAATATGGTGATTTAGATTGAGTATGAAACGCTGTAGCTTTTAATCAATAAATTTTAATAACAGACGAAATTTCAATTTTTCATATATAAAGTTAGGAAGAGCTCAATCGAAAAGTAGAAGAGAAAAGCGAATCCAAGCGTAATCCGCGACGGGTCCCAAGTGAAAAGGCGCTGGCGAAAAATGATAATCCAGCGAGAGGGAGACGTGTCACCGCGGTAAGAAACTCTCGGAAAAGAACTAGAACAAGCGGAGGTCCCCCGACTTTCCCTTGCACCTCGCAGCAAACCCGAGGAAAGTCGATCACGCTTTTTCCTCCCTCCCCCGTCGGCTTGTCGTTCGGAAAAAAAATCGCGGCCTCGCCATTGTCTTGTCGGCGGACGGATTAGCCGGTTTTCTAGGTCCCTCTCTTCCCCCCTCTCCCCCCCGCTCCCCCCTCGCCACCGAGCGGATTTTCAATAGAATTGCACGCGAAGAGAGAGAGAGAACTTTCGAATGCACTTGCCGGGGAACTTTCTTCGGAGAAAAGAGCTGCGCTCGCCGCGGCGAGAAAGTCGAGAGCCTTGTAAGCGCATTTCATAACTGGTTAACGTCCCGTAACGTGGGAATGACGAGCGCGGGGAGATAAAGCGAGGGATACGTCTTCGCGGCACGGCTCGGGCGATCGTGATTGATGTGTAACATGCGCGCCGTTATTCACGGCTGCGGGCCCGAGCGATAGCGCGGTTTTGCGCGCGCCAGCTACCCGTTCGAGGCGGTTGACGACTGTCAGCGGGCATTCAATGCCTCCGCTGCATTTTTTTATTACCCGAGGTGAAGTTCAAAACGTTTCTCTTTCACTTTATTTTCGTGCACTCTAGTCGAGGGATCGTTTTATTTTTTTGATCCGTACGTGAGCTAGATTTCTCTTTTTCGAAAATCGTAACACTTCGAGTTGCTTTTTGAAAAATAATACGATCGAATGTAGGTTAAGAACATAGTCAAAAATAAAGTATGAATTACGGGAAAATTATTAATCTTTATCTACTTAAAGTGTAGGATTTTAAAAAATTTCCATAATAATTATTGAAATTAATAATATTCTCAGTTTGGATACCTAATCAATACGATGTTGATTATAAGTTTTTATTAAGTATAAGATAAAGTATAAAATGGCGTGAGCATTAAGAAGTCTATTGCGTGCATTAAGCAATTTGTAAACAATCATTACTCAGCGTTAAATGTTAAATAAAACACAACTATTAGCAACACATATCCGCACCTATGTCTAAAAATTAAGAAAAAATTTCTAAAACACCTCTTCTACCACTTCCTAGCAGTTGTAATTCCATTTCCACTAATTTTACTACTATGTACAACTTACATCTATTGCATAATAAAGAAAAGATAGCAATTTCGGTGCGTGGAAAATAAGACTCCGTATAAAATTCTTTTACGCGGTAATAAAGCAAAAATGACCGAGGGGCAGCGTAAGTACCGGAGTAAACGCCGATGACTCTCGTAACTGGCCGTTGGTCGGGGACGAAAAAGCACGGACGGCGCGTAATCGCCGAAAGAGCATTCGGCAAAACTGCCGGGATGCATTTCCTCCTTCCTCGAGGCCCGCGCGGGGCGCCGGCCTTCCTCGGCACTTACGCAATGCCGAGCGCGTTATGTGCGTTATGTGCGCGAGCGCGCGAAAAATAAAAGTCGAGAGGCCGACGAAAATTTTCCGCGCGGCGGCCGCGGGGTCACCGACACCTGCGCGCGGAGCGGCTCTTGTGCAACGAGGCCTTCTCGCGCGCTCCCGGCACCCCACCTGCGGCGCGATCGTTCGGCTGATGGGACATTCTTTTTCAGCGGCTATCGTAATGTCCTTCCTCGAATTTCCGATAAAATTTGCTGTTATTTTTTCAATAAACATGCCTCGAATGTGTTTGTAAAGCAGTTAGCGTTCATCAATCCGCGGAGGACATTGGTTTTTGTTGAAGCGCAAGGCGAATCTCTTTATCGCCTGCCGGGGATTTTAAAATAATATAATTTTTAGCGATTGTGCAGTGCAAGAAGTGCACGCGAGTTTTTATCGGATATTCGTACATTATTTGCTGAAAATGTCGATAAAAAAGTCGATGATCTCACTGGTGGGTGGATAAAGCGATTTATTGTTAATCTTTGCGATAATGCCGGTATAACTGCGTTTGATAATAAATGCAAAAATATTTTAATATTCTTAAATATTAAGACAAAACTTTCTTAAGTTAATTTATTTTTAAAAAATCTTTAAGAAGAAAATATTTATAAACATCTAACGTGCGTAAGAGACAGACGTTTTTACGGTTATTATTTTCAAAAGTGATACAACCTCTTACGCTTGTTAAACGCCCGATAATTTTCCAATCAATTTAACGATGAAAAAGCGAAAAAAACTGTAGTCGACAGATCCGGAAATTTCCGAGAATCGAAAAAAACGTCGTTCTTGTAAATCGGGGCCTCTGGTTGCGCAAGTTCGCCGATGGTACCACAACTTTTCCCCGTGGCGTTACCTTTAATCGAGTTCCGAATTCGTAAGCGCCGCAGCGAAATTCCGGCACAGATTTCTCCGGCTGAATGAAAAAAAACGTTCACCTCTGCGTACGTCAGCCGCGGTTTTTGACCCCGAAAAAGTCCCTCTTTCTCCTCGCAGCGGCTCCTCCTTTTAAAAGCGGAAAAAAATAAAATTGAAAGTTCGAATTTCAGCGGAGTATCTCCTTATTTTACGGACCTCCTTATCGGGTACGCTTGACTCAATCGGGTTTTCTGAATTCGAAAATCTCGCATAAGCATTACTAAATTTAGATTTATCGTATTTTATTGTGTACCAACGGCAATTAATTCACGAGTGAAGAATATTTTTCTTCACATTTTTGTTTTAAACTAATATTTATTCATTATACTCGTGCGCATTTAAATAAATATTGATCTGAAAGAAAATTAAGTTCTGTTTTCACTGAGTAAAGTGAAGTTTTAAAATTGATAAGTTAATTAACATTCATTAATTATTAATAATTGCGGTTTGTAGACAACTGCTCGTTACTTTTATTATCTAAGAATTAATGGACAGCATGTAATATTAGCATAGGCAAATCGTTAGTACTTACAATTACACGTTTTCTCTAAACTATTGACAGTTTAAATTAACCGCGTTGCGTCCTCGATCGCGTCTGATTTTTATATATCCAATATACACTTGAAATTTTACAAAATAAATAAATATATAAAGTGCATTTGTACCAGCACCGCCACACCTACTGCGATGGTATTTTTTCTCCTCCAACACTTCATCAAAACGCAATTAAGAAATTTCTCCTTATCGTATATACACTCTCAATGTTCGTCACACTCGCCAAGAGTCACGTGGCAGTTTGGCCTCGCTCGATTTAGCGATCATCGATAGTAAGAGCTCACCCCGGCGACAGCGGCGGAAGAGTACACACCGCGAGCTATGTAGGTCGCAGAAAGCGGCAAGGCCACTGACACTGTCCCTCGGCTCGCCGCGCGCCAGAAAGAGAAAAGAGGCGCTCGCCTTCGCGCCTGCTTCTAATTCATTTCCCATCGCCATTATCCCGGCGGCTCTTCTCCCCCCCGCGAACCGACCACCTCGCGTTTTCAATCCTCCCGCTCCGGCGTGTATATTCCTTACGTAAGCGCGCCTTCGTGTTCCCCGGTGCATTTTTGCGACCGTTCGATTTACGGCGGACGCCGATTCGCGCCGGCGAAGCTTTTATTTTTCTCCGTTTGCAGGAAGAAAGTTCGATAACGTCGCCGTAAGAGACCCGCTCCCGTTACCGCTCGAAGCTTGTCACCACATTTTTCCGACTTTTATCCTAGCTACGAGCATACTTGTAATTATTGCACGGAAAACTTGTTGCTGGTCTATAGTGCGTTAAGCGAGATTTTTTTTTTTTTTTTTTTAATATGGTACTGTTTCACCGGCCGGTATGAACGGTCGTAAGACCTCGCGTGATTGCTCGCAGGGGTAGGTGTAACCCTTCGATCCGCCTGGGGGGCGTCGGGCGTGCAGGGAAAAATGAATGCTCCGTTCCCCCGGGGCGGTTATGTCACGGACACGCTCTGGGGGACAAAAGCGGAAACGCTTCCGACACCCGCGCGACCAAGTGCGGCCCGTATCAGCGCGGATGCATGGCTATCGTCGATTCGCCGTTCACTTGTGCTCGCGAACGGGTAAACTCGCATAATTTTCTTATTCCTGGAAAGTATTGTAATGTACTTATATGGATTTATTATTTTTTTGCTTCGCACATGGTCATTATAATAACTACGTATGTGTTATTGTAATCAATAATTAATGTCCTTCTTTTTCGACGCATTATATTGATTATGAAACTGAAGGTATGCAAATATTGTAAATAAAATATGGTTTAAACACAAATTTAAAGAAAATTACTTAATAGTAAGATAATAAATCCAAAATCATAATTCAATATTTAGTTCTAATATAAACTTGAATTTGATAAAAATAACTCTATAGAATGCCTGCACAAGTGCAAATAAGTTCACAGATATATAGACGCTAAATTCATGAAACGTTTTAGGCATGATTGTATCAAAATAAGTTTCTTCAATTTATTTAATCAATGCGCATGTATTTACATTTTATAAATAAAATTTCTTTGATAAAAAATTTATATCTGCAGTCTTAAAAAAAAATTGAAACGAGCGTTTGTGCAGAGTAACATCGCTTTCCAGTAAAATCCTTTCTTGAATTATAACTTATAAATAACGGTTCGCATGATGAAGAGATCTTGCATTAGTAAGAGTTCAATTAAAAACTACACGTACTTTCTTTCCGGCTTGCAACGAAAACACCATGAAAACAGGCTTTTATCAGATGCGCCGCTGGAAAAACTTCGCAAAGATACGCACGACAAATTATCGCCGCTCATTAGACAAATAAATTTTGAAAAATTTACATAATCCGACATCGTGCGTTACGCAACTCCCGCGGGAAAAGGCATACCGCTTAACGGTTTTGGGTAAAAATCTTATCACTAATAAATGCACGAAGTACGAGCTCTAACGAACGTCTTTTCGTTTCCGTATCGACGGGGCTTGCGTAAGCGACACGGCGCAACGGCCTACGGCAGGGAAAAAAGGTACACGGCCTCGCCAGAAAAGTCCGGCTCGTCGGCGAAACTCTCACTGCATCCCGGCCGGCGATTCCCTTTCTCCCGCGCGCGAGTGAAAAGCCAAGCGCGCGACCGTCTCTCATTGTCAATGTCGCATTCCTGCGAGGAGCCACTTTCGATGCGTTCATCTTCGTTTTTTTTCTTTTATTCGGAATTGGTTTTTTTATTATGCTAATTAAAATGTCGGAATGTCAATTATAGATTCAAGAATGTGCGATTTTATTGAGTTTTTATTTTAAGTTAAGTTTTAAAAATGATCAGTACTATGCTGTATCAATATTTTAGCCACAATAGTACAGTAACTCTGTAGTTTATTTAAATTTACGTGTTCATTATTTTGATTTAAGTAAAATACATATTTTCTTACATAAAAATGACGAAGATAGTTTAATATAATAAAAAGTATATTCGTCTACGTGTAATATATAATGATAATGAATATATACTATATGAGTTTCAGTGGAATAAAAGAATTTATAAAAATTTGTACGTCTGAATTCATTGCAATTGATTGAACATGTAACTTTAAATAAGTTACGAAAAATTTCGACTAACTTAAATTCTGACATAAGCAAACGTTGCAAAGAATTGTAAATTGCTAAAGTAATACATTTTACTGAAGTTGCGTTACGATCATAAAATATGTTACTGACTAAATCACTTGTTTTCCGTTTAAAAAATGTAAAGAACAAAACTGCAACGCCCGAGAGGTTAAATAATTTATTTTCAATGTTATAACGCGCAAGTCATGAAGTAAGTGCGATGTAATGAGGAAATCTGTCATAACGGAGAGAAAATCCGGAAGCCGGAAAACTGGCCGTTTCTGATAAAACCGCTTCAATTAAACATCCGCTGATGAAAAGTTCCGAGCGCCATTGTGCAACGTACTTTTTCAGAAAAAAAGTGCAAAGCGAGCGCAAAAAATCGCGTAACCGGGAGGCGAGCAATTTTTTTTTTTCAATATGAAGCTTCGTGTGACTTGAAAAATTCCTCGAAAACGGCAGGAAGTTAACGACCTCTGCAGAAGTAAAAACAGACGGTGCAGAAGTACTTCCTCAGCGACTAAGTTTAGAAAGTCACGTTGGCGGTACGTATAATTGCGATAATACAGTCGAAACTCTTCATTGCGTAATGAAGTCGAGATCACGTGGAAGGAGTGGTCCAATGACAAATCTGATGTTTAGTTAAATTGTATTATAGGCAGAAATTAATATAAGTTTATTAAAATAAAATTTATGTCCATATTTTATTTTATTTTTATAATTTTATTAATAAAAGAGTTAAATACTTATAATGATACGTTTATCTAATAAAACTTTGAAATTCTGTTAGGATTGAAATTATTATTAAACGATTTTAAATTTTACAATTATAATTATGTTAAACTCTTACTATAGATATACTTTTAAATAATAGAGAGTCCACTATAGCTAAACAAATAGTTAATAAAATAATTGCAACGCTATATACATAATTCATAATAGCAACTATGCTTCTTGATGATCTAATTAAAGGTCGGTTCACTCAAGCGAATTCATCAAACATATTTATCGGATAAATTATCTGCCATGCTGAACATGTTTTTGAAATACGTCTTTTCGCATTAGTAAGCAATGTATCGAATTCCCTATATATTTACAATACCGAGCGTTTTGCACAACCGAAATTCCCGTCGGGGCACGTGACAAGTCGGCTCGTTGACTCGAGTGACCCGAGTTTGTCAATGACCCCGCGCGTGACCATTGACTCCTTGCCACCCCCACGTCTTTACGTCGACGTTACGACTCTTTTAGTCTCACCCTATATGCCGCACGTACCTCATCAAACTTCGTGAGCGGATACCCTTCGCTTTGACGACTCTCAGTACTGTATCCTAATATAGAATTCCATCACCTCACGGTCAATTTCTTTTTTGCTTCTTTCTTGATGGTTTCGACACTCGTACGGTACTTTCCAGGTCTCGTAGACTTTTCACGATATTTTGAAAATCTTGATAAAAAAGTGGATTTTTGTAGCTTTGCATTTATTGCTGCAATCATTTTGTGTAAACGGAAAAAAACTGTTCTGAGTCTGTGTAAAAATTGTATTTGTTAATAAAAGCTCTCGGTGGTGACATTGTACTCTCGAAATTTATTTGTCAAACTAGCTAATTATATTGTGCGTATCACGTGTAGAAACAATGTAACTTTAACCCCCTCATAAAACAATCTCTCGGAGATGCGTTTGAGTTATGTAAGAAATGTTATTTCCGCAATTGACACTGATAGCTGTATTGAGCTATTCTCGAACGGCGTGTGTATTTATAAATTTCTCTACAAAACAAATATTATTTTAAAGGTAATTCGCTAAATTCACCTACTTCTACTTTTGGGGTAAAATAAGTAAAAACATACACGCTATAAGGTGAGTAATGATTCGCATCGATGTGAGTAAATAGATAAGTTGATTTCAATAATCTACAAAACATAATTATTATTGTCTATTTCAATAGAAATCGCTGAGCATTCTCAATATTTTGCCGCGTCCATCGTAAAAAATTCGAAGGAAAGAGAAAATGGCATTTTCTTGAAAATCAAGAAACGTTTAATTCTTATAAGTCACTGTCATTCTTTAAGTAGATTCATCGAATACAACTGATTACACACGTTCATTTTCTTACTGCTTTTTTCTTCCGAGTCAATTTCCTATTAATGATTATACTCGACTTCTCTAATTATCGAATAACACTAGATCACTCGTCAGCTCCTCTTTCAAGTAAAAAAGTCGAATAGCGGTTAATTTTGTTTTCCAATTACCCGATAAATATTCACCGAACACTTTTGTCCGTCGTCGCGACAACTTATCCTTTGTCGCGCTGTCGAAGCACGAGGAGAAGAAAAAGTTCGTTGAAAAAAAATCACGGGCGAAAGAATCCCATTACTGCGAAGTTACAATTTTAGTTACGGCACATTTTCGAAATCAGCACCACGTGACGAGGACGCGCAGCGATGAGTTTCGCAACGATGGTAATGACTCAACGTCCTACGGGTCTCGTGCGAGGTCCACGTGAGGCTCGCTATGCAATTCTACACATGGACGGGGCGCAATAGCCGTCCGAAGATTCTCCTCTCCCCGTGGCTCCGTCCTCCGTTTTGATTTCGAACAACTTGGCCGATTGTTTCGGCCTTTTGTCCCTCCGTCGCTGGGGCAAAGGCTCAATGCTCCAGAAATAGACGGGCCGATCGCCCCTTATCGATAACTTGTTTGCGACAGACCAACGCGTATATATTTAGCTTTTCAAAATCGATTTTTACCACGAATTTTTCTTTGTTCAAAAGTTCAATTACAGACTAAATTTATCGTATAGTAAGAGCAATTTTTAATTAAATTTAATTAAAAAAAAAAATTTTAATTAAAAATTATTTTTAAATTGTAGGTTCTTTCTTTTTCTACCTTATTTTTTACTCTGTGTATACGCACACGCACGCACACACACACAAAATTTGAAAACTTTTAGTATTTTAAAATTTTGGCTTTTTTCATATCCATATAAGGTTTGGAAAAAGACACTTCCATATAGTTAACTATACAGAATCGCTGGTAGTATTCTTCGTCAATAAAAACAACGAATGTGGTAAAAAATAGAATTTAATTTGTTTACATATTTATTCATCGAATAAATTTCAAAAGCCGACGCTTTAAAAACGTTTTTCTCGATTCGAAAAGATATGCAAAGACTGCGAGACAATTTACGCTGTCACGCGCACGCGAACCTAACTAACGACTCGCGTTTAAGTGCCAAAGCAGCCTCCTCTCAATTACGGCTACTAATTAATTTTCCAGTGAATGAAGAGAGTGATATAGAGGAGAGGGGGAGCGAGGGAAATCTTTGCCCATCCATCGCAATAATCTCCGATTAAACTAGCAGCTAGTGGAAGTTTCGCTGCTGCAGCTTCCACATTATGCACGCCCTGGAGCGCGAGCAAGCCATTCGAGTACGTGATAATTGTTATGGGCTCCGTGAACTTCGACTTAATTTACTGTTTACGAATTTCCCGGAGCCCACCAACTCGATAATGAATTCGCTCGCTCGCGCTATAATTAGCCCCGCTAATGAATCATGACGACGAGCGAACTCGCGGTATTCACGCCGCTCGGCTCGACTTTATAAAAGGCTAATTTTTTCCCACTCGCATAAGTGGGTTAGGTTATTTGAAAGTCGAAATGTGACTGTACGGAAAATCACTGATGAATTAAGTGATCAACTAATTTTTTTGTTACATATTATGATTCTTCCAGTTCTTTAGATTCTTCAAATAATTTTTGTTTCAATTGTCTTAAATAATGGACTTTATTTGTTGTTTTAAGAAAACAATTCGTATTCTTGGTAAAAGATTTACTCGTTTAAAAATAATTATTTTTTTATCTCATAAAAAATATTTTTCAGTCATAAATAAATATATTTTACAAATTTACATGTATTATTTTTATCTAACCCTTCTTGACACAATATCGGACTTCCTCCGATTCAGTGTTTGTCTAGGGTGCAACAGACGCGCGACCCCACAGAGCGCGCCGCACCGGCGACGAGCAGACGCTTATTCACGAAATTTTCCCGATGATTCAGCGCAGTTGGCGCGCCAACGTGATTTCGGGAAAAATTGCGCGGAATCACGGTGGCGCGGCCGCGAGTCTCCACGGTCAACGGCGACTCCCTTGCCTGCGTCATCCCGGCAAAAAACGCTTTAGCCCCGTCGACGCGAGAAAGTGTCGCCCACTCCATCTGGGCTTTAGGAGTCTTCGAACGAGATAATCGAGTTCGCGGATTTTCACGGAGGTGATGATACCCCCGAGATTTTCACGAAGAGCAGGTTCGACTTTTATAATTTCCCGAGTGAGTCACGCGATTCTACCGGGGAGTGACGCACGAATAAATGATTTAGGTGAGTGAGGGAGTACGTACGTGCGTGATGTTTCGTTAGCTGTGCAGTTTTTCAAAGAATTTTGAGAATTACGGAGGAATTAGTTATCGGAATTAATCAAGCGTCGAAAATGATGAGGCAGTGATATCATACGAGGAAAGGTTACATTAATTTTTGTTCTAAAACGTATGATGAACTACTAAAGTGATAAATTTTGTAAAATTACTAAAATCTACTTGAATCTAGATTTACAAACATTACCAATAAAATAAAAATAAAATTTAAATAGTTTTAAAAAAGTCGATAAATTATTGTTGTAAAAGTTTGAGTTTTATGACTTTTATACTTTCTCTAAGAATAAGCCTTTTGCAAATAGTCTGATATTGATTACATTTGTAAGTAGGTCTAACAAACTATTTTTAATTCACGAGTGAATCAAGTAATAATGTGTCATCGCAAGCAAAAGAAGACGCTAGTCACTCGTTAAACTTATAAACCGCAGACTTATTCAAAATTCGCACCAAGTAAAAATCAGCGACAATCGGCAAGTATCCCCAACAGCTGCTTAAATCCTCGTTATTCTCTCTCCCCTTCCCTGGAAAAAGGCGATCGGCAAGTGTGAGGATCGCGAAAAATCCGCAGTGGCTCTCGATCCCAGGGCGCAGTTATTGGTCGGCTAGGACAGGTCAGTGACAAAGCAAGGTCAGCCCCGAAGATCCCGCGCATACTGGCTCTCGCTCTGACCGACTCCGTGTGCATGTGTGTGTACGAGTGCGCTCGCGTCTCTCCTTTCGAGGCACACATCGGCTGCGCTCGCTCGCACTCGCTCGAGGACGGGTCAGTGGCAACCCCCAAGGTCGGCCCCTTGAACCTGCGCGGAGGCCGAGTGCGCTCGCGAGCCAGATTGTACGGAGCCGCTGGCCTCGTTTTCGCAACTGACTTTTTATCGCCTCGGCCCGATATTGCCGGAGCTTAATTGCCCGGGATGCGCGACTCCCCGCGCCACGGCGCCCCGGCGCCGAGCTCGATTGCCCGCTCCGCTGCTCACTTACTTAATGGCTTTGTTTTCGGTCGCGTTGACCAGGCGATTAGCGAGCTTTTCTTTCAGCCTCGGAGGGAGAAATTATAGCATCGTTGCGAAAAAAGTCGGGTGATATAATAATATAATGCGAGTGCCGACGATGAATTCGTGATGTTTGATATCGAGAGGCTTTTCAATGTCTGGTTGATCGCGAGCTATTTTGACTCTGTCGGAAGGTTGCGCAATATTTCTTGTAGTTTTAAAAATGGTGCTAATGAGCGTTATTTTTAGTTATCACACCGAGACTAACGATTCTTTTTTCCAAGAAATGAACCAACTTTTTAAGATTAATGACTTCTTTTTATACGATCAACGCTTCGAATGGAAGTAAAGGAAATATAATATTATTGTGGGTTAATTAAATATTAAAAATGTATTAATTTTTACTGATTTCGTTTTGTTATAATTAATACGTTAATTATAGAGTTTTTTTACTGAAATTACTATTGATCGATTCAGTGATCTTTCTAGTTCTTCTGCAGCTTCAGCTAATCTGTATCTATAGTAATTACTATCCGTGCTTAATAATTCACAAAAAGACAACTTATTAAGAATAGTTTATTCCGAAAAAATTAATCACGAAACGCTTTCTCGAAATACCCGATCTATAGACACAAAGTGGTTAAAAAAATGTCAAAAATTCTTACAAATGGTAATTTTTTGTCAGCACTTTTAACAGTTATATCAAGTCATTTTTTGACTATAAGCAAGCCTGATTTTTATAATCCGATGAAGTTCTTCATTTAAAAAATGATACGTACTCTGCTGAGAAAAAAGCTTGTAAACTAAAAATTAAAGATGAGCGTATATGCATGTAACAAATGGACGGAGAAATTTGCTCTCCAGAAGTAACCATCGGAAGCAAATTATAATCGGTTGCTAAGCGGCGGCTACTTTCTGACGTCCGCGCGAATATGAGGTCGTCGCACGTTCAGGAACGCATCGCCGGATTGTTAGCGCGCCCGCGCGTGCAGAAATAGCCCGGCCGCCTTCGCCGCTCGGGTCAGACCCGCGACGCGTCGGAAGCGTCCCCGGCGACGCGACCGTTCCTCTGCGATCAAAAATCCGCTCCCTGCCCAATCCGACGCACCGGTAGGTGAGCGCTAATCCCGGCGCGTCTCGGCCGGAGTCGCTCGTCGGGCCGATCGATCGCCGCCTTCGACGGATAAGGACGGGAGGCGAAGCCCGATGCGGCCGCCAGATAAGCCCGGCGATGTTTGGTTACGAAATTCGCCGGCGAACGGACGCGAAAAAGTGCATCGCGCGACAGAGCGGGCTCCTGCCGACGCAGCGACGGCTCTTTCAGCCGGCTTTTCAACTTTTTCGATGATTTATGTTCCAGGAGCGAAGTCGCGCCATCGGCTCTTATCTCGATTCTGTTCCGCTCGCCTTTTTCTTTAATTTTCTGCGTCTGTACAATTTCGCAACTCGTGTCGCTGGAATGAAGCGATTAAAATCTATACGAATTCATTCGACGACTGCGTAGAATACATGTACTCAATTTGCGAAGAGAGAACTCGGTAGTTTTATTTTTAGCTCGGGGCTGCATTTGAAATTTTAAAACCAATTTCGAAAAAGATTGAAAGCTTCGCCTTTTTTCTTTAAAATTTAAAATATGTTATCGACAGTAGTATAACGGGAATGGGTGTTTTTGTTCTTTACACTTGTTATGCTCTGCGCAAAAAATTCAACCCCGGTACTTTTATACAACATTGCTATAGAAAATAGAGACGAACGGTGAATAATATTTTGAACACTTGAGCAGCACACTGACTGTTAAAATTAAAAAAAGGTATGATTGCAGTGTCGGTCAGTCGGTGAGGCGGAGGTCTAATTTCGCCAAAAATCGTCCTTGGCGGCCCGCGGCATCTTGCCCGCAAGCCTTTGTCATCTCTCGGCCTGGTGCGGCGGCTTCCGTGAAAGCAAGAAAGTGGCCGGGCCAGCCGCGGCTTTTCGCGAAATTCGTCTCGACACGCACGCGCGCTGCAGCGAGCGTCCCTGGGGGCGCAGATGACTCAAAAAAAGACGCGCGTGACTAATTGTTTCCGGCGTTGCACAAAGCTCGATATCGTAAATCACCGTGCGCCGCGCTCGAGAGGGGATCTCTCTCCTTTCCTCCGCGAGCCTCGAAAAAAGAACTTCCTCATAACAGCGGAGATGCGGGAATGCTCAAGGTGGGTCTAATCAAGAGAGGAGAAAAATATATCGGGCGCTATTTTCCGCTTTGCGTAATTCCCTATTACCTTCGCTTTATGCAACTTCTTTGAAGCATATCGAAGGTCGGTCCGTCTCATTCTTTCGTTTACACTGCATTTTTATCTTCAATTGATAACGCCTTCCGTCATTTATTAATTTATTTTCTTATTAACTTTCTTGTTTTATTTACTGTGAAACTTTTGTATCTTAACTTTCATTAATTGTAATAATTAAAGTTTTTACTAAATATTCTTAATCTTTTGACCAGTCACCCATGTTGATAAGAAATATTACTTAAAAAATTGATTTATTTGGAATAATGAAAAATCAACATATGAGTCTTACTTCCTAATTGATTGCTAGGTTGAAGGTTGCAGTGAATTTTTATTAGTAAAATATTTAAGGCAATCAAGAAAAAAAAATTGAAAAAACTTTGGACTAATTGGACTTAACTAAAGATTACATATAAGGAAAAAATTCAGCGACACCGCAAATTATATTAATGAGGCGATCAAAGCATTAAATAGTAAATTAACGACATTAGAATTCCAAATTTTTTGAAATGAACGAAAATTAAAAATCACAAAATGTTCTCAATTGATATTTTTATGAGTTCCGGTCCATTTCTTGTTAATTAGTAGCAATTTTCTGATAACTATTTTATGTTTTTAATTTTGAAACACTACTATGTTTTTGCTTTTTAGACGTCATATATTCGAAAATCATCAAGTTCGATAAGCATTACCCGGTAAATTTCCAACAGTTATTAATAAAGTCACGTTAACAATTCTTCGAGTTGACATAAGCGTAGAGTCAAACGACTCTAGCTCACACTCGTTTATTAATACGAGCGCGTCGACGTGAATAGCTCAGGTTGCGCAAGGCGGCCTAGCATTGGAAGAAATTCCTTTTTTAATCGGTGCATAATATTGGCGCACGTGACGGTGCGGCCGAGTGGAGGGGCGAGTGGCCGCGCATCACTCGCCGCGGCAACGTGATTCGTTTATTAGCGGAGCACCGCGTTGCATAACGCTTCCGTCGCCGCTTACCTCTTTTCTTTCTCCGCGGGGCACAGCTCGCTTTCTTCGCTCGCTCGTAATCGCCGTTGGGCCCCTCCAAGTGACAGCACTTTTTTCGAGAGATCGCAATTATTGTCAATTCGCTGAAGATGCAGAATGTGCGTGATCGATACTTAACATGCTTTTATCGCACTTCAGTTGTGCGGAATTCAGAATTTTAGTGATTCTAGCAACGAATCATTTGCAATAATAGTTCATTGTCTGAAACTGTATTTATAAATTTTTTCAAATAATACATTAAATCTAAAGTTTCAAGGCTTAGTAAATCCGGCGTGGAAGATATCGTTATAAATTAAAAGACAATTTTATTTATCTACAATGGATTTTTCGGTCAATGCGTGATATTCACTTTCTTGATCATTATAAGATTTTTCTTCGATAACAAAACCTAAAGATAATTACTTGTATCCATATTATTCAATGATTAGGATTTAATTATTTTTATATAATTTAGAAAGCATTGATAAATGTTATTATATACCAGAAATATAATTTGAAATGTCATCGATGTCAAAGATATTTTTAATCTATATTGCACATGTTTACACCTGCAATTTAAGAATCTGGAACAAAATGATTTTTAAACTTTTCCTTTTTTACATTCATTTGCGTCAACTAAATAATTTAAATTATCTTTAATATCTATAAAACATACATTTGTTACAAGCTATTATTTATATGCAATCCATTTTTATTGATTTAAAAACCAGAATAAATAGTATCGACACAATACGCCGTTAGGTCACGGAATGACCCTTAAATCATAAAAAAATATTTCTTTGTGATAGAATATCCATTTCATAATCATTGCTATCCTCCAACTAATACTTTTTTCTTTGTCTGCTCGTGTTGGATAATTTGTATCAGCAATCCGCGTCAATTCACATTAAGTAGTTCAGCCGTAATAGAAAGATAATTATCTCTATTATAAACACTATTTATGGGTAAACTGTTCGAATTAAAGCATACCTTTTTTGCATACCAATGTTAGTTACACCCGTAATCTTTACTGTTCAGGTATAAATTAGCAGCAACACAAGTCAAGCGTAATTAATCCATTTTCAAACGGCTGGAATGCGCTATAGCGCTTGCTTCTACTGCGCGGCTGACTATACACGTTTCAACTACTTACGTTCTATTCCACTTGTCTAGGCTAGACTGCGTCTATCTTCGTATCGGGCGAATTACGCTCAATTCAACTTTCTTTCTTTGAAGGTCTTAAAATACAATTTGATTAAAGCCTCCGCACGCATTTAGCGAAGTAAAGCAAACATTTCACTTCCAGTCGAGTGTGCCCCAAAGCACACCTCGCCATAAAGACTTTGGCCGTTGATCCTCCCTCGTTCACGTGCGCAACAATGCGCGAGCCACTCGCAAGATAATGGCGCCGCCGCGAAAACCCAGTTTAATTTTCGAAAACGATCGGCAGGAAAACGTCAAACGCACGGCCGGCGTCATTGTTCGAGCTCTTTAAAAGCGCCCATTCATTCGGCGGCCGGCGCGCGATCCATTGAGCGCGGCTAGAGGCGCGCGTCGCACCCTAATTCGAAAATAAATCCCGGCCAGCGCCACTAAAACACCGGACCTAAAATACATCGAGCATAAAGCCGGCGAACTCGCCGATTCCCCCGGTGCGGCGGCACCGATCGATCTCTTTCGGGAGCCCCTCGCGCGCGCGCGTGTGCGCCGCCGGCGGGGAGGTGCACGGCGCCCCCACCACGGCGCCGCGAGCTTTCGGAGAACGAGAGAGGCGTGCGTGCCGGCGCTGAGTTTGTCCTGCATAGGGGGCATCGGGACATTACCCGGGTGACCTTGGCTGCTGCCGCCGAGGCGACGGACTCGGCCGGGCTGTTTGTGCAACTCGCTCGCTCGCGCGCGATCATTGCACCTTGCTATCGCGTAAGCCTACACCCCGCGGCCCCCCGGCCCGCCCCCGCCGCCCAGGCGCGGACGCTCCCGGCGCTCCGTGTGTGCGTGCGCCTTTTTTGCCTGTTGACGCCGATTGTGTATTTTCGCGCGGCGAAAGAGAGAGAGAGAGGGCCCCCGGGCTTATCGATGCGCTTCGTCTTAATCGCGTGTGGGGCAATCGGCGCGGGCGCGAAAAATAACAGGCGGGTTTACGGACCTCGGACAAGGTCGAGGCGAAAGAATTCTGTTGAATAATAATTTTGTCGAGAGCGCGGACGTCGTTAAAGTTTATTGCTGCGGGGCACGGCGACGCTTTGGCCCGAGCGATTTTTACGCGCGACGCATCGCCCGCGAGCCGGCGGAGCCGAGGAGGCGCTTTATTATGCGTCGTTATAGTGTCAGCTGCAATGCTAACTACTTAATTAACGCTTTTGCGCAAGATTACGATAACGTGATCAAATTTCGATTAGTACTATAACTATAGTAGACGAGAAAACGATGCGTTGTAGCGCGATAATGGTGACATGCTTGTAAATTTGATTATCAATTTTATTTTATTCTCACTTTTACGGGGAATTTTTTTGAGTCATTGTCTATTTAAATACACTTAATTGCCAAAAAAATGACTGAAATTCTGATTGCGTAATAAAGTGAAAAGAAAAATGTTTCTTTTTTTATTGAAATATGATGTCACGTACCCGAAAAATTAGTTATATAGCGATGAAAAGAATAAGAAAGGAAATCGTAAATTATGCACAATAGTTTTGCATGGATGTCGACGTAAAAGAATATTTTCAAATAATCAATCAAGTGCGTCCGCGTGTATAACGAAACGCAAGCAAGATAAAGCAGATCCATTCGTGGCGGTTGCATCGATTGTACTTACACCGATCGCGATTCCCCGAAAAGCAGGCGTTCACGGACGTCTCGCGCGATTTATCGCGTCGCCCACGCCGCGACGAATACGCAAACACGCCTCTGAAAGTCATCACTCTCGGCCGGCGGTGCCGCGCGCCTCCCACCCCCTCCCCACCCCCGCGCGCTCGTCACGCGATAATTACGAGTACAAGTGGCAATGACATCGAACTTCGCGGCGGGGCGAGCGAGGAGAGCAGCAGACGTAAGAGGAGAGCGAGAAGGAGCGAGCGCTTGGGGGGAAAAAATTTCAGCTCAGGGCTGCGTGTGTGTGTGTGTGTGCGAACGCGAGCGCGCCCATTATCGGGGAGTCGATTTCAAGGTCGTTCGTGCAACGACTCCGAGCCCGCTCGCGCGCAGCTGCGCAATTTAATCGGCTTCTCTCTCTCTCTCTCTCTTTCTCTCTTTCGCCCCGCCTGCGCTCCTCTTTACATCTATCTCTCTCCCTGCTTGCTCGAATTCGACGTGTAGGAGAGACGGGCGAGTAGCAAAGGTCACGGTGTGTGTCCGCGCGACAGATTTCTCGGAAACGCAACTCGTCCCTCTCACTCTCGATCTCCTTCCCGCTCGGACGTGCTGCGCCCTGA
The DNA here is from genome assembly GCA_900480045.1 of Eurytoma adleriae. NCBI lineage: Eukaryota > Metazoa > Arthropoda > Insecta > Hymenoptera > Eurytomidae > Eurytoma > Eurytoma adleriae. The sequence goes on from UXGC01000069.1 coordinate 305,628, forward strand.
ATCGATTCCACATAGGTATCCTGTTCCCCTGACTACTTTCGGATTCGTTCATTACCTCCTTATTGTCGGGAGGGGTGAGCTTCCTTTTTTTAGGTTAGTCGAGGTATTAGTGGCGTGCGAGTCTCTTTCGAAGCTGAAGCTTAAAATTTTACAATGATACATTTTTATGTAATGGCACTAAATTGAAACGATTTATTTAAATAGCATTGATTATCTGTTTCAAAGTTGGCGAAATTTCGTCCGAGTCTGACATGATGCGTCACGTGATTCTTACACGCGATCGACTGCAACGCCATCACGAGATTGCAGATGTCGCTGTTCAGCTTTTTTTCTTTTCACGGCAACTCACGTAAATTTACCCTCAAAAACGTAAAAAAAACGTAAGTGAGTGATAAATGGTCAGCCATACAAGAATACACGTATATCTCGTATATATTTACAAAGTAAATGTTTATTACTTCATAATCACAGCACGAAAAGTGATAAAAACTATTTTACTTTTATTTCATCATTAATGCAGTACCTTCTTTAAAAGTATCTCATTTGATTGTTTATCTACGACAAGCGATATCAATCGTCAAAAGAAAAAAAATTATAAATTTCAGGCGTCAAGTTGAACGACGTGATTCACGACAATTTCGCAATCGAAAAACGCAGCCCAGCGCTCGGCTTCATCCGCGCGATGAGTAACATTTATTATTACCGTGAGATCCGAGCAATGACTCCTCCCCTTTTCCTGTCCTCCCTCTGTCCGGCATCGCGGCGGCGGCGACGACGATTACCCGTCCGATTATTTCGAGAGCCTAGGCCTCCTGCGCCTCGTTTTTGCTCGCCGTTCCTTCATTCCCATTCGGACGCGCGCGGCATTAATTAGCCCGGCCGTTCGGATTCCTCAGGTGTTGTTTCACCTCGGGGTGCGAGCAATTTTATAAATGTTTGCTCGGCCGCGCTCGGAATGCTTTCCCATGATAGCGTAACGCGATCGCTGAAGGCAGCCTCGTTCCCTCATTGTCCCGATAAGCGTCTCGCGGTGAATTACAACTTTTTCTCCCTTTTGCGCGAGCAAAGTGGCGGTTTAAACGGCAAATAATTGCTCGGCAAAATTTCGATCGAAACCCGAGGTGGATTATACTTTCTAATAAAGCTCCGCTGAAAAAAGAGCCGAGCCTTTCGGGTCCCCCCGAAAAAAAAGTCCGAGCCCGGCGCAGCTAGGATCTCCTTTTCGCCGGTGCAGAAAAAAAACGAGCGAAGGAAGGAGGCGCGCGAGGGGCCGGGGGAGCGGGCGGCGCGCGTGCGAGCTGCATAGAACCGGCCCGCCGGCGGAGTCAATGCACGCTTAGGAACCTTTTCGGCGAAGACTTACAGGGGCGAAAGAGCGACATTCCACGGATGTGAGCTCATCGGCTCTTTAATCGACCGTCGGTTTTTCGCGCGCGCGCCCACCAGCGGCTCTCCGCCGCACGGTCCGATCAGGATATACAGACTTTTGCAACTCGCATTGTGTCTTGCGGCAATCGGCGATTTTTTTCCCCGCTCGGACTGCTACCCGCTGCCGAGATACCGGCGGAATTGAAAAACTAATCGCGATAAGGAGTACGTGTTTCTAAGGGCAACCTCGTTTTTCGCGATCTTATCGCGCCGCTAATCCACGGCGGTGTAATAACAAAGCTCGCTGCTTTTCGCAATCGGTAAGTGTAACAGGACGTCTCGTTGAATTTTCTTTCTCCGCTAAACGCCGATCGCCGATTGCGAAATTAAATTTAAAGCCGAGCCCGCATTCCTCGGGCTTCCCGAAGTTCGCGTTTCACTTCGGGCAAGAGACGCGGGCAGCAGAGCAAGAGAAAAAAAAATCGGAGCTCGAAGAGGCGGCGTGACCTCAGACGCGTTCCTCAACCCGATGCATTCGTCAGCGAGGCCTTGCGCCGGGCAGCTTCCAGTTGTCCAAGGTGCACCGGTGCCGTCATTACAACAAATTACCTCGCGCGCCTTTTTCGCGGATAAAATCAGGGACGCGGCTTTGCAAATCGACGAAATAAACGCGGCTGGCCCTCGCAACAAAGAGCGGACGACGACTCCGGTGTCGTTGCCTCGGCCGTATCTTATCTTTGTCCACTGGTCGGCTCCGTGGAAACTCATATTTTTCGCGCGCCGGATATTTATACGCCTTTAACTGGGCGCATCGCGAGCGCGCAAGGTCACGCGGCCAATGGTACCGGCCGTCCCTCCTCCGCGGCTCTTGCATGCGTGCGTGTATGCGCGTCTGCGTTCGTTCATCCACGCCGGGCCCGAAAAACATCTCTTTGTTTCTCGCCGAACTGCGCGTCGCCCGACCCAGGTCCTGAGTGCGTTTTAATTACGAGGGAGAATTAATTACCCGCTAATGACGATAAGTCGGCGCGGAGACATCGGTTGGCCAAGAGATCGTTAGCAGTGCTCGCGATGACGGTACAACTCTTTTGAGTCCCTCTGAACCGATTGCTTGGGCGCGCGGGGATCTGAAACAAGGGATCGCTGTGATCGCTGGTACGGCGCTTATGCAACGAATGGTTAATAGGTACTTGTGTCATAGACGAAGGCAATCGGTTGTATGTAAAAGCATTACGAGAATGCGGAATGATTTATCTGGCGAGAAGAGGTGAGCCGGTCGACAGGCTCTCATTGTTCCCCACTATTACGGTTTTATTATCGCTCGGCGTTACTTAGCTTTCAAAACAAACTGCGCTGCTGCAACACCACGGCTCAGGCTCGTTATGTATTTTGTTTGCGGAAAGTGTTAGCGAAAGACTGTGTCGCTCCCTCGTCTATGAGCAAATTATACAGATTTTACGAGATCATTGAAGAAGGTGCAGATGACTATGAATAATGTTTCTATTAAAAAAGGTATTTGCACAAACAGTATCTTTTTAATTTCACATCGAAAATAATTAACTTTTTATTGTTTATTTAGTCACACTTATATACACTTATCTCTTGTCATTAAGAAAAAATGTAATGTTACGTTACTATTATTTTTCATATAATTTGTCAAATTGTTTTTTAACTACCACAAAATTCTGCTATTAAAATGCTGTCAATGTTTGGGCTTTCTCATTGACATTTAAAACTTCATTTAATTACCAAAGCATGAACGAACGTCTTATGGTCGATTAATAAGCAAAACAGTGTATGTCTCATAAATTTGGTTATTACTATATTGTTCTCGTATTCATTACTTTTGACGCAGTGGAATCCATAATTGCGCCATCACCTTTCGTTGACTTTCCTCGTTTTCGATGTTGTTTAATCGATCTCGGGTTTTTCGGACGATTTCCATAATCAATGCATATGCATTAGCCAGATGAAACGGCGTGCCTTCATAAAAGCGATTACGGGCTTCTTTCGAATATTATTCCTCTGAAAATTAGCGGAAACATTGATTAACGCAACGAAAGCTTATCTTCCCGCTTGAATATTCACGCGAATAAACATGCCTTAGTCACGGAGTACGCAAAAGTTCGGCTATCAGCGAGTGCACGGTTCGACTCTTCTTGCGTGATTTTGCCACTTCTGACAGATACCGGCCAGAGCACATCAGAGTGATGCAACGGTCGCTATTATTCGCGCATTGTATGTAGTAGACGCTGCTGTATTTTATCGAACTTTGGTTATTATAATTAAAGTAAATTGCAAATATCTTTGCTCTCTTTTGCTAATAATTATGATATCGAGGTTGCAATACTCAGAAGGTCAGTCCAGATAATTACCTTCACTGAACCCTAAGCTATTACCGATTCTGCGCTTTCGTAGAAAATATCTCTAAAAGTGTTTTCTTTTATTTAGTTTTGCGGGGTATATTTTCGACATAACTATTTCGAAATAATATCATATAGATTCTTTATAAAAATGTTGCACACTTTGAATTCAATTGTTAAGAACTCCCTTGAAAAATTGGGATTTTCGAACATCTAGTAGTGACTTATTTTTAATTTTCTTTTAAACAGTTTAATAGTTTTGTAATCCAGCTATTTCTGAACGAAAAAGTTAAGTTGTAAAGTAGTTGGCAGCATTTTTTTTATTCACTCAACTATGTAATTATTGAGTTAAGAAATGGTTATTTATCTAAACTCCCCGGCGCGTTGACTAACAATTAATCGCTTCTTTAGTAAAGTGAAAGCGAGCGAGCTTACAATGGGCGATACTTTTCGATGAACACGCGGAGATATTATATTTATCGAAGTAGCTGGCAGAGACAAAAGAACTTATTTCATGAATAACGCGCGGTGAAAACAAGTTGCACGGGAAGGCATCGCCGCGACAAAAACACACCTTATCTACTCGCTTACGTCTGATTATTTTGCAACCGACGACTAATAATACTTGCAGTGGCTCATATCTAACGTCATTGACTCTGCATGCACGGCTCCTCGTTTGACTCATTATTTTTTCTGACTTGCCGCTCGTTGTTCCGCGGCCGCTCGACTTGTCGTTCCCTAGCTTCCCAGGTAGTTCCGCAGTATGCTAGAAAACGCTTTTCATTGTGCCCGAGGGGCTATTTGCAGGAAGAGGTTGCAGATGCACAGCTCGCATTGTGCGCGCAATTGCAGAGGAGATTCCGGAATTATTAACCAGTTCTATACACCTAACATATGTCTTCTCGCAGCGCATTCAATGAAATGCGCCGTCATAATCCTCGAATATACAAATATTATCGGTAACAATAAGCGAAAGATATAATTGAACGTCAATTACAGAAGCTGAATTTATTATTTATTCAAAAATATCGACGGCAGATTTAATAACCGACAAAAATAATTAATGTTTGGCCTCTGGTATTCAAAGCTCTTCAATGCGAAGAATCGCGTCCTGTCCTTTACTCGCTTGAATTAATAATAGCGTACTATTTACTTCATTTAAAGCAATTGAACATTTTTACAGTTTTTTAGTATTGAATGGGACATTACTTTTTAAATAGATTATTTAGTCTTTAGTATTTACAATTTATTTAATTTAAAAATTCAATTTTAATAAGGAAAGGAAAATTATACTTCTAGAAAATAATAGGTATAAGTTTTATAAAAATATAAAATACTACCCTTTCAACATTTATCTCAAAAATATTAATTTAAAAGTCGGCAAAAATTAGCATATCTTCTTGCAAATTCGCTGTCCTTTAATCCAATAAATTTATTACAAAGCTCCATTTAGACATCCTAAATTCGTATCTGGCTCGGCCCCGTTAAGAACCGTCGTGCGACGACCTCGGCTCCTTAAAAAAAAAAAGAAAAAAGCGCGACGCGTCTCTCGTCCCTGACACGTTTAATCGACGGCGAGGCTCGTCGGGGCGCGGGCGCCTCGGCGAAGAGGCGTCGAAAGCGCCGAAGGGGGAGGAGAAAGGGCCTCTCTCGCCGTCTCTCTCCCTACTCGGGGGAGAGAAAAGATCGGGCGCGAAAGCGAGCGCACGCGCGCGCGAGAGAGAAACAACCGTTGCGCTCTTATGCAACCTAAGTGCGCCTCGGCGCAATGCGGCAACCGCTTCCCCTACTTTCCGTCTCTCTCCCTTTCCCTCCGCTTCGCGCGCGACGGAGACGGAGCGATTCCTGGAATGCTCTTTGTGCATGCTCCCGAGACCGAGCGACCTTGATAGAGTGCGCGCCGCGGATTACGCTCCCGCGGGGCCCGCAGGACACGCGTCCTACTGCACCTCCTCCTTCGTCTCCCTCGCCGGCGCAAAGAGAGCCAAGTGTGTGTACATAAACGCAAGGCGACCGGCGTCTGGCTTCTTCTACTTCTTCTCCTTCTTCTCTACCCTTTTTTCCCTTTTTTCTCGTTTCAACGTCGAGCTGTCGGTTGACGGGCTAGTAGATACAGCCTTGTGCGGTGAGACCGACCAACTTTTTCTATTCAAAATTGAATTTTGCTTTACTACGTGGTAGAATGAAAATAGTTAATTAAATTTATGATGGTCTGAATTGAAAATACATGGCTTTACATGATATGTACCAGTACACGCACATCACGTGAACTACTATGATGTAGCTTCATTTGCCTCGGAGGAAATTGACCAATTTTCAAGTTTCATCTTTTTTTAAACTGTTATATTGCAGTTTCGAAACTATGCAGTTGCGGCTTGACAACACTGTAACCAATCTATTTGCAAGTTTTAATAACTTCCTTCTTTTTGTACGTGACATGCAAAAACTTGTACATCTGTAAGATATATCTAATTTTTAGAAAAAAGAAATATTCGCAAAAATAATGAATCATTGTTATTGAAACGTCAAATTTAAAATTTAAATTTTATTAAACTCAACGCCAGTAAACTATCAAATTGAAAAATATGTATTCGTGACCTTTAAGTATTTCGTACCTTCTTACATCCCACGAGGAGTAAGGCAGCTATCATAAACGCCCACGCGCCGCGATTCTTTGTTCCCGTCTTTTCTCTCTTCCCCTGCGCCATCCCCACCTTGTTCCGCCATTCCTTAGTACCTTTTTTCTGCTCGACGCGTATAAAACGAGTTCTTTCGCGTCTTTGTATCGAAGGTGCGTAAACGGATCGAAGGACGAGGGAACCGCCGACGAAGAGGCAGAAGCAGAAGAAGAAGAAGACGACGACGACGAAGAAAGAAGCGGAGCGAGCGAGGACGAAAAATCGCGGCGAAGGTAAATGGCGCGCCGGCGGAATGTATAAGCCGCTCGCCGGGATTCACCTCGTAATCAATTACGTCTTTTGATCCGACGCTGACGGGCCTCGTTACCAGTTTCTCCACCTCCGTCGTCCCCCGAGGATGCATCTTAATAAGGCCGGGAATAACTCTAATTGCAAAAAGCGCCCGCTCGCTTTTTGCCGCTCGCCGGGGATACGCGCGTACGCACACAGCCCCGGAGTAAAAATAGCCGCTCTCCGGCCGCGTCGAAAGTGAAACCGGCCGGGGGTTCGCGCTCGCGGGAAAATTTTCTAGAAATTAATTGAATCGCCCGACTGGAGGATCAGACGTCCGGTGCACGCGCCGACCGCGCGCGCGGATAACTCTGCCTTTGTGCACTGCTGAAGACTCGCGCACAATGGAGTCAGTTGCAGCGGGCCGGAGGAGCCGGTCCTAGCGCCGTCCCATGTAAATTCGAGGATAGGCCCCCCCGAACAAAGGGACGCGAAATTCACGGCGCTCCGTAAAAAGCGGCGCGGCCGATTCCCGTGCGAACGCCCGATAAAGAGGGCTTATGCATTCGAGGCGTCGTGCGCGCGCGCAACGTCACGCATCCGCCTCGCCACGGCCAGGAGCGCAGGAGGCGGCAGTAGCTCGCCGTTCCCGCCGCCCTTCGTACAAACCGTGCACTTTTCAGCGGCGGCTTGTAATCGGATTGTCGCCGTTGTCGGCGAATTTGTTTTGTCGCCCTGCGAAAGCCCACTTGGGCCTGAATCAAAGTTTCCATTTGGAAATTTAATTGGAGCTCATTGGATTACGGATCACAATCGCTCTTGATTATTCGGGGATGCGGAGAGCTGTCGCAATGCTAATAAGCGCGGGCGACCTGAAAATAATCGAAGTCATAAAGATTCGATGCAAATTGTTGAAAACAAAGTACCGTTATCTTGTGACAAAAAAAACAGGTGCATCATCGCAGATTAGTGGACTGCGAATTTTTCCGCTCACTGATAAAACGCTTTACCTTGGAATTTCGCAGAGGTGATTGCACTGTATTTTGCGGTAATCGATTATTGACATTGAAATTATTATCAAAATCAATAAGATCGCCAGGATTACTGAGTTCACCGGTAAATTCGATTGCAGAACTGTTAGTGTAGCAACAGCGGCATTGTACGTAATAATTTGCAGCAAAAAAGTGGGAAAAAAAGTAACGAAAACATTTAAAAACTACCCGCCATTCAAACAAAAAAAGGACCGAAAAAACGTCGGACAGATATATATACCGCGGCGAAGGTTGGATAATTGCAAAAATTTAAAGCACGCATATTCGGTAATCGTGTTATTTGCCCGGATCGGTGACATTGAAATTTTATCAAGTCGCTGAAAAAAAATGCCAGGCGTATTACAACACTGTTTACTAAAACACGTAGACAGAACAAAGTCAGCTGCGTCACGGGAGAGGTCGCGAAAAAGCGCCTGCGATGGATTCGCGCAGAATATAAAGATTAGAGAGCGAGTTTACGTAATAGCTCGTAAAACCTGGTGCTCGTCTCGAGAGCAGGCCTTTTTTAGCGCCGACTCGCCGATGCGCTTCCTCCAGGCGTATCTACCAAGAGTGAAATGTTGTTCTACTGGACTTTCACCCTGGCAGTGATTAAATTCAAGCGATAAGGCAATTTATAAATCGTTGTAAATCACTTATTTTTCATCGTTTCTTTTTCATCCGACTGTCAAATTCAATCAATGCTGTCTGTTATTATTGCTTCCTGAATGCCAACTCCGCAACCTTTGTAAATTACGTAGAGATTAGAAAATTTGCAGTTTGTTATTGATGTGTTGCATGATTGAACTACTTTTTTCTCTAATCACGGAACATTTTTTTTCGCGCATTATTTAAGCATTCAATTACCTGAGTACATGTAAGTTGTTTGTCTGTCGAATACTGGGCAAAAAATTTTAAACGGTATTGAAAATTACATTTACTATTTTTCCACTGAAAACAAGCGGCAAGAAAATTAAAAGCAGCTCATATAACATCAAAAAATGAACAAAACTCCGATGACAATTTAGTGCTGCAAAAAAGTGCCCGAGGTTAAGTAAGCAACATAAAATTTGATTACGTCAGCATTTCTTCTGGATTATAAATAAAATAAACTTCAAATTATTTTTACATCACTGATCGATCAATTAGTACCGAATAACAAAATTTCCATCGAAATCAACCGAGCGAGTAATGAGTAAATTTTTTTATTCCGCATTGTCAAGGGAAAAAACAAGCCAGCGAAACAATAAAAAGTGCACCAAAAAGTTTCAAGCCTCAAAATTCTCGCTCGCCGGTATGGTAGCCGGTGCTCATCGAGTCCAGTCTTAAAATTGAACGTGCAAATATGAAAACATCAAAAGAAAGAGAGAGGCGCGCGCCAAGTGCAAAGAGGAGCCGAGAAAAAAAGCGGCAGTCGCGCGCGCGCCGTAGGGGAAACGCGGCGGGCAGAGGGGGGCTGGCCGGGGTAGGGGGAGAGAGCACGCGCCCGGGCGGGGTGGGGGGCGAGAGGCGGCCAGGCGGACGCCCTTGAGCGACGGGCAATGCACCGTGAGCGAGGTTCAAGGCAGAGCGGTGGTTGCCGCCGCCGTCGCGCCGCGCCTCTTTCCCTCTCTCACTCTCTCTCTCTCTCTCTCTCGATCTCTTTCTCGGCGGCGCGAGCTTCTCACCCTCCGGCGCGCCGGGCTTTTTTTTGCGCTCGTTTCGCGCGCCGCTCCCGACCGAATTCATAGAAAGGGCCGCTCTCTCTCTCGCTCCCTCCCCCTTTCTCTCTCCCTCGCACTGGCCATTGATCGGCTCGCGGACTTTTGTGCGCTGCCGTGTGTGCCCGTATACGCTACACACACTCGCGAGTATGCCCAGCGACGTCGCTTTAATGGATGTTAGTAGGGCGGCGAGCCCGAGAGCCGAGATTGTTTCTCGAGAGGTTTATCGGGGTGGCTCGCGAGAGCCAATGGAATGCGCTCGCGGTGATTTGTTGTTGCGAAATGATTTAACGAGACCGATAAACGTTTCTTGACTTTGGCTTGCATAATTGCACCAAATGGTGTAATTCAACTTTTTTACATTCGTCCGGGATACTTCTTGCCAGGGTACGTTGCGGATACGCACCCGATTGCTTGCCTGTTTGGTATTATCCGTAACTTATTACTATAATCTCGTATCATATCTTTTTGTATGCGGGACTCGGCTTTCATCGGTCGAAACGACGGTATGACATTATATCAACAAGCGTAGAATCTTTTTTTTTAAATTAATCAACTTGTTAGACGCGCGGACAAGTACACCGGCTTTATCGCACTGGCCGTTTGCGAAACCGATAAAATTCTATAGAATTGAGTCATTCTTTTGTTAATAACGCTTACCTCGTGAAATCACTTTTCTCGTATCTTCGAATTAGCTAACGTACATAATTTATATCTCAAAAGTAAATAGCGTGATTTCGTCCGGATGCTTTGTGCATTATTAAAAAAAGAAGTCGCGGGAACGACAACGGTAGTCATTAATAATCGCGTGTGTCATTTACCAACGAGATAGAGTACAAAAGCTCGTTTCTTTTATGCCGCCTCGCGAGTGTCGTTGATTCTCCTTTTTTGTTTTCCGCGTCGGAGCTTGCGCGGCAAGTGCAGCGTCACAAACACCTCGGCCGATTATGCGTGAGTAATCGATTTGCATTACTCTTTCAATTCAATAATATCGGCCGACGTCTTTTTTCTCCTCTTACGCCGAGGTTACGGAGGGTCGACTGGTTTCTCGCCCCGGTCGATCCCGCAGGAAAAAAAGTAATCATCCGGGCAGAAGCACCTCTGGGCTTGGCGAAATAACAAGTCTTAAAAGGTAGACTTCTAAATCGCCCGGCGTCCGGATATCTGAAAATTGGCGAGCGATGTAATTGCGGGCCCCCGACGTCAACAACCCCATAACCTCCACCTCGGCCAGACGAATTTCAGCCGAACATTCTATTAGGCGGGGGGAGAATGATTTACGGAGCGGGGCGCCGATGCGTGCACCCCGACCCGCTCTCTCGCTCTCGACTTTGTTTGGCTCGGCGCTCCGTCCGACCGACCGATAAAGAGTCAGCGTTTCCTCCTCGGAGCCGCGCAGAGTTCCATGCACTCGGCAAATTTTGCGCGCATCTACCGAAACTTCTCCGCAAGTCTGGCTGCGTGAAACTTCGCTAATTAGATATGAATACGGATAGTCTAAACCGATGAGATAATATTCCCTTAGCAAATGCGCGTGTTAATTATGCGAATTTAGAAAATTCCTGGATTTTCCACCGATAACTCAATTTTTCGAACAGCCGATGAATGGGAAATTCAACCAACTGGAAAAATATCGAACGCTGGGTAATTGAGGTAAACAGAAAATCATTCATCTCCTATCAGCCATTCATTATCCATTCACAGTCTTATCTGAATTCAAAGATTAAAAATATAAAGCTTCAGAACTAGACTACAAGCAAAAAAAGCGCTTACGCACTTGCAGTTGTGAGCGTAAACGAGCCTCACCTGCGCAAACAGCAACCGCGCGTTAACACATTCTTTCCCGTTTTCTCATTGTTATTTTCGCGATTATTTTCATAAATCGAGAAACGGGAGCCGCCTGTCCAAATCTTACCCTGTATTGCGTAATACCACGTTCAACTGGTAGGACGAGGTACTTAGCGGACGGCCACGTGGTTTACTTTCGCGCCACTTGAGCTTTATTGAGAGGTCGGACAAGCCCTTAACGTATGACGCGAAATTCAATTTGCTTACCCTCATGTTTAGAGTACACGTTACTCATCATCGTAATAGCTGGCAAACTTGTATAATCTAAAGAATATATTAATTAAATTTTTAAAATTAAAAAGTTGCTTATTAACTTATGTACTATTATTTGCAAGAAAAATAACGTCTTATTCTCCATGCGAGTTTACTATAGAGGTAAATTTTAATTGTTATAAATATTATAACTTAAGAGGATTAAATAACAGTATTTAGGAATCGCCCCAATTTGTTAATCTTTCAACTCCTACCCAAACATCGGTCTTCTATTTATGAATAAATATGATAAATCAAATATGTACATTGTAATGCACCCGTTAATGAAATATAAATAAATATTTAAATGCTGCGAAAGCTGGTGAAAGAAAATGCAAGCAGTTCCAGAACAAAAAATTTGAATAATTTATAAATTCGAGGACAAACGCATTTGCGGCTGACACTCAAGCTTTTAACTTTGTTGTGGCTAGAGCTGCAGCAAATTTAAGCTGCGTAAATTTAACGCAGCGCTTCAATGCTTTTAGCGTTTTTTCCGCGGCGGCATAGCAGACTCGGCTGCACCTTTATCGCGGCGCAGTAAAAAAAATTGCAAATAAGAGCGGCGGCAAAAAAAACATCGCAATTACGAGGCGAGGTTCAAGGTTCGATAACCCCTGCCTCTTATCCCCGCTCGTTATCGATAACGTTATTTCAACTGCAATCGGGGAACATAAAAAAAAAGCCGAAGATGACTTAAGTACTTATGTACATTGTACCGGCGATAAATTACGGCGAGGAGGAAAAAAGGCTTGGCGGTGTGTGGAGCGCGGAGGCAAAATTAGGCGAGGACAAAAACCTCGGGAGTTCTCTTTGTGCAGCAGCAGCAGCAGTCGGGGGGCAGCAGCCGGCGAGAAATTCGTCATCGAAATTTCTGGAGGCGCGCGGAGGCACGCGCGCTCCGTCCGGCCAGCGCCCGATGACTCAGGGTGCGAAGGCCTAACCTTCTGGGTGCACTGCACCTAAAACGCATCTCGCGCGGCGGGGAGGCAGGAGGCGGGGAGCTTCGGACCCTCCTCTCTCTTCACTCTTTTTTTTTACACTCCTGGCGCTTGTTTTTTTTTTCGCGCGTATAAAGCGGGTCGGCGGAAAGTTTCGCCTGGAAAATCTTTTTTCGGCATCGCGATAAGCAGAGCTGCGCAAACATTTTTTTTCCGTCGAACTTCGAATTACGCTCTTGAATTGAGCATCCTTTATATAAATTTAGCGATGCAGAAATCTCTCTTTTCGAGTTTTCGTTCGAAAATGTTAAAATTGCGACCTTTTGAAAAAAGCAATGCCAATTCGTGTTCAATGCAAGTTGCACAAAATGTGTACTTTCTTGTTCACGAGTCTTCGAGATTGTGATGACGCTTCAGGTAAAATTTAGTATGCAATAAATTCTTGAGCATTAAAATCTTTGCTTAAATTAGCTTTTAAATATCACCTTCTAAATTTGAAATGGCGGGAAACAGAGGGCGCGCGAAGCATGCTGCCTAAAACGGGCTAAAAGAATTTTGTGAAATGGATATTTGTTACTTCAATGTCACAGTTCCGAAATTCTTGAAAGACTGGAGCGAACTTCACCGATACCTCGGCAACTGCACTGGTGAGAAGATTTGCGTCACAGTGCAGCTTTTGGCGAAGCCGAGGAGGGCAAAGCAGGAGACGCGCGCACGCGAGGCGGCAAATTGTTTTCGCGAGGCCGCCTCGCGCGCGCGTGTGAGAACGAGTCGCGACGCCTCCTTTGGCTCGCCGGAGTAAAACGTGACGAATGGGGGAAATGCACTTACTGTCAAGGGCAAGAGTTACACACATCCTTCGCTTCCAGATACAGATTGCCAGATACGAGATAAAGTTTCGCCTGGCCTTTTTTCCTCCACTCTTCCCCCCGGCGAGCGAGCGTCTCGGAGCTATGAGCTCGCTCTTGCAGCGCGCATGAAAGGAATTTTTCGCGGGTTACTTGAGTACTTGCTCGCACACGATGCGCGACGCTTTGCAACTTGGAAGGAGTATCGCACAAGTGGGATTCGTTTCGTCCTAAAGTCTTATATCTCATCAGTTTTCCAGTATATTTTTATTCATGGTGTAACCATTTTTTAGTTTCACATACGCTGTTCTGCCAGTTTTTAGGAGTTTAAAAAATAATAACTTTCATCCCGCTACTTAGAGATTAAATTTTGAAGCAACATTGCAGTTTTAACGTGTACAATTTTTTATTAATTATTTTCATACTCCTTTTTATGCATTATAATCAATAATAATAAAAACAAGGAAGTGGGCACAAAAGTGATTTTCGATAATTTTATGATAAAACAACCACCATCGAATATTTCAAAGTCACGTCAAATTTCACGTTATACCCGCCTGTTGAAAAATATCCTCCCGTCAATGAAAAGAAAGCGGATAAAGCCCGCATCAGCGGACGATCGGTGAACTCACCGCGCGAGCGCAGCGCGTCGGAAAAAAAACAAACGGCCAGCCTTGAAAAATATATTTTCGCGCGCGCAAACACCCCTGCACAGTATCCCGTCTATTTTTAATCTACCCCGCGAGTTGCAGTGTGCCTCAAGGGTGAACGCACGTGAGGCGCGATCGAGAGGAAAAAAAGAAGGAATCGGCTTTTTTACGAGGCACGCCGTTGCGTCACCAGCCGCTTCTTATTTTTAACGCATATCTTTATCGGTCGGTCATAACCCATTTCTTTTCGGGACGAGTGTTCCTCTCGCTTTGTTTGCACGTAGGTGGTTGAAGAAGTTTATCAAGCCCAGAATTAAAATTGAACGTCGAGGATGGTGTTGAAGAGGGTTAAAATGAACTCAGATGCTTAGGTTTTTTTTCAAACTTCAAGTTGTTGACAGTGTTTTCTTTATCCTTCTTGATGATTCATATTTAAATTCTCTGTAGTTGTTACTAATACTTTTATTTTTCTATTTAATTGTCTTACAAACTTTCCTTAAATCTTGTACGGTAAATCTAACAAAATTAGTCAGTCAAAATTATCATAACGTTTACTTATTAAAAAAAAAAATAAAAAATAAATAATTAAATCCCACTCGCAAACTTCCAATAAAATAATTTCAATTTGCTCAGTCGATATTTTAAGGGTCACTAAGTATTCATTCAAGTTTTCAATTGACCGCACGATAGAGTTATCGGTGTATGAAGCCAGATATTGCCAACACGAATCGGATTCGGGGCTCAGGCTAATCTCCGCGCTTGCACTCCGTAAAGCGATACGGTACGTCGACGACCGGGGAGGCCAGTTAATTCACGAAGCGAGCGCGCGTCGCTTTAGCCGTGAGGCGCTTTATTTTCAGAGCCGAGAGCACGCGACACCGTACTTATAGGGAAGGACACGCTCCCGCGCGTGTGCGCAGTCCTTTTCTTTCTTCGCTGCGGACGTTAAAACAAATTTAACGAAGAATTTAAATTAAACGTAGCCGAAGAATGTTCCATGTAAATGCAATTATACAATTACCTTTAGAAAAATGTAAAACCATATTTTACCGTGTGTATCTATTCTTGAAATTGTTTTTTGAATTATAGAAGGAACAATAATTGAATTGATAGACACTTACATTATAAAATAAACTTGCATCTGATAAGCAATTCTGATTTCGCAAAACATAGGTATATCTCGAACAAAACTGGAAAGGCGCAAATATTATGATGTGCGCGTTCACGAGAGGCAGTTGCTGCCGAAGCTTCGCCGGATTTCAGTGACGCCCAGGCGATTTTCAATCGTTGCAATTACCGATTTTCCCGTACACCGTACAAGTCCCGCTCGTTGAAAAACAAATAGCGCTCGTTAATCAAGCAGCGCGGGGTTGGCTTTGCCACGCGGTAATGAGCCGAGGACCCGGTGTGCATTCAATAATAAGACCCGGCCGTAATTACCGAGAGAGCGCGAACGGCCATTCGTCACTCTGCTCTCTGCGAGCGCGCAAGTTCTTATTTAAGCGACGAGAACTCGTACTCCTGAGTAATGGCCCGCGACCGTTTTTAATAAGCCCGCGATATTGGAATCGTCGAGCGAAAGCCCCGGTCGATTTCGCTTCTAAAAATAAACGAGATCGCTCCGCTCGTGTGCAGCTTCGAGTCGACGCGGATCGGATCGGTAAAAAGTCACCGATCGCTGATTTAATTAGGCGGTCAATCGCCGCTGTCCTGTAATTGGTGTGAGTTGCGATCGCTAGTTTTACAGGGTATGGGGAAAGGGATCTTTTTCCTCTACGGTGTAGCAACTTTTTAAATCGCGTCTCGTTTACGTCTGCGGACGATCGCGTGCGTACCGCGCTCAATGTGACGCAGCCAAGCGACGGGCTGCTATCGAGAAAAAGATGAAGAATTTGCACACAATAAAAGCTGTCATGTATCGACGTAGAATAACTCAATTGAAATGATTGGGCGTGCGATATTAGAAACATATACCGGATGCTCGATCGTTGCTACTTCGACCAAAGACAAATTTTTAATTGACTTGTAGTCATTTTTTAATTACTCAATATTCCGAAAAATCATTTTAAAAATTTTTAAAAATTTCGACAAACTAATATTAATCTATAAGTATGAATAAATCTAGTAAGACATGCGTAAAGGCTGCGGAATTACTCAGACGGACAGTTTCAGTCTTTAAAAATAGCTGCATGCTTAGTCTGTATGCCTTATTCCTACTTAAGAATTATAAAAATAATAATAAGGAATAAAAATGTAAAAGTGAATTTTTTTTAATATCTGCATATGGAAAGAACGTAGAACTAATCCTCTTAACTCTCGTGGACTATATGTATAAATAATGTAATATAATCAGCATTGTTCTAAATAATCCTTTTATTTCTTGCCCTGTTGACTACGTATCTGTGAGGAAAGAGAAAATCTGATTTCTCATTCCTCATGTATAAAGATACAACGAATTTTTTTATTTCTGATTGTTTTAACAATAAGCTGCCTGTGGTGTCGTACCATATCCCTCAGAATTAGTGTTATTTACTAAAAAGTCGCAATTTTAGCTCATATCTCTAAAAATACAGCATCACATTGCAAATCAAACAAGCTGCAAGGTTATCTCGCCTACCTAGTTACGGCGAGAAAAAATGTAAATATTTTCCATCCGCGAGTGTAGCACCGCTGATTGTAAAGCGGCAGCTAAAAAATCCATCATTTCGTATCTCCACCTTGAGTCTATTCTTTCGTAATATTCATTCTTACTTGCGCCGGAGAAAAGAGTGCAAGGCCTTCCCTCGATATGTACGCCGCGGCAAAAAAAAGGAATCAAGGTATATATACGGTGCAACGATAATCGCCCCTTGCATTACCATACCTCTGGCGGCTCGCTTTCCCCGCTCACTCTCGCGCTTTCCTCGCTCGCTCGGCGCCGCGACTGCCGCGAGAATTTAAAGAGGCGCGCGATATTTCGCATTAGAGCCGGAGATCTCGTAGAGAAGGCGCGCGCGCGAGAAGCAGGTCAGGCCGCGTGAACGCATGCCGGGGCACGTGAAGCCAGCGGGATTATAATGTACAATATTTGTCGGCCGTATGCTTAAGCAGCTCTTATTCCGAATGCGCACGGGCAAGTACTCCTGAATCTATGCAGCAGGGGGATACGCACCGCCGTTTGCACGCGATGCGCCCCGACGCCTCGTCGGGTAAACAGAAAAGAAAACAAATTACGATGAAAATGGAGGAGGAACCGGGAATTACCTTCCTCATTCACACGAATCGTGGGAAATTAAGCGAGGAGGCGCGGAGGGGAGGAAATTAATGCAGCAGACTCGGTTTGAAGAAAGCAATCGATTTTGAAGCATTAATGCCGCATCAATAATTAATTAATCGGCGTTTTCGAGCTTTTTTCCTTATCGCTTAGCAATGCGTGCGAGCGACGCGCGTCCGAAGGGCGACGGGTTTGCGCGCCTAATTAGAGCCGATCGGTTCGCGCCTGGGGACAAAGGCGCCGACACCGATCGGACGGCCGACGAAATTTAATCGATTTTTCAATCGCGTTGAATACGCATGCTACCGTGTCTTTTTTCCTCGTTCCTCGTTCGCCTAATGGGCGCGAAAAATCACTAATTTATTCTTGATTGCGCGCGCGGGCCATTGTTCGAGCGCGCCGGTTACAATTTGTCGCCTCTCTTTCGCTCTGGTTTTGTAATATAATGTCAAGACTGGGTGATTGCATTACCACGGCGATATCGTTACCTTCCGCCGATTGTCGTGCAATATCATTTTTCATGATAATAAAATTTAACTTTTAACGCTGCGATACGACGTGACATGTATGTGGGTCATGAATTATGAATAATTTTTAAATTTAAAGTTTCGTTTGTTGTTATTCCCTTTTAAGAGACTTGCATGGATTTATTTTGTTTTTAGTGATAATAAAGTACTTAAATAAAAGAAAATTTTTTATCAATGAACGTTATTATAAAGTTTGCACATTTTAAATAAATGTAAGCAGAAAATCTATTTGACTTTTGAATTCATGATTATAAAATAATGCATTAAAATTTACACAATTTTATTATTTTTTGAGGTGTTTTCTAAAGTTTACGAAAGCCGAGTTGCTATGTAATAAAAAATTGAAAATTTCACTCGAAATAATTGAATGTCTGTAATAATAAAATGCAATTTTATATCAAATTTTATTATCTTATTTCATAATTTGACATAATCCTGGCCTAAATTTCCTAAAAATTTGTCAGAAGGTCAAAGGAGGAAGGAAGGTCAACAGAAAAGAAATTAAAAAAAAATAAGAAGAACCAATTTTTTTTAATAAAATTTTTATCAAAATTATAATTATACAGTTGCATCACATTTATGTTGTTCAATCAATTAATTACTGACGATTTTTATTTGATTTCAATTATATGCAATTATTAAAACAGTTTAATTTATAAATACAACCACACATAACGAATTCAAACAAGAAAGTGAAATTTAATTACGATAAATATTTAAAATCTACTAGAAAATCAACAATATTTTCTTTCATCATGGACCAATAAAATATCTTCTTTCGAGAACAGGGCACGAAATCGGCGCTGCCAAAATACTCACTAGGCTGGTACCCCCGCAGCGATGGGGTCGCCGGAGGTGAACGACCATAATTGCAGCGCGAGGAAATAAAATTTTCGTCACCCACCGCCGGCCTCTTGGCAAATCGGCCTCACTTAGGCCGGCCGACGCAAGGGCAACCTCCGCGTCGTGTCGATGAACTTCCCCGTGGCCCGCGCGGCGTTTCGACACCACTCGGCGAGGCGCTCGCGCACATACAAATTGGCCGCTCGACCTACAAACGACCGGGCCGCTTCCGCTCTCCCGCGGGCGCCTCGCTTTTCCTCCGATGCAAATCGCGCGGGCCGAGCCGTGAACTACGCCGATTTTCGATCAACGCCCGGTGTCACCTTCACGCGGCCCAGCTGTGCAAACGCGTACCGCGCGGCCCCCCACATCTCGTCTGCAAGCACGTGCTTCGATCGGTAAGCATTGATTTATCGATGCGCTCGGCTGCAGCGCCGTGTGCCTTTCTGCTGATCAGAGCAGCGTAGGTGGTGACGAGTAAGCCTGGAAAAATTCGCCGATCTGGTTATTCCCGCCGGTTTTTTTGTTTGATCGGGTTATCGGGCATGCCAGAATTCCTCGAAGCGTTTGCAAATTATGAAAATGAAATTTGGATGACGTAATGCTTTTTGACGGTAAATTTGGAGTCGAGCGATTGTGTGGATTATGTTTATTTAAGCAGGTTATGTAATGATTTTACCTCGAATGAACAAATAACACATTTCGTTGAGCATTTCGTAGAATTTTTTTCACATTTAAAAAAAATTCTTTTTTTTTACAAAATAATTAAGCACTTTAATAATGTAAATATTTTTTTTTAAATTAAATGCGTTATTATTTATTACAAAATGTATACGATTATATTTATTCACTTAACAATATAAAACAGATTAAATACTATTTAATATCTATTTTTAAATAAACACTGCCATTCGTAATTTCCAGATAAATGTAAAAATGAAATTAATTTTGACATCATTGTACAACATTGTATCTCCAAGAAAATATTAAATGATGTTTCATTTAATTAGAAAACTGTCACAAGCTACAATTTTCAACTTCCGCTCAAACGATTAAAAATCATTCAGCAGCTAGAAGAGGAGAATTCATAAAAAAATCGACAAGCTGCGTCGCACGCTAGTTTTTTGTCGAAGCCCCGAGACCGCGCAAAAGATCGGCCGAGCAAAGAAAGAGAGAAAGAGATAGAGCCGGAGGAGAGATAATATACGGCGCAGCAGATGCGTGCGTGAGCGCGCTCTTTATTGGGAGCGTCTGGGCTGCTGCAGTTTCGTCGTCCATGGGGCCGCAAGGTCCTCAGAACGTTGACCATTCGCCTCTTGAGGAGCTGCGTGCGAGGCTCGCGCCCAAGGCCGTGGACTCCCCCCCTCACCGTCCGACTCCTCTCGACTCTTTTTTCGAAGCCAATCCTCGCTCCGATCGAATTCGCGGCTCATTTGTTTGCTCATCCCTCGCGCTCGTAGATCCTGCACTTAAGCAGCAGGCACTGGGTCATGAAGATGCTGCAAGCCCTATTGAATTTTTTTACGGAGTGTCGGAGATCGGTTTCCTGGAAAATTTTATTGCGACTTATTTATCGCAAAAGAGATTTTTTTCGCAAAGGTCTCGTGTATGCTAAATGCATTCCACGATATGATCCGTTGAAAAAGTGACTAATACATCAAATTCCGAAGCTATATACACGTTTTATTTCAAGAATACTTTCCGAATTTTTACTTTGACAAATTTATTACACGCTATTTTTAGTAATCAAACAAAGGTATAAAAAAACCATGAATTAGTAATCAAGCATTGTATACACACTTTAACGACTCCTCGTCTGCCAGACACAAAAAAAAGTCGGTAAAACGCGAATTAATCGATCTCCAACAGCTCGGCGCACGATTTCCTGCCGATAACAAAGAGGATATTTATCATCTCGCGGAATCGCGCGGAAAAAGTCGAAAGAATTTTCGAGCTTCACCGCGGCGGAGCGCCTTGAGGCGGCGGGAGCTTGCGCGCCTGGGCCTCATAATGTAGCCATGGGCACCGGTGCGATGGCAGGACTCGCGACGGCGATATAATTCATACGCCGCGCGCTGCGTCAGCTCTGACCTCGCGCCCGGCCAATTAAGGCCCGATACGTGCGCGCGAGCGCGCGGGTAATATCGCGATCGTAATCTCGCCCCGAAGAAGAAGGAAGAGACGCGCATTCCGCCGCGGGAAAAATGCACTCGCGCGAAGGACGGGCAGAACGGCAATGTCGATGACTTTTTGCCATCGCGACCACGGCGACTCGATTGTTTGCGCAAATGGAATGGATCGCTGCGAGCCGCTTTTTGTCACGGCCAGCCGATTTTACTTTTTGTTTCGGTGCTAGGAAAGCAATTTTATCAGAGCGGGAAATTTTATTTTCGCTTTTCAAATGAAGTCACAATCTTACGAAAATCAATATGCGTATCACAAACTACTATGATGATAGAATGAGTTACGTTTTTAATGTTAATTTTTATTCACTTCTCTTCTGATATTGTTATATACTTTGTGATATCACAACAACGCAGTTATGCATCTGTTCATCAAAATAAAGTTACATGTATAAAATACACTATATAAACACTTTTTACAAAAATAATGTATTTTTCTAAAAACAAACAGTTCTATTGTACACTCCTAATTAAAATAAGTTTCGAATATAAACATCAACTTAAAATTAATTTAACTTTTAAAACATTTCTCTACTTAAAAAAGTGGTAAAATCCTGTCTGGACAACGCGAAATAACTCCAGCTCTCAATGCGTCGTTCTATTTCTAAATGAGCGCTCGAGGTCGAGATTTTCTGCCAGACACGTCGAATTCCCGTTGCGTCGACGCAAAAAAGGCCCCTCCCTCCTGCTCGGCTAAATGCATCCAGCACGACGGAGGCGTCGACGTCGTCGTCGTCGCCGGCGTCGCCGAGGCGTAAAATGCAAAGAGGCCAGGACAAAGAGCGCCGGATGCCTCGACGATTGTGTCACGCGAGCGCGACACCTCGGCCCGCCGAAACGCCTGCGCGCCCGAAGGTTCAAGGCCCATCCGCGCGCGACCGATGAAAATAGATCAAAGTTCCTCGCGGAGTCTGGGCTCCCCGCTTTTCCCCGGATCCGCCGCAGACGAGGTTAATCCAGCTCCAAAGGGGTTCAAGGATGCCCGCCGCCCTCTCCCCTCCGACTATTTGCATCTTCCTCGGAATAACAAAGAAAGGAGCGAAAAGAGAGCGGGGGAGGTTGAAACCTTTTTTCGTTGGAAGATAGGCAAAATTCTCTTTACTCCCGCGGCATGAATGGGGAATTTAAAGAGCGAGCGCTGCGGTAATCGCGAGCGAACGAACAAATCGTCGCCGCCTCTTCATTATCCAGTTGAGGCCTTGCGCAGATGAGCTTCAATGAAGAAATTGCCTGTTTGTGTCCCATCTTTACTCGCCGGATCGTTTAACAGCGTTACGTGTGTAATCGGCAAACCTTTGCGGCTCTAATGATTTCATAACGATTTGTTGTTTCGCTCGTTTTTTTCGCATTCCTCCATTGTGAGAGATATTTCGACACCGGCGCTCGCGCTGAATATTTCATTCTTTTGCAGCTCGCTATTTATGTCCCGTTTACTTTTATTCACTGTCTTATCTATATTGCGCTTATTTACAAATAAAATTCTTCTGACGTACAACCGAAATGGCTTTAAAAAATTAAATTAGCTCTTTACACCGATATAAATTTTAATTTGCTTTTTTTACAAGTTAAATTTTAATATGGCAGAATTATTACTACACAGCTCTTGCTTCAGAAGCTTAGTTATTTATTTACAATCTCACTCACCTTTTAAATCTCGCTAAAAACTGGAAAGCATGCAGTTTATTCCTTAAAAAGTTTAATTTAACGTATGCATAAATAGTTTCCTTTATAAATAAAATTCAATAAGCAACAAAAAGTCGCGCAAGCTCCCTATTTACGTTCGTCAGGCGTCATTGAAATTAAGATCGCCTACAATAATAAATATCGAATTTAACCTTCGTTAAAAGCGGCATAAACCGCATATAAAAATAATCTCCGAAGCGATCGTTAAATAACACAACGAGAGCGTCACGCAAAAAAAGTCTAATAAGCAAAGTCGAGCCTCGTTAAACCCCCTGCGCTCGCATAACACCGCGGCATTAAAAACTTTCGCCGGCTCCCCATTAGAATCTAATGCACCCGAGCGAGCGAGCGGGAGAAAGAGAGAGGAGGAGAAGCGGCGCGGCTGCAGTTTCTTCCCCGTGATGCGCGCGTCGCGTAACAAGTGCACGTACGCGCGGCGTTACGGAATAGGCCGGGCGTCGCGCGGCGAAAGTGAGGGGCAGGCTCGGGGGAGCGCGCAAGGATCCGCGAGCCGGCCGCCGACGTGGTGGGGGCGAGCCGGCCGGCCGCGGAGCGGGGGCAGCCGGGCGAACGAGGGAGAATGGAAGAAAGGGAGAGGAGAGGACGGCGCGGCGGCGCACAGCGGCAACGATGCAATTAGGCGAGTTATGCAGGGTGACGTCACACGCGAAAGAGAGAGCGAGAGAACACACTGTACTCCGTGTCTCGGGGTAACTGTGCTGAGTCAAGGACAGAGCTCGTCCAAGGCCCTGCGCGAGTGCACGGCAGCGCTCCCTCTGTGAGACCGGCTCCGCAGAAACCCTCCTCCCCCTTCCTTTATTATATATGGGGCATTTACGGCGAGCGCGAGAGGCGCGCCTTTTTTACTCCCAGCGCATCCTTTGTGCAAACAGTTCCTCTTCGCCTTTTCTTTCCCTCCGCCGAGCCACTTTGCGAGATGCGATTGTAAATCATCCGGTATTGGGCACGAACCTCACTTTTCCGGAGCGGATGTTTGGACGCGTATTTTATATTTTTGCTCTCTGCGGCGATCGGGACTCTTGGGAGCAAATCGGGATGGGCCAAGGGGTTTTGTTCCTTTGTCGGGCGCGATGCACCGCGAGGCAGGAAATGCGATTTGACCGACTGAAGGACTTAAAAGCGTCGCTTAGCTCGATGCGAAAAGCTCCGTGCGCGTCTCGTCTTTTTTCCGCGGCCTTGTCGAGCTGCCTGTGTCTCCCGCTGAACAAAAACTCGTTCACGCGGAGCGAATGTATACTTAGATCCCGCGGTTGGTGTATTTGTGTATCTGTCAACGCGCCGTGACTCCCCTCGGCTTCGTCGCGCACCTTTTTTCGCCGATTTCTTATTTCGGCATCTTTCGAGTATTATTCACTCTGAGATACAGGTTTTTCCTCTTACTTCTGCGGTATTTGCGATTATTCATTTTTTTCTTTGAAAACTTTATTGTACGTTTATTCTGGAGAACATTGATTTGCCAGTTTCTGGTCATTTTCTGTGTTTACCTTTATTTATCTCTGAAACAGCAATAAATTCCTAGTCCACTGGGAAAATCATTTTATTTATTACTATATCTGCTCGTGCTATAGGGACAGTAAAATAATAAAAACTCAATTTTTTATCTGACTCCCAAAGACTCGGTTCCCCTCCTCAAAAATAATCATCCGAAATTCACGGGTCAATTATTAAAATCGGCTTTGCATTTTCGGCCAGACAACAAACTATAATGGTCACCCGAAAAGTTTCCAAAAGCATAATCCTCTTCTAAGAATCACTGGCGGCGGACCAGCAGAAGCGCCGCGACGAGGCAAAAAAGACGAGGCGAAGATTCGGGGATCAACGACTTCTACCCGCGGTTCCTCCGCGAACCGGTTTCTCCCCGGCAATTTTCCACCGAGACACTGTTTGTCCGAAACTGCAGTCGGGCCGATGCGTCGCCTTTTTTATTTCGCCCCGAGGTCCGCGCGTGCTCGGGCCCTCGAGTCCCTCGGCGCATTATGCAAATGCTCGCGTGGCGCAACCGCTGCGGCCGCGACGAGGTAATGAATTATCTCGAGCGCCCGACCCTTTCGCACCTTCGGCTCTCGCTTTTTGCGCAAGCGATCGTCGCCGTCAATGTCGCGCCGCATCCACCGAATAAATTCAGCAATGTCGAAAAATATGTTATAAGACGTTCAAAATCGCTCTGTAAATAGCCGCGTCATTCACATTTCGTGCAATGTACAAATATGTTAGTTTCTAAAGAATAATCCAAATATGGTCAATTTTAATTAAAGTTATTTTTAAACGTTAACCTTCGCTTATTCATGAGTAATGAGTTACATTTGTATCTGGAAATGAATTTAAAATCAGCTGAAGAAATATGCAGAGCTGCTTGGCACGCGATCGCGAAGTTATTCTTTTATCTTAATAGTTCAGCATAAAATAGGAATAAATCACGGGCTCCTGATAAATTCAAAGTATCGCTTTTCACACTGCAGAACCAAGCAACAAGTATAACAATGGTAGCAACTGTCAGCGGAGCGCAAATTCCGTAAATTTTATTCCCGATAATATAATATACTTGGCCGGCGATTTCATTTTTAATCCTAGTGATGCAATAATCATAATATTAAGTCACTATAATTATCGACCTGCGAGTATAAATAAGCCGCACACATTTATTACGCTGCTTTCACCGCGAAATTCCACCGGCTCATTATGGAAGGAAGAAAGCGTTAATCGTCGGATGTTCATCTCTCGCGTGTGTATACGCTGCCTTTGAAAAAAATCCGATTTCTCGAGAGAAACCGAGAGCGCCGAGGTTGTTCAACTTACTATTTCAGTTCCGCCGTTATTCCTGTATTATTGGCAAGTTTCGTATTAGTTAAGGCCGAGATGATTATTAGTATGGATAGAGGAAAAAAGTTGTTTTCATTTGATCCACACTCGAGAAATTTCTTCCGATATTAAGAATCCTTATTGTTGTGCTTATATTCATTTCAGTCGATTTAGTTATTAAATAATGATGGATACATCAAAGAGAATCATAACGTATAAGAAAAGATTAGATTACTGTAAATGCGAATACATTTAATTTAAAAAATACAATTATATACCACAGTATGTTTTTTTAAAAATCAATAACTTTAATTAAAAAAAATTGTGGCAGCTGGTGTCTGCGTTACCTTTTTCAGGGTACATAATTGCCACAAAAAAGTTCTTCGATGAAAATAAATTTTTCAATTATTCTCCAAATAAGGGAATACACGTTCGATACGACTAATTAATCTAATAAAGAGGCGTTATAACATTCTTTGCTCAATTGAAAGAATTATAACATTTGATAAGCACAGACAAATAATGACTGATATGAATTATTGAAAATTGTCAATTTAATTTGCCTAACCAAATTGACAAATTACTTTAAAATCCACAACGATTATTTGATCATACGATTTTTATTTGAATAATTCTTCGGAAGCCAATTAACATAACTGATAA
Source organism: Eurytoma adleriae (assembly GCA_900480045.1). Taxonomy (NCBI): domain Eukaryota; kingdom Metazoa; phylum Arthropoda; class Insecta; order Hymenoptera; family Eurytomidae; genus Eurytoma; species Eurytoma adleriae. The sequence continues at coordinate 331,510 of UXGC01000069.1, forward strand.
CGGCAGCTTTGAATACCGTAGAAAGAAAGACCATATTAAAATTGTCTTATAAATCACCAACTAAGCGCGTGAATTAGTTCAAATACGCGATAACAGCATCTGCTCCCGCCCCCTCCAAAGATGAATCTACCGAAATTTCAAACTCGCGCACGTGCCGAGTTTCGGCCACAAGTGCAGCCAGTTAGGCGCAGAATCGGGATCGAGAATGTGAAATTGAAATTCTATGTCATGGACCCAGCCTTGAATCGGGAGCCTACGACGGTGCCGGCCAACCTAATTATATATTTATTTACCGCGTAATAACGCCGTTGGCCCTGATCCGACCGCAGGCGTATGCAACAGTTGTATAATCCCCCCGACGTTATGTAAGGATGCGGAGCGCGACTCCGCCGTCGTGGGATTGCAGAGGTGGGTATGACGTTGACTCTGCCAAAGCGCGGCCGCGCGGTTAATTTTAATCCGTCGCCTTTAATAACGACGCCCGTCACCGCGGATCGAGTGGCGAAATCGACGCCTAGGCTGTACCTTTTCAATCGGATCAATTAGATTCTCCGATGTACGGAGAAAATCTATTCTGGATCTACATTTTTCGGGATAATTCCTTGTTAATTTACGTTAGATTTTAAATAATTTTTAAATATATGTTAAAAAATTTAAACTTGATTGAAGTTTTAAATAAATCGGTATTGCGAATGATTAGGCTCTTTACTGGGTTTTCTGCAATACCTTTTTTAATAGATGATTGCATGAAAAGTTGATTTCATATTCTTCTCCATAACATGTTACATCACGAATATTTTACTATGAAATATGAAAAGAAAAATCGACACAGTCATTAATATTGATTTCAAAGAACCTTCCTTGTCAACATTCCATTAAATCTAATAACATTTCATTAATACGACATTTCCAGAAAATTTAAATAAGTTAGAAAAAATTTTTAATACAGCTCTGATTTCGATTTTCGAAAACGATGATGTCGATAGATGAGATTGACAAAAATACTGGAGATTTACTGTGCTAGAATAATTTATGTTCATCAAATGTTCATAGCTTATTACTGAACAATCTACCATTCTTTCAAAATATTACAAAAGTCTATTATTTATAATGCTCTAAAATAATGTATAAAGATAATTTGTGTTTATTAGCTACATTTAGTTATAAAATAATGTAGAAATCAAAGTTGTGGCTCTTAACTTTATGTTTTAATCAATTTTTATCTCCTCTTAGACTAATTAGTCAATTTATTAATTAAGTAACCTACTTAATTCGATTGTTACAAAGTGGGTCGGTATTACCCAGTAGGGTGATACGGTATTACTACTCAAAATAAATAGCATTTATTTAACATAACACACGAAAAACAGCTACTCAATACATACCCCAAAACCGTAACGCAGCGTAAAATCATCGCAAATCCACTGCGACCTGTTCCCTACCGCAAGCGAAAACAATTCCGAGCGCAAACAGGCACCGCGAACACGTACACCCGAGTCCGCGTTTGTTATGCAAAATCCAGCATCGCGAGCGACGCGCACGACAACCTCAGCACGGTGATAATTTCAGATCGCAAACTGTTTAGCTGACCTCGTTACGTGACTTCAGTCAGAGATGAGAATCGGTTCGCTTTCCGTTTGCGTCGCGGTCGATCCTACTATCTCCGCGCGATGCTCTCACGCGCGTCAATAAAATCGCCCGAGTCAGGAAGAGGCAGCGCTGCGGTTATATCGGGGCGACGTGTCGGAGCCGCAGTTCCTTTATCCCCGCGGTGATAACCACCGCCCAAGGATGTAATTGTTTGCCTTACCGGTTTCCACGTTGCCTTCTCGGCGAAGATTACGTTCGCACGTCCGCGCGCCTTGTTTCCTAAGAGAGCTTCTTCGATGGCCGGCTTTGAATTCTCGTATCGTATCGATCGATCGGTTGATCAGTCGCGGCTTGGGTTGGCTGGGAAATGAAATTACGTTGCTGAATGATTTAGCGCGATGTTATTGTTTAGCTATAATAACTCGTGTAAGTGATTAAAAGCATAATTGAATGTGAATTAAAATGTTGTAAATTAATAGGTGTTTGATATCGATATACGTACCGAGAAGTTAATTTTTTTTTAATGAAACAATATAGATTAGAAATGGTGCCGCAATGTTTTCTTAAGCTTCTATCGGCTAGATTTTATCAAATCGGTATGCAAACATTACTTAACGCAATATATAAGGCGTGATTATGGAGATTTCTAACTGTGTATTAGAAATGAATTTTCGATAAATCTGATAAATTTATTGTGCATAAGGCTACCCGCGATTATATTTTTCCAAATTCTCTCGGTTTTATCTTTACTTCTTTTAGTATCTAAACTAACTTTACCATTCAGAAATTAAATACGCGATAAACCTCTAAAGATAGGAATATTTGCAACTGAAAGTTTCATGAACAAACTGTATCCAATAAGTAGTAAAGGGTTTAAATGAAATTTCTTTAATTTTAGAGATGTTCTTCATTAATTCAATTTGTACCTATAATTTTAACTACGGAACGTAATAGTTTAATTCGCTACGACTTGTTAATTTATTACTACGACAATTATTCAGACAACAGTAATTTCCAAAGTTTCATCGCAATGAATTAACCATTGTTTCTTCGTCCCTTTTTTCAAATTCACACAAAGCCCAAGTCTGAAAATGCCTTTCAAACTCGCAACTCACCAAACCCATTCATTTAATTCCAAACGGCACCAACATAAATTATCATCGATTCAATCATCGATCCCAAGAAATTATTTATACAAAAACCACTCGCTTTAATTTATTAGCGAACGCGCGCGGGCTCGCCTCTCCCCTCGATTAAAGAAAAAAAAAAGAACCAACCCCACGCTCCTCCCAACGAGAAACAAAAGCCGCGTCGCGGAACGGAGGGAAACGCGCGAGAGCCGACAATTGAATAGTCGCGAAAAAGCGAAGTAGGTCCGCGGCGGACTGCGCGATTGCGATCGCGGAATGCCAAGGGAGCCGCGGCTCGCGGCGGCGACGCGTTTATCGGGCGCGAGTTGAGCAGGTGACGCAATTACGAAATTACGCTATTTCACGCTGCGGCCGCGCGCTCCGCGCTCGTGTAATTTTACTGCCGAGCGCGCTCGCATGAACGACGTGACGTTCGATCGCGCTCGAGTGGGAATTGCACGGCTCTTGGCTCGAGCGCGGTGTAATCTCTTCATTTGTGGGAGAAACACATACGAATTTCATGCATAATTTACGCGCGAGCGTTTTTATGTCGATTAGAAAATCAATACTGGTAGCTTTAGCTCAGTCAGTGACTAAGAGAGTATCAGGACTCCAGATCACGGATACTGCTGGAAATGTAGTACTCAATACCTTTAAAGTAAAGATATTGTCAAGAATATGTTATAAAATAGGAGCAGTGAAAAAATTTCAAAATTGAGTGCAGGAGTGTTTTTATGTGATGCTGTCACTATTAAGTATGTGAAATGTTAAACCGAGTAGCTGTAATTTAAACTACGTTGCGTTAAGATAGGTTAATTTCAAAACTATCAAAAATCAAAGATGATCAGGATCATTTATCAAATTGGTACATTTATTGCACATCTTAATGTATAACTCAATCTTCCTTTTTGATTACAAATAAATTTTCAAAAAATTGACATTTTTTGACGAAATAAACCTTAAAATGCAGTTTTCCTCTTTTATTTTTATATATTTTGATTTAGAATCACATTAAAATGAAAGATGGATTGGAGAAAAGCTATTGTGAATCATAATAACCAAAATTAATTCTACTGTACCTTCAGGAACTATTGACTTCCCAAAAATTATTGATTCTAAAATTTTGGTCTCCAAACACCTCCTGTAGTTTTAAGCAGAATTCAAGATCCCGAGTTCTAATAATCTCCCAGTGAATTAGAGATAAAAAAGAATTGGTATATAGCGTTATCCCGTTAAATAGGAAGTAATTTAATAAGTGAATGATCACTTCCACTCAAATCGTAATTGACTGATTTTCGAAATAGCGACAGTTCATTTTTTATAACTAAACGTTCACGTGCTCATAGTTAGATAGATTCCTATAGAGTAAGCTAAGGTCAAAGACTTTCTTTGTTGTACACTAATAATAAAACGTTTATTTTTAAAATGGTTTAAAATTAATTTCGTCAAATCGCTTAAGATCGCGGACATTTTTTCGCCTCCTCAATTATTTTCAGACGTAACTCGGAGAGATCGAAAACTCGCGAGAAATGAAGCCATTAGGGAAACTGCCCCGCGAATCTAATATCCGCGCATCGACGAAAGTGTAACGCGCCGCGCTCGACCGGCGCAGCGTAATCGGCGTCGATTACGGAAGTCACTGGGGGCCTCGCGAGCCAAGTTACGTCGGGCGGGCTAACGAGGCAGACGCGTTCCGCCGTCGTCGTCGCGGTTTTCCGGGCGCGGGGCTTGGCCGCGTTCCCACGCGGAAGCGCGCGCGCCGCTCCATCGGGAAAAGCCGCGCGGCCTCGCTCGTGACCGCTCGCCTCTTTGTCCGAGAGCTGCTCGGCTCTCTCGGAAAAATGTCGCCTTTCGACCAAAATTAAACGCGGACTTTTCTAGACCGGCTATTTTCGACGTCGTTGCGCAGTTATACCGTTTCTTGTGGGCGAGGCAACTTTTTTTTTGCTATTTCGTGATTTTTGGCTTGGGTTATTCGAGTTTGTCTGTCGCGAGAAGCCGGGGTGATGGATTGGCCTTCCCGGATGGGAAAATTAATCGATGTAGTCTCTCTGCGTTCGGATAAGCACAAGTCGAATTTGAGTTCAGTGGTATGAAAGTTGAATATTATGCTACGCGCGCTGAAAGGTTAGCCCCTTTTACTTTTATATCGATAAAATGACTAATTTACATGTTTCCATTTATATGTTCTAAAAGATTAATTCGATAATTAGCAGTTCTATTCTATAATACACTCATATAACTTATCAGAAATTGCTCTACAATTACCCGCACTTCGTTGATGAATGTTTTTGTTATTTTTGTTAATTTTTGAAATAATTAATACGTTACAACAGTAATTAATGTGAACCGCGCTCCAATCATAATTACTCCAACTATTGAAAATAATTTTAGTTATGGAAGGGAACATAGACCTCTGCTGATATGTATATACTACCTCTGCTACTATATTTTTTAAATTTCATTAATAATTCGCAAAATAATTATGATGACCTGTAACCATTCATAAGGAAGACGAATTTTTCACAATATTTCAAATTATTAATCTTTCAACTAATTGCTCAAGAATATGCAATTTATCTGCGAGAATTTTTGGCAGATATTTTGATTTTATCAACAACGTTTTAGCATATACAAACGTAGTATTTTGATCGGGGAATAAACTGTCGATATGTCACGGTGAAGTCACAAAATGATGAATTCACTAAAATAGTCGTAATGACATTTTAACAAGGAAACAAAAAATGTGTAACACTGTGTCTAAGAATGATTCAGCAGTAAAATGATTAAGCAACCTCAAAAATAGCTTTTATCAGAATAGAAAATTGCGCGATTAGTGTAAGCGTCACAGAAATAAACCGGCGATCGCACTACCTCCTAACATTATTTAAGTATCTGAAACTCGCTACAATGGACTTTATTTGCGCGTTAATTTGTACACAAAGATTCTTTGTTAACGTCTTTTCGCTTACACGTGGCCCGCGTCTGTCCGCGGTATCCTCACCAAGATTGATCCCGTTGGCAGACGATCTTGGACTCACTTCAAGTGTTAGGCTACGCACGAGGATCGCTCCACCAATTATTACATGATCCACGCAAATAGTTTATTTACGATTCGGCCACGGATAGGCACTTTTTTACTGCCTAAATTAGAAAGAATCGATATCCCGGCGGAAAAAAGGAAGTAGCACCGTAAGAGGTTACATTGTCACGACTGCTATACCGTTACTCCTGATTGTTTTTTATTTTGCCATTGTTCCCGCAGCTCATTTTACGGTATCGTTGCATAGCCCGTTTTTTTTATCTGGAAGAATAAAATATTACCGAACGAGTTACGGAATTACAGTTAGCCTCGGTCAAAGAACAAAAGCTGCGCCAGCTTTTTCCCCGAGCGGTCGATTTACATAAGAGCGTTTTAACATTGACTTTGCGCGCCGACTGCAGAAAAATCGCCGGCGCACGTAAGAAGATCGGCGAAAAGTCTCGCCGGTCTATTATCGATCAGCCGCGCCTCGCGACACCTTTTTTTCGCGGCGGAGTTCCGCGCCGGAGTGTCCCAGTGGGGCGCAGCCTAAATCCATTGTCGCCGGGGCAAAAATACGGGGAGGCGGCCGAGCGCGACGTAAAAGGAAGTCGAGCGTCGCGGTTATTTTCGCGCGCGGGCGCAGCCTCGCGGACTTTCTTTTGTGCCGAGCGACCGACAATGATCCTCGTTAACTAGACCTTGCGGTCGCGCTCGTTGCGCCGCCCGTGAAAATCGCCGTTTCCACTGTCGCGCCTCCTTTCAATCGAGCCGCGCGCTCGCGGTGAAATTGCTTTTTATCGCTCGGGGGTATTGATTTAAAAATGACCCGTAATCAACCGCAACTCGTTTTACTTTTTTTATTTTACGCTTGAGACAAGTGCAGGGGCCTATTTGACGAAACTACCGGAAATGCATGGAAAAAAATGTAAAGTGGGTAATTGGAGATGAAATTGCAGCGAGTGTAGTATAAAAAATTAGCCGCAGTGTTTCCACGATATGGAAAATCGATTCTTTCGTCGTAAAGCAATTTTTGCGCGGTGGATGTACATATAATTTTGACGTAAAATGAGAGCTGATAAGAACAAGATAAACGTCCGCTTTTAGAAAGTTTGCTCTACTCAACCAAATCGCAAACGCCGTGCGATTATGCAAAATTAATTTCGTTTATGTCATTCGCTTTCAGCAATAAATTTACAAAATCGTCATAAAAAATCCCACCCTCCCCTCCTTCGAAATCTAAAAACGAACGCCAATTAGCTTCTGAAAGTTTCTACTCTCGTAAAAAGGCGAGTAAACTCGGTGCACCTAGCGAATCCATCAAATCCGCGGAGTACAAAAAAAGCGCTGCAGCGAATAGGCATCGAGGCTGCAGTAAAAAGAGGACCGCCGATGCGCGCGATAAAGTTGCAGAGCCTCGAGCACTTTCTTTCTCCTTAAAATGTGAGCTCATCGGGAGAAAAAAGGAGGCGCGCGTAACTTTCGTTCCTAGGCATTTTTACGTCACGTTCGAATCGGGGCATCGCCTCCGTCAATTATCGTCGCGAATTTCACCAAGCGATCGAGATTCGCGCGATGTGCGCAATTAACGATGCGTTAGACCCCCTCCTCTTTCTCTTGCTCCTTCTCTCTCTGTTTCTCTATAAAACTCTCCTCGCCCATAGGACGAGCTTCCCACGTCCCTGGCCTTGCGCTTGCCGGCGCAACTTTCACATAATGCACTACGGGACTTTCACGCGAGACGTGCAATCGCCTATTCGTGTCGTCGTTTGAGTAACTGCGCCGAGAAGGATTTTCCATTTCTTGCCGATCTTTTCTTTCGAGCTGTTATCCAAGCCTTAAACTTTCTTTGAGCTGTTGCGAATTTCTGAGATTTCTATTGGGTAGCCGTTCGGACGTAAACCTGCAGTGTTGAAAGTACGATCCGTTTCAAACGCAATTTTTGTAAATAAATTGGATTTTTTAAAAGGCTTTTTAATTTAAATTTTTTTCATGCTATTTGTTAAGATAACCTTATTTTCCTTTTTTTATGTTCGATGTTTTACTATTTATGTTAATCAATTGTCCGAAATAGACCTGAAGATCGTGATAAATATACTTAAACAAATATGATCGAATGCATACGTATCTAACTAAATATATTTCACTTTTTTATATGAAATTAACTAAAAACTTTTGATTATTCTTAATTTATTTTTTCGAAAAAATTTATTTGAATTATTAAAATCAATTAATGATGTAAAAAAATCTCCACTTAATACTGATTGCAGACAAAATCTAATTAATAATTCTCCAATATTGAGCGGCAGACAATTGTGTAAAATTTTAACTAAAAGTCAATCTTTTCATTCAAAATGTTTTATAGAGATTCGTAGTAAGTTTAACTTGATCATTTATGCATTTATCAGCGACTGCAGGTCGTAACTCGATTTAACGAACTTTAAATAAAACAAATGTAATCGACTTGTAACGGAAAGTTGAAAACGACTCGTTTTATAACCAGGACATACCGATTTCTCAAGCGGAAGCGAAGTGTATATACGCGAACGTCACGATTAAAAACTTGACGACGAATCAATGTTCATCTGAGAAAATATGCTGCACTGCTCTTTTCCGTACACACTCTCCTCCAATCTAATCAGAATTGACACAAAACTGTCATACCTTGCGTTATCGCGGTGTACGCGTGTCCGCGCCGCTGGTGATTAAGTGCACGCGTGAATAATATTCCCAAAGTGAGAACGCGAGGCCGATGAGGCATCCCAGTGTTTTTAACGGGCTTTATCGTTCGCGCGGCTGCACCGCGCCGGCTTATCGGCGCACGTGATTCACCCCGGCGAAAGAATTAAAACATCCCGCCAGCGCTTCCACTCGCGACGTGACGCGATCGCCAACCTTTGTTACACCTCGGCGATTCGTCTATTATTAGATAACGCGAGCAAGCGATCCACGATGTTTTTTTCTTTAGATCGCTGCTGACTATTACATTTGTTAGCGTCAGCTCGTTTCTTCTTATTTTTCAGTTTCAAATATTAATTTTTAAAATTTGGGGAGAACGAGAGAGATAGAAGAGGAAAGGTTGAGTTTCAAAGGTAAGAAAAGGGAGTATATCGTTACGAAGGCTGCTTCACGAGAATTATAATGTCGTGAGTGGCTTAATCCCTTTTCTAAGAACCTAAGGGCTCAATAATTGAAAGGACACCAATTCGTCACAGCAAAGCTTCTCAGGAGGCAGTAGTAATACCGTAGAGACGAGCTATACTTTTAATTAGAAATCGTTACTCTTAATTAGCAACATATTTATTAAATCATGAGGAATAAAGAGGATAAAAGGGTATAGAGAGTTGGGTAGATTTACGGAAGTCCTTCGTCTTCGCGAATTGAAGCGAACGTTTTACGTAAATTAAGTGATACTATAATTCAATCGCATAATGATTATTTCGGTCTTTTCGATTGACCACCGACCCGAGAACCAAAGAAGTATATTTCATATGCAAGACACTACAATTCAACTAGTAAACTATAAAGTCCCCTGCGCAAATTCTAAGATTAACAATAGCAAGTATTATATATTTAATAAGGGACCCAGTCATTACGTTTCCTTAGTCACTCGGACGAGGTTACAATTATTTGCTGCAATACCTCATTAATATCTTTTAACTAACGTAATTCTTGACTCAAAATAAATATCAATGTGCAGTGTGTGAATCACGTTTTTTTTCTCTTCGCGATACGCTTACGCGCGTCAACGTTACACCCGCCTCTTAATAATTCCATAATTGTTATCATTATCGAGAGGCAGATGACCCATTTTTACAAGGCTGATCGTACGACTAATTACGTGACGCGACCGACTCGCCGCAAGTCTATTGAAAACGAGTCGAACACGGTGTCGCTCTTGATAAATATTGAAATTGCAACAAAAATATGTATCAATATACAGAAGTGGAACGAGCCCGATAGTAAGAGCGGTAATTTTGGATGCCGGAACATACCTCCCATTGACCTAAAATATTGGTCGCGTATACTTTGATAAAATTCGCCCCACCCGGGAGCGAAACTCATACTCACGAAAGGTATTAACAATTACTTATAATAAATTTGGATAAAATTATAAATTATAAAATTTTAGAATCAACAACAGGGCTTCTTAAACATGTCAATAATATCTTTATATTTTTGAAGTGACAGGAATAAAGAAATCCAATAATACTCCAAGCTCGAGAAAGCAAAACCGCGCCACGATTGCAAAAAGTTCCGCACGCCAGTAAATCGTAAACAAATTTGCAGCGGCTTCGCGAAACGTCGCTTCCGCTCGAGCGAGCCGTCGCCGCGGCGCGAGATTCGACACGGCGCTTTCCTCTCGATCGGCGGCGCCGGGAAAAAAATCGCGACGGGCCATAGAAGCCGCGCGCAACCCCTTCACCCGAGCCGTCTAACCCACTTTCTTCGCACTCTCCCCGCGAATCGGGCACGGCGAAATTTCACTGCCGCTCGCTCGCGCGATAGCGCGCTTTGGAAAATCGAAACCGGGTTCCGGAAGTGCACTTTATTTCGACTTATCCTTATCTTTTTGATAATTAAAGTCCGTCCGTTTTTAATATTTTTTTTCAATGTGTCAAGTGGCTCGACTGGATTGGAGTGGCGGACGCTGGTGGAAAAATGAGGAAGGCGGTTATGCAAAGTGCGGCAAGGCGACGCGGAGTGGATGATTAAAAAAGGCGGCTCGTAAACATTTATTAACGCGGTGTTTTATGGAGTGCATTCATCGACTTCATTACCGCAGTATTGACGATCGTTCATTTGAGTAATAAAATTTTTGAATCGCCGATTGCTTTATTAAGCTTCCTTATATTCATAATGCTGGCAGCTTAACGGTGAAATTCTGATGTTTTTGCACGAATTCACAGTAAGGAGTTATAAAGTTAATGTTTACATAAAACATTTACTTTATGCTCATTGAATCGTTTAAATTTCTTACCTCAAAATTGCGTATAAATACTTAATAGTTGAAGAATATTGTCACAAAAAATACCTTTAAAATGATCTCGCACAAATCAATATTCGCAGAGAATTTTCAATGAATATATAGCTGTTTTATCTATTTTTTATACACAATTCATACATTTTCGTGTAAATTGGTAAATTAATAAAGATTTAATAATGTAATTGAATCAAGCACTTTTAGTTTACATGAAACTATTTGTAACCAGTAACAAACCAGTTTTTGTTAAATTTACGCGAGTTTCCGACTAGTTTATAACTCAAGTAAGGCATTATTTATAGTGCTCCCCGCTAAGGGAGTAGTAATAAAATTTCTGAAATATATTAGTTTCTCAGATCACAACATTTTACTCCAAAATTTCTCTCCCTCGGTACAAAGCTCTCTTAACGACGGCAAAAGAACAGATTCACCGATAATTGCCCGGAGCCCGGATAAATAATTCCGCCGTGATTTAAGGTACGTGGAAAATAATTAAGGCGAAGCGCGCGACGTCGCGTACATCGTCTATAAATATATCGCTAATAACACAGACGTCCTTAAGGCCTTTAAAATAAAGGCCTGAACCGCGACGGCGCTGAGTTCGTTGTGCACGCGAATCCGGTCCTCCTTGAAGTCCCCCCCTGCCGACGGCTCTCTCGGGTGCAAGCCGCCGAGCCTTGAGGTAGGTCGCGGCGAAGATATTTGCGAGACAACGAGTGCCTTTAAGTATCATCAACGAGCGGCCCCGAGGCAGAGCGCGAGATAGCCATCGCGAACGCCGCAATCGTGGCTTTTCAAGAGCAGTTCGCTTACTTAGCCTTTTTCGTAACCTTAACGCGCTCGTGCTATGCCTTTCGGAGAATAATACCTCTATTTCTCGAGAAATTTTGGAAAATCGACAAAGAATAATAGATCACTCTTTAGAGAATTGTAATTATACAAGAAGTAAGTAAATACTTGAAATTAAGAATTAAATTTGTAAATTTTTAATAATTTTTTTCTTTTCAAGTAAACCACAATAATTAAATCAATATACATTACTTATTTTAAATAAATACTTAAATTTACGAGTGAAATTTTCAATAATTTTTCATTTAAAAAATAAATGTAGGGTATTTAATATTAAAACTTAGATATCTGTAAGAAATAGTTACAATTATTTATTTAGTTTTAATAACTGTATAGCTTGCAAAAATCAAGCTTCATATTAATTATAAGAAATAGCAATAAATTAAATATGTTTTATCTATTAAAAATTTATAAAAAAAATTTACAACAGTAATAATAACCCTGTAAACCAAAGCAGCACAGTGTAACGGCAGCAAAAGAATAAAAGTAGTGAAACTTCTTCTGATCAGCGAAGAAAGCAATCTTGCACTTTTCAACGCTGCAAAGTCATTGTTTACACTCGTCCGAGGAGCCAATAAAACCGCTGAAAATATAAAAATGTCAAAGAATAAAGAAGAAGAAAAAAATTCATTAGAAAGCTGCAAGAGGAAAACGATCGACCTCACTGCGAGAGGCACCGCGGCAATAGCTCTCTAGCATCGGCCGCTGCAGCGGTAGCTCTCTAAACGCCGGCAATGAGAATTCGTTCCCCCGACGCGGGAAAAGACCTTTCTCTACGTGGAGGTGAAGGTAAATGAGGTCGCGCGTAGTAGGAGATAGGAGAAGGCGCCTAGGAAGCGGTCGGATCGCGTCATCGCGCTGCACTTTCTTCTCTCGCGCCGGCACCGGGGGTGGGGGAGCCCGGGAAAAAAAGGAAAATGGCACACGGCGTGCGTGCACTTCACCTTTCTCTTTCTCTTCGGCTGCGCACGCGCCGGTCTAGCCGGGAGATCGCGTTCCACGATCGGGGTGAGGTGCTTTTTCTCTGCTTTTTTTAGTGAGTTGGCGGGCAGATTTTTTCTTCAAACCGTGGTGATTTGGATTTGTTTACGGCCGACCACAGAGTGAACATACGAGGAATATTAATTGCCAGTGAGGCGCCGCGCGAAAGTGTCACGTGGAGGGAGGAAATCGCGTGGTCAGGATTTTCGCGATAGCGTTTCTTTTACGTAATTGAGACACACAGATTTATTTGTTCTGTGAAAATTTCTAAATTTATTTACGTTCAAGTATAATATCCTGCGTTTTCAAAAATTTTAAACAATTCATTCTTTTATGTTTTTTAGAAAATTCGTATGCATAAAACTGTTGTTTAAAATTTTCTTTCTAAGTGAAATATCATATCTTTTTATCATTTCTTTTATTTTTACTTCAATTGATACCTCTTGAAAACTCTTAACGTACTAACTTAAACATTTTTATTTATTATGAAAAATAAGAAATTATTAATTATTATCCAAAAAAAAATTAAAAATCTATTCCAACGAAATCAGAACCTTGGCATCTAACGTCACACTCTGAATTCCCCTTGAGAATTCAATTATGTAAAATCCTCGCTAAAAATGCGGGAGAGCCGGCTCTGAAAGAGAGTAAAGGAAAAAAGGGTTAAACGCAGCGAAACAATCGGCGCTGCCTTTCTCGTAGTAAATTACGCCGATGGCGGCGATAACTCGGAACTGCAGCGTCAGTGCGCTCGCGCGCGCCGGCGGCGAAACAATCGTCCTTTTTCCGCCGGCGCCGCAGCGATCGCATTTCCGTCGCTCTACTTGCCCAAGGTTCCGCGGCGCGACAATGAAGAGATCGTAAACTCGAGAGGCGCCGCGGGAAGCCGATCGTGCACTTTCTTTTCTCCCCCGCGGCCCCCCTAAGCCTTTCCCTTTTGCAGATGCGCATTTTTCCCGGGGCGCGCCGGCCGGCCTCCTTTTTAATTCGCGCCGGGGCCTTATGTAAAGCGCGGCCCGCTCATTTTCTGCCGCGGGTGAAAACGATTCATTACGATCCCGCGCGGGGGTTACGAAATGATCCGGCGGAGGCGGCGATGCATCGGGAAAGTTGTAACCGCCGAGGCCTCTACATGGAGGCGGGATTAGAGCGAAATGAGTCCGGTTTCGAGCTGATTGCGGACCCGCAGCCGGCGAAATTCACTGCGCCGCGGCTATTACTGCCGATTGTTCGTTTTTAATGCAAGCCGGGTCCAGCTTACTTTCTTCGCTGCTCCCCGCGATTTCTGTTTACCTATATTGCTTTGTTTTTTACCTGCTGGAGGTGATTTAGAAATCCAAGGAGCTCGATGCTTCGTTTACTTTTATTTTAGCGACATTTTCTACACTTTTTTTAAAGAATCATTTAAATCTCGCATTTTAAAGATTTTCTTTAATAGTGCTCGATGTAATTTCAAGCGCTCATACAAAAACATAATTAAACTGACAATTGCATAAATGCCTTAACTTTAAATTTCTTATCATTTTTAAAGCATGAATGCCTTTACTTTAAATTTCTTATCATTTTTAAATATTTCGTAATTAAATTTTGATTCAAATAAAAATTTGGACATCTCGCGCATTATTTACCTATCTATAATTAAATTAACTACCTATCTATACTAAAGAATTATTTTTAAGTTTTTAACCGACCTTCAATTATTTTATATAAATGAACAGAGAAGTGTAAGCAAATATAAAAAGAAAAATAAAAGTCGGTGTCGACGTCAATTTGAATTTCATTTTTAGCCGAACGTGCGTAAGTCTCACGTGCGGCTCTTCCATCCCGTGTTGAATTCTGTTAAAGTTAAAGACATTGTGCAACAGTCACTCTCCGCACGTGCGCAACTTAATTTATCATCCCTCCCGCGAGTGTTCCTTCGACTCCTTATCGACGTCGAAATCAAGTCGGCAGCTCCTACCTTCGCGGTGCGCAAACTCGTAAAAAAAAAATACGAGACCAGCCGGAGGTAAGCGAGGCGAACTGGAACGCGCGAGGATATTTTCGCGCGCCGGGACTGCCGATGGAAAGCTGAAAGTTTCACGAAAGTGTATCGGCGAATTTCTCGCGCGCTGCCGCTAATCGTCCCGTCACTGCAGTTGCGCAGATGAAAGTGCGCGATGAGGATGCGCCGCGGCACCGTTGGATAATAATCGCCCGAGTAGGTGAAGGCTTTTGTGCAAACGTTCCAGAAGGAGGATCCCCTCCTTCTTTTTTTTCGCAGGACGCAAGAGGCGCGTGCGCTTACCACGGCTTTAATTGACGTTGCTCAGGCGGTAATTAGCTTTTGATAATTTTCTCGTTGATAAAAATTAAGAGATAAAAAACAGATGGTTAATCTTTCATTTCTATACACCGGTAGAAGACGTCGTTAATTCGTCTGTGCTCGATGCTGGCTTTTGCTATCTCAAATGTACAAATTTTAAACGTACTTGCGCTATTTTATATAAAATAGTTTTATTGATTCGATAGAAGTACGAAATAAATTATTCGCATTTGTATATATTGGTTTGTATTAAAGGTTTTAATTTATTTCTCAGCAAAACAGTTTAGAATAAATAACAACAACTCGAGCAGCGTTTAATGCACCGAAAAATTAATTACAGAAATCTAAAAGATCATTATTGTCATAATTTTTAGAGAGCATGCAAAGAAAAATTTGTTGCTGATACAAAAAACTTTTTATAAAAATTGAAAAACAAAAGATCTTGATAGTGTTAATAGAGGTCAGTCCAGTCGTAAGCGATATTATTATTTACAAACTTACAAAACCATCAGAATCATCCAGATTAAAATCGGTACAATATTTACGGCAACAGCGGTAGCTTGATGTCACGGTTTGCAAAACATCACCGACGGCACATTCGTCAGTGACAGCGTTCGCACGTTCGAGAAGCACGAACGTGATTAAATATGAATTTTCGAAGGATCGAATTCAAGAAGCCGCACGAGACCGAGACGCACGTGCGACCGGTCCGCTCGGCTCGAAAAATTCGCTGCAGGAGCGGACGGAGACGAATGAATGTTACATACATCGAAATATCTGGAGGCAGCGTCGCCGA
This sequence comes from Eurytoma adleriae, assembly GCA_900480045.1. Taxonomy (NCBI): domain Eukaryota; kingdom Metazoa; phylum Arthropoda; class Insecta; order Hymenoptera; family Eurytomidae; genus Eurytoma; species Eurytoma adleriae. Next base: position 347,167 of record UXGC01000069.1, read on the forward strand.
TCGCCCGGATGTCCCTGGAATCGCCCGGAAAAAAAGGTCGCGCACTCTCTTTTACATACAAAACGCAGCGGTGCATTCATCGACGCGTTTCGCGATAATAAGTCTCTTCCTTCCTCAATTTCACCATCGACGCAGCGCTTCGGCGAAGCTCTCTGTGCAAACCTCGTTTTCGTGGGCTCGTATGTGCTTATTAATCTCAAACGAGGCGAAAATATTTGGCATTAGATTTGAAAAAAGATAAAAATCTTTCGTGCAGTATATATTTACACTAAAAAAATTTGCTAATTTTCAAACTAAAAATCATCAAGTGAATTAATTTCCGTAAAGCTTTCATCTTTGCGAGTAATTTAGAACGATGAACTGATAAGTGTTTGGCAAATTATTTCGTGTAAGGAACAATTATCATCAGAACTGATTAACGAATTTTTTACTAATAAATTGACACCTTTTTTTATTGAAGCATACATTTAGTGGAAATGTTAAGTATCATTTAAACCCATGAATAGAAAAGTTCCGTATATAAATTACCTCGTTTATACGGAAATCTTTGGTCAAAGTGACACTGCAGCGCAATAAAAACCTAATTTGCATTGCACCCGATGATAATTTTATTGCGATATCCACTTTGTTATCCTTTTTACCTACGATAAAAAGAAACTTTTACCTGAAAATTCCACATAAGCACCGTAAACGGGCATCCATTACGAAAAACCGATACGAACTCGTAGGCGTGAGTTCGAGCTTGGTAGACCCGGGCGTTACATCAAGGCCCACGGTGAAAAGCAAAAAAAAAGTGGCAATGAACTCTGGGCGCTTGGACTTTCGAAATCGCTTTCGCGCGTAACGCCCGTAATGCGCGCATCGCCCATAATACACATATCGCGCCCGAGGAATTTCGAGAGCGGCCAAACTTTCGAAGACGTTGAACCGAGGCTTTCGAGCCTCAAGTTCAGGGGCAAGGTTTCCGCGGGAGCCGCCGGCGACCGAGCCGTGCCAGCCAGCTCGAGGCTTCGACCCTGGCCGTGGACGAGTTCGAGAACCGCCTACCTTTCCTCGCTTCCTCCTCTATTTTCGAACGTTTTTACGACTAGTCACTTCATTTTGCAATTATTTATTGATTTATGTTTGCACAAGGCGGATATACGGCTGCACGAACAATCGCTAAATTTCATTGTTGTAAACTTGAAATATTCGTTATTAAAATTTAAGAACAATATTTTATTTTAAAATAATTTGATACTAATTATTATTTATCAAGGTTTAGAGCAAAAAATAAAAAACAAAGGATAAATTACAAATTCGAGAAAATATGAGGTAACAACTTACCAGTATGAGCTCAAATAAAGTACCTAAATTATTTACGATCATAATTTAATTAATTAATTAATTTAAAAGATTATCTTAATTATTGTGATATATTGTTAATTTGCCGTACTCATATTTTTTTAAAGAATATTTTACACTGTTTTTCAGTAGGCAAAAGTACACCATAATAAAACAACCTCAATTTTATTTTGTTTTCGTCTCACATCTATATTCAGCATAAAAAATAAATAATCCTAAAAAAGGATCGTCAGACACTTGCGTCAAGAAAATCGGTTAACGACTGGTGTAAATCGTCGCTTTCCCGATATCCCCAACCGATCCCCCCGATTCCCGTGGAGCCGCGCGAACGGGCAGCACTCGGAGCAGCTGCATCGAGTCGACGGATAACGCCTGCTCGACTTTTTCGCGCGCTTGCGGCCGTGTAGCCTCCTTTCAGCCGGAAAGCCTCGCCCGCTCGCTGAAATTTCTCCGCTGCCGCACGTATTACGAATCGTTATACGGGGCGTTACGTAAAAAAAGAAAAAAAAAACGGCCGAGCGCGGGGCGCTTGCGCCTCGGTATCGGGGTCAAGTGCCACCGCGCGCGGGAGAAAGAGAGGGCCGAATGTGTACCGCCGTGGCGGGGAGGAGGGGGAGCGCAGGCAGACGGGACCTACTTTACTTAAACTAGGAGAGAGCACAATGTGTATCGCGAGCCCGACATCGCCGGCCTTTCTAATTCGTCCCGGCGCGTGCGCGTTTGTGGGTCTCGCGAGCGGCGAGATATACGCCGCGAGCGCATGTTTTACGGGCTCGTCCGTCTTGCATTCCCACGCGGGGCCCGATTTTTCTACGGGCCAAATGGCGCGCTGCATGCGCGCGCGCTCGACTTTTCCTCAAGGGGAGAGGAGAAATTCCGCGGGAGTCGCGGAACCAGCCCGAGAGATGCTAATTCCGAGGGAGCTTTCCTGCGGCACTATTAAACTGTCGAGCGATGTAGGAAAACGCGAAGACGTTGGGATTTGCAGAATGATGCTGGGGAGCACGTGCACGTCGCATTATCATATTTCGAGGGATTGACTACAGATTGCCGATTTAATTTTAATAAAATTACGAGAATGACATTGTCGTTATCTTCTATTATGTCTGCCGATCTGAAAATAACTTTAAAAAACATTTCATTCAATGATGTGTGATAATAAGCGACGTTTCTTTCGTGCAATTTGTGTCTTCGGTATTCATGAGCGTTTCAGTTTTAAAATAGAAACTAATTAGAAGCATACATTTTTTCAAGCTTTTATACTTGATTATTTTTCGAAGATACATTTTAAAAACCATCTTAATCGAATAAATATTAATAAGAATCTACGATCCCCGGAAAATAGGAGCAACAATTTGAATATATAATTTCTTTTTTCGCAGATTTAAAAATTATTTAAATTTAAAAAATTTTGTATCCAATTTAAGATTTTAAGTTTCTACTTACTTAATCCATCGATAAGATATACTACTAAGATATACCTAAACGTTAATACGCTCGTACTTTTTATGTCAAGCTTAATTAAACAGTCTAATTTGATTATTATATGCTATCTTCCCTCATTAAAAGCAGATAAACTAAAAAGCCTGAGAAAAATGGCGATGCTCCAATAATCAACAATGACAAAGTCGTATTCTCGCGGCTTTCCACTTGGTTCGTGCAACCGATGCATGGGAATAGATCTCTCCGCGACTATTTTTCATTGGGCGCGATTCATCGCCGAGGCGTCGTCGATTCCCGCCTGCCGCGCGGTAACGAGGCTACGCGGAGAAGACACCGCGACGGAAAGAAAAGAGCGAAAAAGAAAGAGAAAGAAAGCTCGGCCGACGTTACGTTGGCGTTTGTTACGCTCACGCTTGAAATATCAACGAGGCGATTCCTCGGAATAATGACATAACTGTAAACCCCCTCGAGTAAAATTTAGATCGGCCGCTCTTAAGTAGGTCTCCTCCCCTCCCGGCCCGCCTCGCGTTTCTTTTCGGCTGCTGGCTGTACGCTCGCTCGCCTCCTCCTCTCTCTTTCTCCCTGTTTTCTTTTCTCCTTTTTCCGCGCGTTGACGTTGGAAACTTAAAATAAAGATTAGGTAACGAGCGCGGCCCCGATTCCCGGCTCAACCTATTTCTCCCTTTCCTTTTTATCCCATCACCGGTACTCACCTCCGACGATGACAAAAGCCCGGCCTCTTACTCAACGCGAGACGCTGGACCTCGAGCGGCGACAAAGGCAGGAAGACGCACGGGGAACTCGGTAACTCGGCTGCACGTGTAACGCGCCGAACATATTCACGCTCACGTGTTTGCTTCTCATCTTCCGAAGGCCAGGGCTGCAAAATCCAATTTTTTTCTTTCAGCCGCGTTTCGCGGGAATTGGCGATGGAGAGCGGCCGATCGAGCGTAGACGAGCGGACGATACGCGCGACGGAGACGAGGCTTTTAATTTATGCACTGTTTACATAGATATTTTCTTCGCGATAATGGAGGTGTACTAAAAATATTGGCGACTGACTAAGAAGCGAACGTCAATGAAGCCGCTACGTGGAAAAATTTAATTAAATCGATCGTGCTCTCCTCAGCGCGTCAAACATTCCGAATTACAATTTTAGATTCGCCGTCAGAGACATCTCGCCGATTATCTAGGCGATAAGCGCTGCACGAGTTTTTACGTGAAAATACATGGAATTTATACGTGCCTCGTGACGGAATTAACAATCAGGACAAGCAGTAAATTTTTCCGTGATTATTTCATCCTCGAAAGAAAACTACTAATAGATGTTTAAGAAAAATTAATAGTGAAATTATTATAGCTAATTTGTTCATTTAGTACAATTTTTTATAGAAAATTAAAACACTTCACATTATTTAACAAGAGGTCATTTTGAGCTTATTTTCTATTTCTTTTGAAATTTTCGAATCTCTTTTACTCTTCTTTAAATATTTCAGCTTTTTTTATTGTCATAGTGTTATACTAGAAACATTAACGAAAAAAGTTACCTTCCAGCTAATAACATAAATTACAAATTAATACCTCTTACCTAATTTTTCTTATAAATTCTCTAAATCCGCGGACTATCTGATAAGCCCCAAAGTCTGCTTATCAATTACGTACAACAAAAATATTAATATAACGTAACCGATTTATCAAGAGCACACTCGACGACGAGTAGCGTTTGACGTGTTTGATAGCTCGAGCTAATATTTGAGAATTATGCAATCGACGTCTGGTCTGGATACTCGGACGCGCCAAAAAACGGAGCTGGTCCCGAAAAAAAGAAAGATCGCTTACGGCGAAACGCGGCCGGGAACGGAAACGACGACGGCGCTGAATCACCCGCGGCTCCGGCCGACTCGATTGTATGTTGATCTCGCGGTGAGGTAAGACTGCAAACTCGAGTTACAAAAAGGATGTCACCTCGTGCGCGCACTGACAAACGATGCAACGCCGATTATGATAAACTCGGACGCTATGTGCTTGGCAAACGCGATCGCCAGTGGCTGTTAACGTCACTCTTTAGGTGTATATCTGCTGGGAAATTTTAGAATTTTGTTTTTAATGCGCTTCTGTTTGTTGATGTCGTTTTATCGGCACTGGCAAATATGTTTGGAAGTTACGTAAAAGGATTAGTTAAAAAGCGGTAAGTCATTATTGTATGGCAATTTGTAATTCACGATGAAAACGGTTTTTATCTAATCTATTCAAGGAGAAAGGGGCAACCGGATGCAAGCACTACATGCAATGAGGTCTTTAAATATGTAGACAAGATTTCGATCGTTGAAAATGGAGTGTCGAGTGACGCTTATTTTTATTGAATAATTTGTTAATCGAATTTTTTGTTTTCTATGCTAGTATATAGATAATTATCTTAATTACATAAACTTTTACGTACGGAAAGTTTACTTTTACCTTATTATCTTGCTGTTACTTTTATTAACTTTAAGAGAAAAGTAAAGAAATATTCATTAACATTTAATATCGCTGTAAATTATAATTTTGTTGGAAAAACATTTGTTTTTTAAATTCTTGATACATTTTCGTTAATGTTATAAAATTTATTAAATAAATCTTTGTATTTATCTTTGACGCTTGTTAGCATTAATTCACCAATTAACTACTATATTCGTCTATAACCAACTCCTCCATACTTTCCCGACATAAAGCTAAAAATTTCATAAATAAATCACCAAGTTAAAAATAAATCAATAACTATATTTACAAGCCAATTGAAGTCATTAATACCCGCGCAAAAAAGAAATCGCTCTTGGCAGTAACCCGCGAACGGTCGATTTCACGCGCGTTCCGTAGCCGTAATCGCGGCGTTGAATAATGCCGGCTCCGTAATAAAAAGTGAAAAAGGAGCGGAGTCGCGAAAAAAACGGCATCTCCCGAGCCTGCATCAAGCATCGGGGGGAAAGCGCCTCGGTCAGGGAAAAGCACGGCTGGCGGTGAAAAGTCGCGCCGCACACTTTCACCGGCCCCCGACTGCACTCCTAGACCATCCGCTCGAACAAAAAAAGAAGCGTGCACTTGCCCAGGTGATCCTCGGCACGGGTGCAGCTGAACTAATAAAGACTTATTACACGCGGATTTTCTGCGATCATTGATTTGCGCGCGCGCACGTGGAGTCCATTATGCGGATGGAGACTGAGACACGTGTTGACCGCTCCAATTCGGCCAGCAAGTACGAATTTGTGACGTGCGCAAATTCGCTCGTAACTCGTATTTCTTATCGCGCGCGGATTGCGCTTAGAAATTGATGGACACGTGCGTTTCTCATTCTCTCTCTCTTTCTCTCTCTCTTTTCCTTGATAAACAAATTTTTGGAAAGTAGGTTCAGAGTTATCTAGAATAAGTCTAATATACCGGACTACTGTCCATGCAAGAGCGATATATATGAATTGATTTGAACTTGAATGAATATTTTCTCTATAGAATATAATACATTATTTTAACAGTTTTACAGAAAGCATTTTTTGGTAAGAATTATGACGGAGCCTTGTAAAAATTACTGAGAGAATTTTTATAATGAGCATATCTAGTAAGTATTATATGAATTTGAAATGAGAGTAATTATTACAAGAACATTCTGTTCGTATTTTTTCTAAAGTAGATTGAAAATAGCTACTATTATAGTAAAAGACAAATAAATTTTGAGTAATTTATCTTAAAGTTGATTCATAGCATAGGGACTTTATCTGGAAGTAGCGCTCTAATAACTTATTATGGCTTTAACCACTAATCAATCAGAAAAATATTGTTGATTTTGATTAAATAATATTTGATTTTTGTTTATACCTTGCAATTTATTATGGTTATTTAGAACCATTAGCTTTTGAACATTTATAGTTAAAAGTAATGTAAATAATTATAAATAAATTACTAGAAATTCTTCAATAAGAAAATTATCTTCCAAATAAACGATAAAAAAATGAGTGAATTTGGAAAGCATCATGCACTTAGCGCATGTCTGTAAATTAGGTCGTTGGCAACCGAGACTGGCGATAAATAAAAATAACAAAACTTCTGACGTCCCTCGTCATTAGGAGCACGCCGAAGAAAGTTTATCTTATCCACCTTTCGAACGCTCATCAAAATAAATGTTAAATAGGCGCCCATATAAAAATGTTACTTTCATCGAAGTAGTCCACCGTCCGTCGGCTACATTTCCCCGCCTCCCCGCCCGCGCCCGAGCAATCGCTCTTGACCTTTAAACGCAGGAGAAATCCCGCGATTAATTTATATCCCGACGTTAACTTATTTCGAGCGCGGTATCAACATGAAGCAACAATCAATTTCGGTCTCGAGCGTCCAGTCACGAGACCCGCCTCGATTCCCGAGCTTTATCTTTAAAACATGAGGGCCGGCGAGCGCGCACCAAAACTGCGCTTTTTCTTTTGCGCCGCGGAGGAAAAGCAGGCGGCGGAAAACGAAAGAGAGACGCCGTGGCGAAAAAGGGGGTCGAGCCGCGGGAGAAAGTGGCCGCGGGAAGTTCTAGGCCCGACCTCCGCGCGCCGCGAGGTTCATTATCCCGGTGCGCGGGGAAAAATAATGCTCGGCACAATTTCACGAGGCGGCGGCGCCCGGGCCGCCTTTGCGCAATCGCCCCGGTGTCGACGAACCGAATCTTCCAGAGCCGATGACTAAACTGGTTTTTTTCCCCGACTCGAGCCGAGACTCGTTGTCATCCGGAAATACTGCTCGTGGTTTGTTCGCTTCGAGAATCGGACCAGCGCGATCGCCTTTTTCGTTTCCGTTTTCTTTTTTCTTTTTTTCTTTTGTTTGCTAAACATTTTTATCGAGTCTTTCGTTAAAATACAAAGTTAAAAGAAATATCGAACTTTTTTTTGTTTTTTAATGAGAGAGAAAAATAAATAGGCCAGTTTACTGGGCAAAAGTAAAGATAACAAAATGAATCAATTGAATTTAAAATACATTAAATTTTAAAAATAATTTTAATTATTTGATCCTGAAAATAAACGGAATTTGTGTTCTAACGATTGAAATTAAATTTTTTATTATTTTTTAATACGTTAAAAAACGAAATTCGTCGAATGCATTTATCTTCAATGACGAATAATAAATTGATAAGAAACAAAATAGCTACTTTAAAATTAAAATAACTACTCTATTACTAAAGAAGAAATTTAAAAATAAATATTTGTCATTCTATGAAAAATATATTTTTTTATCGCGCGTCTTTACTAGGAACAATAAGTTATGAACAAAAATATACGTCTTTTTGTAACTATTCAATATCCTCCTCCGAAAACTTTCTGAGAACGGCATCGATATCTCAATGTTGCTTTACATTAATCATTTATTTTTGAATGTTTGAATGAAATTTTACTATAAACATTTTGATATTTTTAAAAAATCAACCAAAAGTTAAATTTTTAATAATCTTTCAAACAACTTTCTTAGTCTATTGTTATAATGTATTGAATAATTTTCGTAATCTTAATAAAACATCAATGTGTGGGAAAGATTCATTGCTCAAGGTCTTTTAAATGTTCGAGAAAATTAAATAAAAAAAACTTCTGCAAACTTAACCACAGTTAATTTTTCTTACGTAAATCTCTCACACATTCATCGATCCCAAAACTTGTTCACCACAATATATATCGATCACTATTTTGATCCAACTGAATTGCGCCTACTTTAACAACTCATTGACGTAAGCCTTAGAAACAAAATCGCAGATCGCCCGACTGTGCGTTTACTAAACGTCACAGTTCGAACAAACAACGAAGTGTAGGAAAAAAACCGGTCGCGCCAAACAAACAAAAATTTCGCTCGCGTTTCTCGGCGAAGAAAAGGTGCGCGCACGTGCGCCGCCGGCGCCTCTCGGTGCGCCCGTTATACCCCTTCGCACGTGGCGATCGATCTCCTCTCCGGCCAGCGTCATCCGCTGACGCGCGCCTCGGTGCGTCTCGGAGAAAAATTCGCGCGGACGCAGACTCCCCGATCGCGATCCCAGCGTTGCGCAATCGCCGGCCGGTCAGCTACCGATTTCCCGCGCCGGGCGCTCGCACCGAGCGTCGCGATTCAACCTCAACCGCGTTTCGAGCCAGTTGCGAAACGGCGCGTTAATCAGCCGACGGCGGCTGAGGCAAGCCGCGCGGTGCAGCAACGCTTAATCGGCTAAAATTAGCGGCGATTCGGCGAGGCGCGAGTAATCTTGAAAATTTCGACAGGCCTGCGGCGCCGATTGCCGCGATCCACGGGCCGCGGGGGACGCGGACTCGCTAACGGGGTCGCGGCTTTTCTCTCTACGATTTATCTGTCGATGCCTCGCGGACACAATGCACGATAGTTTCGTAACTCGGTTAAGTAACGCGCGCCGCGTACGCGCAACGAGAAAAATAATGCCAAGGCCCCCGCTCGTTATACTCGCCAGATAACAGCCGGCTCCTTAGCGGCCGATATACCTAGTCGGCGAAAAAAACTTTTTGTCTTTCTCCGCCTTTGCCTTTTTTTACATCGACGTTGCTACTCGGGGCTCTTTCTTTTCTTTCCTCCGCGCTAAGCTCCTTTTTTCGTAATAGGAGTAACGGTTTTGTGGAGGAGCGGACGTTTTTCTAATTCGCGACGCGTCGATTGTTCGCCGAGAGCCGGAAACGGGACCGGTTCTTTGTACGAGGGATTGTGCGGCTTTTTTTAGGAGACGGAGCGACAGCCTTCGATGTTATGATTTATTGCAATTTTCACTTTTACCGCTTGATGAGTAAACAGCGAATTATACTAAGCGTTATTTTTATGACTAATTATTGTTACATTTTCTGTTTGAAATCAAAGACTTTCTTTTGTTGTAGTGAGTTATGAAATGTACGTCAAATTTAAACTCTCAACAGATGTAATTAGTTTTCTCTGAATAAGGTTCAATTTAAAATTATTGAATTTAAATCAAAAACAATTGATAAAGTATATATTGATAACACTGTAATTAGATTGTGATGATAAATTTGTTATATAAATTAAAGATGTTGACCTAAAAAATTGTTGATATTGTTTTTGAATTAACCATGTTCCTATTTAAAAAGTGTGGAAAATAAATATTTTTTGTTCTATACTTAGTATTGTTTACTACGCTATAAACTACAATAGCATGTTGTAGTGTTATTGTGTCGTATTTACAATTAGTTTACGCTTAAGTAACCAATCATATTTCGTCATAAATTGATCATACATCAATAATAGAACCTTATTTTTGCTTAGAATTGATTGAATTATTTTATCGAAGAATCTACTTTGATATCATATACTTGATAAAAAATGGCAAATAGTATAACAATACTATTGTATTCCTCAATAAGCATATTACGTCAATCAAGCACTATCCCCCGACATCGCCATCACCTTATCATATCCCGGCATATCCCACTCGAATATCGGTCGGACCCCCAGAAGCTCCCGCGATAATCGTAAGCCACGAAAATCGTCAGCGAGCGTTACGCCACTCGCTCCTCTTTTTTTCGCCGTTTATTTGCCGAGCGTCGGCGTGTTTTGAAAGAGGCGCGCACAGCTAGAAAGACGCGGCGATAAGCGCGCGCGCGTCTCACGTAACTAACCGGCAGCTATTACGGCACGGCCGATAAGCCATCCCCCGGATTTTAGACTTTGTAACGTCGATCGTTTATCTCGCCGCGGGGAGAGGGATTGGCGGCGCCGCCGCCGCTGACATAATTACGGGCGCGATTTTGTAGGTCGAGGAAGGATGACGCATCCACAACGAGCCTAGCGGTACTTACACCCGCGACGCGGCGGTCGGGCAACTTTCGTTACTTTTGTGTTTTGCGCCGGGGAACGGCTGCGCGCAGCCGTATCCAGGTCGCGGATGCGACGCCTACCTTCCTTTTATTTCGGATACCCGACGCGCGCCGAGGGGGAGAAAACGCGGGCGGCTTGTTTTATGCGGCGATCGACGGAGCGCCGATGCTTTACGGCGAGCGACGCCTGAGTGCATCCGAGACTTAATCTTGAATATTTTACCGTGAACTAGATCTAAGATGCTTTTTGTGTATGCCTGGGTTTAGCGAGCCACTTTTACCGTTATTTATGATTGCAAGATGAATGCCTATTCAAAATTCAGTGGTGTTCAAATTTGTGTAATTAGGATCAGTACTGGTTACTTTTATTCTCATAAATAGAAGTTAAAAATGTTAATTATAATCTATTATATTTCATTTATGAATGATCATACTGATTTCAATGATTGATTCAAATGAAATATTCGTAGCACACTGAAAGAAATTTTGAGCTATGTTTAGAACTTTACATATGTCATTATATTTACACTCATCGATGTTACATTAGCTTGAATCGTTTACAATTTATTACCGCTAGAACAGAATAAATACAAATATGAAAATGGGAAACTTTAGTTATTACACAGGTAACCTAAAAATTATGCAAAAGAAATTTATTTCGATGCATTATTTATAAATTTTTATTACAACCTTGTCACTTGAGGAAAATGTATACTGCGCTTCTTCGAAAATGCATTTATCTATGTCAACGTTCAACGGAGAGTGAGCTACGCACGAAACCTTAACCTTAATCAACCGCTCGGCGGGCCGCAGCATGCGGCTGCACACAATTGGCCGGCAACCTGGCGAACTTTCTCCGGCGCGCAGAAAATGAAAAAGAAAACCGAAAAAATCCTTCGGCAAGATAAGTACGCACGACAGCTGCGGCAGCCTCCTCCTCCTTCGGTATACGGCGGGTAAAAAGGAGCGGAAGAGGGAGAGAGAGGAAAGGGCGCGCTCCTGCGGGAGGAGAAATGAGCCCCGCTGGTGGGGGGCAAGTGAAGGAAGCGGCGGCTCGGGTCTAAATGTGGGTCAGTAAAGGCGCGCGGCGCGAGCACTTTCTCCGCGGCGCGCGTCGGGCACCGTTCGACAAAACAGGATCCCAAGCCGGGAGGATACCGCGGCGGCGAATTGGCCTTCCGCGCGCTCGCGCCTCCTTGAAATTCTAACGGGACGCGGGCCCAACGGTACTCTCCGTATTTACACGCCGGCGGCGTGCGCGCAGGCCCGGATCAAGGTCATCGCGAGTCCGACGCTCGGCGTGCGTCGCCCGGGCGGAAGGACGCGGGGTCGGCCACTTTTTTTTCGGGGGTACAACCGCAGCGAGTCAAGGACGTCGATTGTTGCGGTATTACTTTTTATGGATTTTTGTATTGCGAAAAAGATGAAAAAAATCAAATAAAGTTGCTTGCGTTAAACCGTTGATAAGATTACAATGATTGAAGTATATAATAAGATTTCTTATTAAATCGAAAAAATCCTTATTACATAGATATAATGTGTATAAAAAGTATTATGTTATGTTATAATTTTTATGCGTGCATAGGTAAATATCAAATTTTATATCAATTTTTACCATTTTTTTACTTTTATTTTTAAGTTACAAAATAAATTCGAAAATTTTGAAACTATTTCAAGTAGCACTAATTATAATAATTTTATCTAGATATTGCGTCCTTAAGACCACAAGATAGTTGCGGATTTTGTACGGTTGATCAAAAAGATGTTTTTTACGTGACTTCAGTTGACATTGTGTAAATTGTCATTGTATACTGACCAAGATACACACAAAAATGAATAAAAAAAGACTAAAAAATTACGGAAAAAAATCAGGAAGAACTATTGATCTCCTTCCTCGGATTTTTTTCGTTATCAGTTGATCAATCGATCACGGACACGAAGTTCAAACGGAGGAAAGGGACTGTGGAATGAAGTCACTTATCAAATGATTAGAAAATAACAATAAGATATTTTAAAAAGTTTAGAAGTTGCTAGTCTTTTTAGAAGTAAATCGTCCACTTCAGATAACTCACTTTATGATTACAATTATTTATATGATATTATTTGACAAACTTTTCTTGGCTAAATGTAAGTAGTTTCAAAAATATGTACAATTTATTTAGACTTCCGCGAACTAGCACGGATCTTTCGCAGTTTCTAAAATAGTACAAATCACATGCGATTACTTGCAATTGAGACACGGCAACGTACTAATTTAGGACCGATCAAAGTTGCCCGAGCGACGATATCTACATACATAATGTAAGTAGGTTAAGCACATCAATGAATAATTATCGCCGTATAAATTAATTCGAGAGATTTAAGTGCACGGCGCAAACAAAATTAAGTCCCCGATGTATTTGAACAGCAGTCAACGAAATGTGCGCTTAATTGGCAGTAATGAGGCCGGAGGAAGTGGCCGAGTCGTTATTTGCTCATCGCCGATCCGCCCCTAAGATTTCCACACAGATGCAACTTTATCGAATCGGATCACGCGTCAGCGCCCGATCGACCCAGCCGCGGCGCCTCTCCGTGCTCATTCCAAATTCATAATGATACTCGCCCCGGAGAACCGAGCGGGCAGGTAAAGGCGCTTCTTATGGGGCCAATATTGTCGCGGCGTGGGAGACAAGATCTGCCGGCCGCATTTGAAATTCGATCCGTGCGGGGGCCGGGGGAAGAGCCACTAGGCGACTCTGGCACTCGGCAAAAAGCGGAGCATTTTCCATAATGCAGCCGGAGATTCGGCCGGCGATACATTTTGATTTCGCGGTGTGCGTGTACGTGCGTCAGAGCCGCGCATTCGGATCGAGGAGAGCGTAACTGTACATTCTCTCGTAGCGCTACGGATACATATCTATCGAGAGCGGAGAGGAGCGTCAAGAGCGGGGGAGGCGGATAGGTGTGTCCGTCCGTTGAGCTGAGGCAACTAGCGGAATTTTTTTTTTTTTTAAATTATCCAATTCTTATAGGTGCACCGAGAAGTGTGCACGAAAAAATGAAAAAATTGCCTTAATGACACGCTTTATTTTAAAAATGTCCAGTTAAAAACAAATAAGTCCCAACAAGAGTATTATTTAAAAATAGGTATAAAATCTAATATACTTTATTCATTTATTTTTTAATTTAAGTGAAAGATTTTGTAACCTTTTTGGGCCAAGGCATATTCTGGTTTTTACTTAGACAGTTTTTCCTTGTAAGTTGACATACAAAACTTCGAAGAAATACAAATTAAAAATTCCAGCCCAACGTTAAATTTTTCCCCGAATTAAATAATTTTATGAATTTATATTTATATTTAGGTATATTAATATTTACAATATTTTAATTTTTTATATTATTGCGCTTTCTTTTTTAGGGACTTTAATTAAAAAAAAATTTACATTATACTAACACCTATAATGAAGCTACAGATTGTTTTGTAAATATATAAGATTAATGGTATTAATTATTCGTAATTCCAAAAATATTTTATATAAGAAAATAAAAATTTATTTATTTCTAAATTTATTGTTATAAGTACCAGAGATTTATATAAACATCAATTTTTAAAATGAGCTATTAAGTAAAAGATTTTCCAAAATTATGCAAATGTAAAGCAACCATTTCTCAGACAGCTTGGTGAATAAAGAAAGGAATAACAATTTAAAAGAGAAACTGCAATGTCACGATTGTCTATGTAAGGAGAGCAGAACAAACAAAAAGATTCTTATGAGCGCGGGCGCATCGTTGCACCGTTGCACCTAGTAAATGTCGTAAACCCAAAGAAAGTACGCCGGCGAAATTAACTGGGAAGAAGAGAGAGAGAGAGAGAATGAGGTAAGACGATGCATTACAACTCTAATGTCGAGTTATCGCTGCGCGAGCTGTAATTACGTGAAAGTTTCCGTCGGCGCACCGGCTGCTCTGGTTAATGCGCTACTCCTTCAAAGTCGCGGAAAATCAACGGTATAGTACGGATTTAGAAACGCCGCGGCGGACTGGATCCCCTTAAAACTTTAGCGCGTAACCCCCATCACCGCTCGGCTATAAGTAGGCCCCCCGTGCTTTATCATCGCCGCGCACGCGTACACTTTATTTTTATTCACAAAAGAAAGATAATTAACGTCGATTCGTGCGCAGCGTACAATAAACATTCGGCGCTTAATGTACAGAATCATTACCGGGCGCGCAGCGACGAAAGAGAGAAAGAGAAAAAAAGTCCAAAATTGCTCATAAGTCCGTGCGCGCGATGCGCTTCCTTAATTAGCCGCGGCGCGACCGAAAGGAGCGCGAGAACCGTTAATGCGCCGCCGGACTCCGATGAGCGCGATTCAATTAATCTCGGCCGGCGTCGAACGCCGGCGGGGGCCTCGGAGATGCGGAGACGCGCGGGAAGCTCGGAAACGCGGGCGGCGGGGAAAAAAGGCCCCGGAAGAAGTGTGACACGCCGCGAGCGCCGGAGAAAATCTAACGGTACCGGCGAACGGTTAAAGCCGCTCGCCTACATCCCCGCGCCGCGGTATTACGTCGGGCGCGCGCGCCGTTTCGTAAGAGCCGGGCGGCGAGCGTTTCGTAATCCGGCCGACGGAGCGCCTCATTGTGCGCGCGCCGGTGAACGTAGGCGCGGGATCGATCGCACGAGATTTCGGCGAAGATGACGCTGATCGGCGATCAGTTCGCCGGCCCGGCTGACGCTCGCTCCGCCGTAATGCTCGTGCGTATATTGCCTTGGCGCGGGACCGATGCAGCTTTCGCTAGGGCTACGCAGGAAATCGTTTATGTTTATGCATTAGGGAGATCTGCATTAGCCGCGCGATTTGCAACGGTATACAGCGAGGATTGCCATCAAAGCGTAATTAAGCCACTTGAATTATATGTAATAACTCATGTCTTCCTTTTCCGAGTCTCAATGTTCTCCAAGTTTAATGAAATCTGTAAGAAGTCGTTTGTAAAGGTTAATAAACAATTTTTGATAAGTTATTTTCGAGTATAATTCAAAATTCGAAACATAGAATATCAACATTTTGTAAAATGTGTAGTGACTTCATTAAACGAATATACCTAATAAAATATTTGTAATTCCCACTTTTCTTATACTCTCTGTGATTGTACACATAATGAAACTGAAACGCTATCTTACTTTTATAATAATGTAGAAAAAGTAGAATCCGAAAAATTTGTGAAAAAAACATCCACTCTAAGCTCGATTAGTTCAGTTTTCATTCAAATCGAATAGTTTCATGAACTTGTTCTTGAACGTGAAAATCAAACCATAATATAATTCATAAATCGTGTGTTATTCGATCGGTGGTATTACCTAGTTACAATCAAATTAAGTATTACTCCGTAATTTTGAGAGCGTAATTTTAAATTCTAACATAATTCGTATTAGAAAGTTAAGTTCATTACCGCATAAAATAATTTCCACATCCTACCATCGTTATTAAAAATCAGATTTTATTAAAACAGTGGGTAATAAACAGTTTTTACTAAATCGTAATTTCACTTTTCACCGCATACAATTCCAATTAAAAAAAATTGACGCGTATATTAATAATTGGCTTTCACCGATTCCGGCAGGAAAAACTCAGCGCATAAACAAGACAATCGCCGGTATAAACAAACGAATCATCCTACTTCTCAAAGCCTCAACGAGCGTAGCATCCACTTCTCAGCGCTATCCGCGCTCCATCGCCTCTCTACACGTAAGTAGGGGAAAGAGGCAAGGCGGGAAGAGGGGGGCAAGTTCAATGTGAAATTTCTCCGGCGATCGCGGCCTCCGCGCTGCAACCCTGCAATAACGTCGGTTCCGCTCGCCCCACTAGAGAAGCCCAACTTTCACATTGCCCCCCACCCGCTCCCCCGGCAAGAAAGTACATATGTAACACTTACATTACGGTGGTAACGTAACCGCCGCCGCGGCTAAAATTCAAGCGCAGCGGCGTTTCGCAAACGCCGGCTCCGCGCGGGGCCAAAGTCATTGCCATTGTCAATGCCAAGCGTCGAAAGTCGCCGTGGCCCGGGCCAGCCTCGACTCCTCTCTCTGTTTCTTATTTTCACGACTACGCGCCGAGTTTACATAATTAAGTGTGCGTTGACTTTGTTTAGTGACCTTAGCCTTCGTCGGCGCTTCGGTGTACGCACTCGTACGATGTGCGGCTTCGAATAATCGCGGGGCAACGACTCTTTTTTATTTTCTTGATAAGCATACCGCGTATCTTTCTAATGCAGTGTGGGCAGTTGAGTGCGTTAATTTGCGTTTCGAATAAAATTAAAATTCGTCTAACCTCAGATTTATTTAATAGCATCATTTTTGGATTTAAATTAATTAGGAAAACTTTCTAGCTCAAATTATAAAGTGTTACACTGTCTTAATTGCCTTATTAAATCACAAGATCTCCGCTGCTTATTAAGAACAAAAAAACGCAATTGCAACGATTAGAAAAAGACAAACCACTTGATCTGCATGATCGCGCAAACCGAAAAAAGCGAGAATAAAAAAGGTGGCGCGAAAAATAAAGAAAGGCGCATTTAAATAACGTCCACCTTCTTTTTTTTAAGTTTCTAAATCCAGATTTAACGTAATCTAGGTCGATTTCATATTTAACCGCGAGTGCGTGTACGTGAGCGCCGCGCGGCGAGAGAAAGAGAGAGAAAAAGGCCGCCACGGTGGAAAGAAGCTCTCGGATCCCAACGGATAAACTCGACGTGACGTAATTATGTCCTAAAATCCCAATTTCGTGGCATTAGTCCGTTCCGCGGTGTACCGTTAGGCCAGCACGTGCTCCGTGGATACTCGTCCGATCTCTTCCTCGCGCTCGCTCGGAGGGGACGCTGCAGGTGGCGAGCGGGTGGTAGGGGGGGGGGGCACCGCGCAGGCGAGCGGCACGAACTTTATAATCTGCGCGATTAGATCTCCACGAACGAATTTATGAATAGCTTATACGCCGCGGAGCTGGAGCAGCGTATCTCGTCGGAGAGAACGAGAGGTCCTCCTCCAGGAGGTGGGGACTTGGACACCTCTTTCTCGCGTCGTTGACGCCTGACCTTCTTAGTCGGCGGTACGGTGCGTTGCGATGCTCGCGCTGGCAGGAAATTAAGGGAATGAATCGCTCGGTGACGGATTTTATTTCTTTGTAATGTAAATTTGTTTTTCTCTCGTTAATGGCTAAGTAAGCGCTCTTTTTTATTGCTATTCCTGTACGATAATCACAAGGTTTAACTGTGTAATTGGCCTGTACAGTTATTAGAATTCGTAATTGATTTAAGTAAATTCGAGTAAATTTACATTTTGGATTTTTAATTTTTAAATAATCTCTTGCCAATGTTAGTTTAACGGTTACGAAATCGTTAGTTATTAATAAAATCCAATTTTTTAAAGTACAAAACAGACGCTAATATTTATTTATCGAATTTTTCTTAAAAAGTGGAACTGTTTAAACGGAAATAAACGTAAAAATATGAAATTAACGTCAGAACTGTACGGATTTTAACACAAAGAAGAACAGTTCTAAAAATTGCCCACTGAGCAAAGAAAGCTATACGCTTGGGAGGTAACTCGTTGGAGCGAAAAGTCGAAAGGCAAAGTAAAAAGAAAGAAAGAAGCTCGCGGGACTTGGCTAAAAAACGCGTTCTACTTTCGTCTTGGGTTTTACTCTGGAGCTTAACAGTACTCCGGCGCGCAAGAAGCGCGAAGCTCTTTTCGCGGTGTTCGTATAAATATTTACGGTCACGGGTGCGCGGTAGCGTTACGTAATAAACCAACAGGCGGAGAGAAAAGAAAACAAAGTCACACCGAGCGATGATACGTGCAATCTCGAGGAACGCGCGCGATACAGACCGTTACTTCTTATTTTCATTCGCGGCGTGTATTTTGCGGTTCGTCACGGGGGGACGGTCGAATAAACAGGCGGCTTATCGCCGGGCTAAATTGTTATCGCGCCGGCGACGCGGAAGTCCCCGGTTATTGTTTTTTGCGCGCGCTATTTTGATGGACGCTTGACTGCTTAATCCTGCGTATATTGGATTTTGCGATAAACCCCGCAGGAAAAATTCAATGAAGAAACTCCAGTGTCGAACGACCTACGCGCATTTACATAACAGCAAGGACTAAGCATAATACTCACGTAAGACGGAACTATAATAAAATGCAAAAAAGCTCGCAATTTTACGCAACGGATTATTGCAACTTCTTGGGAAAAAAGGCGGCGTCGCCAATCGTGCCAGTTAAATTAAACGCTGATTTCCTCGAGTGAAAAAATCATCCTCACCTCGAATTGTATTGTTTTAAATGGATCATGCTGTTATAGTTTTGTCAGATAAAATGAAATGTCATCATATTCAACAATAAATAACTGCTAATATTAATAATGAATTATTATGCATTATCTTCGTTATACTGTTTCACAATCACCAGATTTTTATTGACTACATCATGCTGTGCACCCTGCACACACAGTTTACTTATGTTTTTAAATATCTAAGCTTTCATTTCGATATTTATCACCACGATCTTTTTACACTTGCATTGATCTGCCATTATAGAACCGACGTTAATTCTTAATTAATACTTCAAACTTATTATTTTCAACACTACATACATTTTTTATAATTTCAACTTCAATCAATCACTAATGACAGACTCGATTAGCCAATCTTTCAATTGGTTTCTAATGATTATTAAAATCCACTTACTTTAATTATTCTAAAATTGAATTTTCGTGTTCAAAATTTTTAGACAAGTCAACCATGAAGACCTGAAATCTGGCATAAGCTTAATCCAGCGCGATGGATATTTTCCCTTCGGAGAACCACAGAAATCGAATTCCCAGTATTTCCGCAGAAAACAAGTCGGCCGTCGGTCTTCCGCCCTTGCAGCCGGCGGAAGCCGCGAGGCACTTTTTCATCGCCTCGGTAAATCATCGATCGCTTCCCGATCGCTTGCGCAATGCGTGCGCAGCCGTTCAAGGCTCGCCGAGCGGACGCACTGACCTAAGCTAAGCCAAGCGGCGCTCGCGCGACGACGCGTGCAGGTGCCCGCGGCTCTTTGTCCCCTCGTTCAATTAGGCGGCCGGCCTGCAATCAGGAAGGGGCACTTGCGGATTTAGCCGCGAAACAAATCAGACGCTGACTCAGTTAGAGTCGATGCGATTTCGAGAAAAGAGAGGTCGGGATCGAAGGTATTGCCGCGGAATTTTTCTTTCATTCAGGAATTTGGATTTTTCAGTACGAACGTCATTATTTTCTACTTCCGTTACTCAGTCGTTTCCGCGAAGTTTAATATTTCTTCGTTCGTATGAGATAATGAATTGTTGTGATTTTATTTTTTACCATATACTTTTTGTTCTCAGATGTTTAAAAAAAGCGAACATATTATTAGGAATCGTAGACAACTATCCTACCTGTTGAGTTTTACATAAGATGTAAATGACACAAACAAAGTGAAAAACTAAATGTAATTACAAACTTTAAAAATGCATTTTTTCGCATTCAATTGCGAAATGTAAAAATAATTTTTAAGAGTCTTTTTTACGTACAGATTTAAATTAATTACTAAGCAAAATTAACGTGACCTTAGAATTAAATAAACAAAGGATATTTAAATTTTATTAGGATTTTTTTCCTACAATTGGCGAATAATTTATCGGACATATCGTAATTTAGCTGACAAAACGTTGACGTCATTTTCTTTTATCTCATTTTCAACGATAAAACTAAATCAAATTACTAGTCGCGCGATCACAATAATCCTTCGAACAATCAATGCAAACTTGAATTCGCTGCCAATAAATTGCAGAATAAAGAAAAAAACGACTCTTTTGTTCCAAAACCTTCTACTTATCTCAAAGTCGCGCATCGACAAACAAGCGCACAAACATCAATTACCACAACGAGGAAGGAGCTCGATGGAGAGAGAAAAAAAAGGCCGAGTAAATAGTCGCGACGCGCGCATTACGCGCGAGCGCCCGGCCGACCTCGCCTCGAATTTATTGTGCCGCCGTTAAAATAAAAAGAAGAGAAAAAAGAGGAGAGGGAAGAGAGAGAAAGAGAAAAAAGAGCGTAAGGAAACCTCGGTGCAGCCGCGCGCTCACGGTCTGCGCGCCTCCTTTTTTCTCTCCGCGGCCGCCGCCCCCTCGCCCCGCTTCCGCGGGCGAGACAAAGGCCGGCGCGAATCCAGCCGGCACTGGCAGACTGTCAAGGATGCGTGAGCACGAAAATTCGGACACGTGACGCGGAAGCGTCGGGCGTCCCAGCCGCGATTGATCGCCTTCGATTCGCGAGCGAACGAGTTCCAGGTACGCGCTAAATTCGCTCTGTTTGTGCAATTGCGCATGGGTTTGCGCGACTTCCCCGATCGCTAGTTAACTCGACGGCGGTTTACGAGGTCCTGCGCAGCGATGACCTCGTTTGCTGAAGATTTCTCTAAATAACGGAGGATTTTGAACTCTGATGCATTTTTTTGAGTTTTTATGAAATTTTTTAATTTGACTGCTGCGATCTGTTATTTTAAGGGTACTCATCATACTTGATTGACAAATATCTTGATTTTATTGATCTGTTATTTATTGTTTCCAAACCATTTCTTTTTGGTAATCTCGAATGAATTCTCGAACGAAATAATTGAAATTATATTATTTCGTTTTCACTTTTTTGAAAAAAATAACACTCGTTTTCTGAAATTTAAGTTTATCTCTTTTTGCCCAGGTCAAACATTCGTACACGGTCACGCGCCGGAGAAGGTTGCAAAAGTCGTGTATAAAGTGATTACTGCTACAAGTAAAATTAGAGAAATAAAGCAAGATGACATTTGATTCGCTCTCAAAAGATCAGGGTTCAACGACTGCGAATAACGAGTGTCGCAATGTAGGTGGATTACTTAATCGACAGCTCGTTTGGGGGTTCACCGAGTGGAATAGTTGGTTACATAAAGGAGGCAGCAAGTTTCACGGACTTGGCGCATGCCGATTAGCTATCTCGATGCCTGCCTAATGAAACTGTCACTTCCGCCACTTGCCGCGAATATTTATTAAGCGCCCGTCCAGTTTTGGAAAAAAGGGAATAACAATGAAGCTGTCGGCGCGCGATCGGCAACGCTCATGCGTTTACGTAATTTTGAGCAGGAACAAAGAGCGTTGCTCTATAGGCACTTCCATGTCAATTAGACGTTGACGGTTTTCAGTGTTTGCCAGCGTGTTGACGCTGCCAAGGAACCGCCTTCTTAATATGTGTAACTCAGCGTCAATTACCTTCCGAGTCCGCGCATGTCAACTCGAATAAACTCCCGTCAAAGCACAAAGTGCAAAATAACAATGTAACGCGATGCTAATTATGACTTAGCGCAATATTTACCGGTCCACGGTGTCACAATTGCTGTACGATGATGAAAGAAGCAGGACTTTTTCAATATAGCCATGAATTACATTTTAATTGCTGATTGAGTCAGAATCTCCGTACGAACAATGCACATTACTTATTATGCCTTTTACAGCTCTAAAGTGACGTCTTATTTTCTTAGATTTTCACGAAATACTTTTCAGAACTCTGTACTATAAGGAACATATTTTTTTAATTAATTTTTGCGTAATTAATTAAATTCTTTTGTTTAATTATTCTATAAGAGAAATAGAAATTTTATGTAAATAAATTCTTGTCATTTCAGAGATATAGAAATAGAAATTTAATAAGAAACCAACAATGTCCATTTAATTCAATTCTGAAAATAATTCAATTACTTATTCAATTAGAACGCGCAACTAAATATACATTTTAACCTAGCTATACTTTTAAAACGATTTATTCTTGTTCCACAAACACGAATTTTGAAAAATATAATGGAAAACCGCAGCAACTGATTCCCAAATCAACACTATCAAGATAATTTTCTGTTTAAAGATTCGAATTGAATTGGTCATAAAATTTGCAATTTGCTCTTAGGCTAACTCGGCAGAAAAGCCGGCATTGCACAATATGGAGGAAGTGTCGTAACCCTGAGAACGAGGCGCACATGCGCGCGAACCCGCGTTGTATGGTAATGGCGGCCGTGAAATGTAACATTTATCGCCGCCGCAAGTGAACACACTGATACACATACAATAATGATCCGCGCACCCAGCCGAACTGTTAGCATGCGAGAGGCGTGCGAGATTCTCGGAAGGTTGACTTGCGGCGGCGGGCCCACCCGAGACGGAAGGCGCCGCCTTCGAAGGATCAATCGGATCGTGGAGGCTACGCGAACTTAAAGCCTCGCGAATTTTTATTTCCACCGCGGTTTTTGACTCCTCGCGGTATGTGCAGTAATAGCCTTTGTTCGTGCGCGCGGGGTTTCTGGGTCATTGGGTCGCGCGGGCGAATTCTCTCGTTACCGTTTCTCTTATGCAGTCGCGATATTACGCGCGTGCTCTTTGCTTTAATGATGTAGTAACTTTCGAAGGAGGAAAAAATTTAGACGAATCGCCTTTTAAAAGTAATCGCGTCCTAAAACGATTTTCGATGTTCGAATATGCTTTAATTAACTAAAATTTTATTATAGCTGCCGAAACGTAATTCCAATATCGAATTTTCTTAACTGGAAGTCAATTAACGGTAACTGGATATTCGAATTAGAGAAAAATACGGTTACTAAGAATAGACATTCAAATTTTCCTTTCAGAGAGCATCGCTTTAAGTAAATTCTGCGACTGCGAAGGACAGTGGGCACTCGTTGTGTTTTTGGCAGGGCTGCGTTTTTCGCGTCCAATTTGCATAGTGGACGACTTTTTTTCACCAAAACGGTGTTCCCATCGAGGTCGAAAAACTCATCAACTACAGGACGGAAACGCAGTGCCAGGAAGAATTAGCATTTTAAAGTACATGGCGTTTGCGCACTGCGCCAATGACGCAAGTCCGCTACTCGCCTTTTTGCGCCTTGCTACACACTGATGTCATTAATTGCGATGCTTTTCTATCTGCCATAAAAAATTCATTTAATTGAATTACGTCATTTTAAATTCTACCGTTTATTAAATTAAAAATTATATACTTTTATGTTCCAGTTACCTTATATTTAATATTCTTACTTTTACTATATATAAATATAGCACTTCCATTAGAACGACTACACTAAAGAAGTAGTCGTTAAAAGAACAACGCTAAAAAGTTTATTACAAAATAATTCTTTCTTAATGAAATGAGAAATAGTTGTTCTTTAAGAAGATATTACTTGCCAACAATGTGAAAGATTACGCTCAATTTAGTGCCTTTTCAACAGAACTGAAATTGTTTACAAAGAGGCCATATTGTGACATAACATTAATAATTAAGCCATCAAAACAATATTCTTTTGATTTATATAAATCCGTAAATTATATTATAATGAACAATTTAGATGCAGTGTACAAAACGATATTAATCCAAACATCAAGTATCTACTATAAGTAAACCTAGTTAAGGAAATGATATGCAGACATTAAAAATCGTTTAAAAGTCCCAATTGCTTGTAATTTTTAGGCTTTAAAAAAGGGGCGATTGCCATTGAAGCGTAATGCTTCCTAATACTATTTACCTACTTCTTTATCTCAGCTCAGCTTACAAAACACGTAGTTTCCGGTATACTTAATTCGGCGGTGCGACAAAAACGCAGCCCGAGTATCCTTATCCGGCGCTAACGAGCAAGGAAGCGCCGTGCACCGAGGGATTCGTATATACATAAATCCGCGGCCTCCGCCAGCCTGCATAGAGAAAAAAGCGCCGACTCAGACTTCCGCGATGTCGCTTTGTTTCCTGCGAATGTCGAGGACGATTAGAAAAAATGCAGTTCCTCGCCTCAGAGGTCGGGCGCGAAACACCAAAGGCCGTCCGTTTTATGGTGGAAAAAGTCGTCGCGGAAAAAAATCCATCGAGTCGCGCAAAGCTCATAAATTACTCGCGGTCATTTCCTATCCGCTCGACGTCCCAGCGTCCATCAAAAGTCAGAAAAAAGTCGATTCGCGTGTAATTGTCGATCGATCGATCGGCTCGGGAAAATTCGCCAGGCTCGAAGTTTTAGTCGGCGGCTCGTCCGCACGTGCTCTCGCGACACGCGCGTGTGCGATGCCTCCGTGTTTACGGAAACGCGCCGCGCCAGCGCATAATGCACACCTCGGCTATTTTTAGGCGCCAATGTCGCGGATTTTCCCGCGCAGCCTTGCGCGAGCCACCGGCGCAACGTCTTTATTAATGCGGCCGACGTCGCTTTAGCGGGAATCGCGAAATCGATGTTTGGGACCAGCTCCGCCTGATAGCTCCGCTTATTATAGTTTCGAAAATCTTCTACGCCGGCCGACGAGTGCAACGAAGGCCGGAACGATGCGTCGACGGCGATTATAGAGTATCATTGAAATTTTTCTCTTCGAAGGAGGAAAACAGGACATTGAAATAGTGCGGTATTCAACATAAATTGCAGTTTGATTGTTACTGCTGTTTTATCTATAAACTTTAGTACGATCCAATGCTGAATGTATATATGAAATTTTAGAGCGTTTACGCTGTTTATACATATTCATTTATAAATCTATGAGGTTACTCTATAGTGATTGCACATTATTTGCAAAAATTATGAAATACTAAATCATGAATTATTTTTCTAATTGTTTTATATTAAAAACTTATTCGGGATACAAAAAAATTAAACGTATAAAATATAGTAGAGTGCAACGCAACTAGTTTACGAAGCTATCTACCACGTGTTGCGAATATGTACTTGTTCACGTCGTTAGCAAATTTTTGTGAAGCAAATGAAATTATCACACACTTCTTAATTTAAACGCAAAATTTATTTCAATTTACAATCTTTTAATATTGTATTGTAAAATAAATAATGCAGCATAGAATCAGAATTGCAATAGTGTATAACAACGTTCATTTTGATTGATAAAATGTAATGAAAGAATCGTAAACAAAACAATTGTATTTTATTCGCAGCAAAAAGTACCTATATATCTGTAAATTCCATTGTTTGCATATCCGTCCGCCCTAAGTGCTCAAAAAAAAAGTATCAACTCCAGCCGTGGATTTGTAAAACCGCCCCCGTATATTTTGAGAAAAAAGGTGCCGACGGAATCCGAGAAACGCGAATTCCGTGCCTTTTTCAAAGCGCTACATAGTCTAAACACACTCTATCTTCGCAGTCGCGTAAAAAGGAAACCGACGGGGGAGACAACGACTCCCGACTAATTGATGCAGAAGGCTGTCGCGAGCCAAGGCGCAGTTGACGCGCAACGGCGACGAATTTATTTCCCTCGCCCCCTTGCCCCCCACCCCCTCCCACCATCGCGTCTGTCAGCGACCGCGACGCGTCTTGACGCTTACTTTATTTCTAACGCTTATTTTTTGCGACACGAGTTTGTAATTTTAATTAAACGAGCGTAAATCGTTTATAGCCCATGGGGGTGTTTGCCAAGTTCTTTGTCTTTTCGTCTATAGCTTTGGTTCGGCTCGAGGGTCTATTTGCATGTTGCGATAATGAGACGTCGTCTCGTTTCCTTGTAGCCTGTGAATCTTTTGTTCATTGTTAAGAAACATCTGTCATTTGTGTTTTTCCTAAGAAGCTACGCTCGGGAAAACTCAACTGTCACGTGTAGTTTTGAGTAATCGAAGAAAAATGTAAATTACGAAATAATGACAGTGCGAGACCGCAAAGCCGTTTCGGCAATAAAACGACGTTTATAAAAGCGAGACATTGATATTCAATTCCTCGAAAAAATGAGAGAAATGTACAACTGTTAAAAATGTGTGCACAGAAGGAGATAAAATAGCGATTGGGAAACGGCGTAAAAAAGGATCGAAGCGACAATGAAAATTATGAAAAATAAGCGGCTCGTCGATCGGGAGCCGGCCGGGTCTCCTTTAAAGCGCCGGCTGCAATTGCAGGGGGGAAAAAAGTGAATAGAGCCTACGGGTTGCCCAATGCGCCTGGGCTCGGGCACCTGCGCGAGCGCGTGGACGTCGGCTCTTTTGCCTCGGCGCTTGCCTCATCGGCTCGCATTATCGCCATCAACGAGGCTGCCGCGGCACCGAGGGAAGTCGATTGCTCATCTTCTTACCTAATTGCAACGTCCGTTACAGCATTGCATGCTCGCTTAGTCAATGACCGCACCGGAGGGGCTCCCTCTGCGTCCGAGACCCCCTCGGACTGATACTTGCGGCTGCGGGAGTACAGTAACGCCGACTGCTTTGAGCTTGCTGAGAGATCATTTAAATTTGCAACTTTTTTCCGACATAGAATCTCTGTAATGAAGTTAATAAATTTTAATGTTTTCAAAATTGTTGACCTTTTTGAAAGATTTTTAATTTTTATCTTTTTATCAGACATAATTATAATCAAGTCATTAAAACTGGCGGTATTAGTCAGTATAAAATTCATAAATCGATAATTCCTATCATTAATTTTGAATATTTTACATCCTATTAAAAAATGGTTGACTCTTGCCAAGAGAAAATTCATTAAGCTACAAATTGAAATTCTGTATCCTAGCTTTTCAAACTACTTGCCGTCATCTTACTAACATGAATTTTTAAGTGTGAATTTTTTAAACCTACCTTAATTTTCTATAGGATTACCTATTTACTAATATTGAAAATAATATTTTACAATTAATACCTAAGTCATTAAATACACGCGTAATAATCGTTAAAAAATAAGTATATTGTTGTATTTTTAATTTTTAAATCGGCAGCATTCTTCTCTGCTACCCATATATTTAGTCGCAAATATAATGGCGTCTTACAATTTTCTGCCACGGCATTAATTTTCAAATCATAAAATGAATTATGAAAGTCAAACGCCTCGTAAATTCGCTGAAATAACAAGAGTCGTAAAGGAGCGAAGCTCCACTTATCGCAGTGACCTAGAACTCCCTAAGGCGTAGTCGCGCTTTCGCGCATCCCGTTCGCCTTTAAATTCCTCCTTTACGACGCTGGCGTAACACAGGGGGTATTACGCGCGTCCACGTAACCGCGCCGCGGCGGTCAGGATCCGCGGCGCTCCGGATACGCTCCGGCGGCTCGGCTCGTGTACCGGTGCTCCGGCGATCTGGGCCGAGGCGCGCCCGCAGCGCCGCCTCCTCCTTAAGCGCCGAATAACCGAAAAATCGAAAAGTCCCCGGCGGGGACGCGGAGTCCTCCTCGGATTCCCGGTTGAGCCCGCGCCGCCTCGAAATCCGAACGAATCGCCGGGCGATTATGTGTTACGGGCTGCATGCCGCGGTCCAGCTTACCGTTATGCGCTTTCCGCGCCGACGGTTTGCGTTTAGAGGCGCCGAATAGCTCGGATAGCTGCGCGCCGGCGCGGATTTGCCGCGGTCCCCGCCGACGCCGATCGCCGACGTAATTGCGCGTGCTTAGGTGCCGGCCTCGGTGGCTGATGGAATTTTCAGCGCGGCCGAGGCTCATTAGGCTGCGTTCGCGCCGCGGGTTTGTTGCGATGGCACTTTCGTAACTGCGGGAATGCGCTGCGACCATTCATTGATCTGGCTGCTATTTTTTTTTTTTTATTTCATTGTATAATTTATTCAGATTGTTATCGGTTCTATCGTTTTGGGGCATCAGCGCTCAATTAGTACCTATTAATTTCTTAGATGCTTTTTCTTCATTTTTCTTTTTGAATTAATTAAATTTTTTAATGGGTACATTTAAGAATACATTATTTTAATCGCTATGTTTAATGCATGGTATGTAGAGTTTCAAAATTATTGGAATACTTAATAATTTAATCCAATATGCCCGCTTGATTATTTAAATTTTTTTTAAAATTAATTAAAACTTAGAAATCACATATATTTCAAAAAGTGATGAATTGAATGTCCTCATAAGGTAAACATTTTTTACATTTGTTTCTATCAAGAAGTAGAATGTTAATATTTGCAATCTTTTCATTCTTGTGCATAAATACAATTGTGGAAGGATATAATAAACATTGCTTGTAGAAAATAAATTGATAGACTTAAATGTATGCATGGGTATAAACAGTCATACCAGATGAAATCTACGTAATTTGAAAAAAAAGAAAAATAAGAGACAGGAGACAGACAGTTCTAATTTTGGATTTTATTCTACTTTTAATAAATTTAATATTCATTTTTATGCTTAACTACCATTAAAGCTCAGTCTTTACCTAAGCACTTAAATATAAAATGTTCTGAATTTAATTTTAATTAAAGCAGAATAAGTTTTATATCAATCGCAACTTTTTAAAAACATAAAAGGCGAATCGTTACAACGATGTATCTATTCACATCTATTTATAGAGAACGTATAATGGGATTTACGATGAAGCTACCTACAATCGGCTCGGATGCACCGGTCCATCTACTTGCGGCAAACAAATATTTCGAAAAAAAACCGCTACTCCGCCAGCAAGAATGTAGCCTATCCTAATTTGCCGTTGGATAAAAAAAGAAGCGTTTAAAATCCCCGGAACCTCCGAACCTGTAAAACGGACACAATGGCTCGATTATCCGAGGCGACGTCGACGTTGTAACCGGCGCCACTTTTTTCTTCCTCTCTTCTCTCTCCCTCGCGGCGAATTCCTGAGTGTTACGTCGGGGCTGTCCCGAAACGGCGCCTCGCGCTTTTGTAACGGGATTTTGCGTGGCGATTTTCGGACCCGGCGCGCGATGCCTTCGCGCTCCGATGATCCTCCGTTTCGCCGTTGCGACCCGGGCTACTCCGATTCAGATTGATCGGCATCGCTCCAAGAATCTTTAATTCTTTACTGTGCATATCAATTTTGTATCGACCTGCTGTATAGATGTCTGTATTTAATATATACATGTATCAATATAAAGAGGATAATTGAATGCCAGTACAAGAAATCGTATATAAAAAGTGTTTTGAAGAATGAGGTTTACGTAATTTACGCGTTTTAAAACGGGATGAAAAAAAACGACATTAAGAGAATTACAGTTTTGTCCTAAAATTTGAAGAATGCCGTGAGATGTTACCGGGTGTTACAGTACATCATGTCATCTGTCGTTTAGAAAGGCCTCTCTCACCTCGTCGCCGACGTTTGACACGATTTTTTACAAGCGCCTCCCAATAGAGATAGAAAGTCATCATCGGCGGTCCCGGCGCACCAGGCCAAATTCGGCCGCTCCTACCGGGAATAGACATTAAAGGCCCCGTCGGCGGGTTAACGAACAGTTACGGGATTTCGTAAGGATCGGGCGGCCGCGCGAACAGGTCAATCCCGGCGCCTTGTCCACCCACCGGCCGCGGCGGGTCAGCGCTTGGTGCACCTGCCTCATTAGCGCGGTCTCGCCTGCCGTCGCCGCGGCGAATCCGCGGCGCTTAACGGGTTGCACAATTGTAACGGGCCGCGCGACCGTTACCGATCACGACTTGGTCTGATTCATCGGCGTCGATCTCGGATCGATCGCGTGGGCCAGCCTCCTCGGCGCTACGGTACTTTCGGAGGCGGCGGTATTCTCCCCCCCGGCGCATTCTAATTCCGTTAGAGGCGCGCCCGCGACGTGTGCGCCCCGAGTGCGAGGCCGGTGCCCGCGATATTTCGCCTCCGCGGCCGGGGAGATGGATCGATTGTCCCGATCGGACGGACGCTTTTAAACGGCTAAGCTCGCTGATGGACCGATGCTCTATTTAAAGAGACTGCTCGTTCTTCGTTTTGTGCTGACCATTCAATTCGATGCGTGGATGTGGCCGTATGGTGGTAATTTCTGCCGAACGCAATTCCAACGATTTCTTACTGTTACCTCAGAGTGTCTCCTGACCGTTGAATCGCGTGACTTTGTCGAAACTTTGGGTAACGTTTTGTTTTGCTGAAATAGGAAGAAAGCCAGAAAATTTTTAGTTAATTTACTAAAAATGTTCAAAGCCACAGTTAGTTAAAGATAGTTTTTAATAATAAAATTTTTAGTATTCTTCCGTCAAACGTACAGTCTGTAAAAAAGAAAATAAAATACGAGGAAATGATTTCTTTTGAGAACTTTTGCGTCTCAAAGTCTTTTTTTCTTGAAAATTTGTGATGACACTGGGTTTCAAAAATAACCCACAAAGATGATTTTTTAAATTAACTCTAGTGCCTATTTTTGTGAAAGTAAATTAAAAATAAACATTTCGAATTATTTAAATTTATACTAAATTGTTTTTTCATCGTAATACAATGAATTCCATACATAGTTTGATAGTAAGATATAAAATGGTCTACATTGTTCTACATTGCATTCATCAATCAAAATTATTTCACTTTGATCTCCGTACGTTCTATTCTAAAGTATTCCATTCCAGTGATATGTTAAATGAGTATCAACAAACGGTAAATTAAGTTTCATGTAGTCATTTTCTCGGTACACGAGTATTAGTAAGTAAAATGTAACAACTCCATTAATATTTCAAATTGACGTATTTAAATATAAATTTTTCACATAGACGAATGCAATTAATGGTCCGTATAATAAGATAGAAGAAAAAAATCTCTAGAGATACTCTCATTTTTAAAAAGTCATTAAATACATCGTGACTAAAGAATTGACCGGAGGCGACTCCCCGAAAGAAAGTCTATTATCTAAACACCGTAGGTACGACAATGGCCGCGGTCGCGAAACCCTGCATCTCGTTAATCTCGACTGACAGATTATCCCGTTGCGACCTATCGGTACTTTCATGAAACGTGGGTTTAGGCATTCTAATTCTCCGTTAGTGGGTTATACGCAAGCCCGATACGTACACGCACACAAGTAAACCGGCGCACACCTTCTTTCGACCATTTCTCGCCGGGCGATAGACATTTGTTATACCGTTACATCCCACTCGTCGGATTATCTCGACGCGTTACACATTGTTACCGGGGAGTGATTTTTTTATTTTCGAGGCGGCGACTCGGCCGCCCGGGATGGACGCGAACCCATTATGGATGTAATTATGCCGGCTTTAAATTGAATTAGCGCCGACTGCCTTCCGCGCCTTTTGTCGAGTGGCTGACTCGTTCCTTTTTTTTTATATAGCGGGCAACGGCGCTTCGCATAACTTTGCGGAATTTCGCGCGATGAATTTGCATTTCTAACGGCCGCCGAGAATTTCTAATTCGGATTCTCTGGGTCAACGTTTCCTGCTGTTAAAACTCTTCATTTTTTCCATAGGTTCGGTTTAATTTTTAACTTTGTTTCTCTACGATTATTGATCGGTACTAATTAAAAAAATTTATTATTGTAAAGAAAGTGGTTAAGCCTCGATTTTAATAGAGAAGACATTTGGAAGTACTTACAATTTTTAGGAACATATTCATATAGAATAAAAAAAATTCAACCTTGCTCTAGAAAAAAATTGCAGCACGTAAATTTTTATTCTTTTTGCTTAATTTTGAAAGTATAATTAATAATATGTCCTGATTCTTATTATATACTTAAAAATACTATACAGTTTTAAAAAACTCATACAACAGTTATTACAAATTAAAAACAAAAAAAACAGCGATTCTTAGAAAAAAATAAACAATTACATTGTTATCGCAGTTAACGTCAGTTATTAAAAGCACGGCTCGGTGCGATTTCCCCGAGCCGTGTAAAAACGGATATGCGATTGCGTGTGGCCAGTGAAGAAAAAAAAATGGCGAGAACGAGAGGAGGCAAAAACAGAAGAAAAACCGCATAAAAAGTCGTTACATCAGAGCGCACAGCACAGTACACCGGCGCCCCCCCCCCTCCTGCGGCGGCGAAAAATTACGTAATTGCGTGTCGGTCAGTTAATCCGTCATTACGAAATGTTATAGAATTTGCATTACATGCCCGATGAGCAACTGTGTCTAGGCCTTTTTCCCGTGCGCGCCTCTCCGTTTTCCACGTCCGCGGCAGTCTAGCCCCGTTAGAGCCCAGCCGAGCCTGACGCCGCCTCCTCGATCTCCCTCTGCCTGCTTTTTTTTCATTCCTCCTCGATTACAACTCCGCGCGCGAGCGAAAGTAAAATCGACCGGACCCCCGCGGGGGGTCTACCCCGATGATGCGCGTCTTGCGTCCGCTCGACGATCGGTATCGAGATTTCGCTTGCGCTCGCGCGCTTCATGCAATTTTAATTCGGCGCTTTGGCAACGACTCGCGTTCCATTTCCTATGCGCAATTAGCAATGGGACTTGAGCGATTATTCAAGCATCGATCGGCTAATTACCGATTTTTTTAATGAAACGATAAACGATGCTGGGAAAAAAATATGAGCTTAGGCAACGCAACTGCTTGTAACAATTTGAATGAATCTCGACCTTCGATGTAGCACTTTTCATGAAAGAAACGCTTCGGAGTATAGAAAATGTCGAAAAATATCGGTAATTCATGAGAAATAGTTAACTTTGAAAATCGCGTGCAGGAGACGAAAGAGTAAAATATCGTCGAGTAATATTTTGGATTCAGTGGTACGTGAGTGTCTATTATGCTCCCGTGTACAGTGATGCGCGCTAAAAAAGAGATGGTTATGCAGATTTCACGTTATTAGATGTGACATACTCGCATCGTCCTATTCAAGGATGGAGACTATTAATTTGAGTCATCGTTTACCTCGGGCACGCAATTAGCACGTTAAGTGGATCTTCATGTACCTAATATTTGTCATTATAACTCTTTAAGAGGAGATTAATAAAATTTATAAAATTGTTAAATATTTAATCAGCAACCGCGTATTGGTCATGAAAAAATTCGATGAAATCTGATCCGATATTTCTACCCATTAATGATTTACAATTCCGATGATAATATTTATAGTCAATAAAAAAAGATTGATTATCTATCTATGAATTAACGCAAAGTGTAAAACTATTTTCGAACTTCGACAAGGTTGGCAATGTAAAAAAAATAATAAATTCAATGTGTATAAGTGTTACGTGATAGAGCATAAAAAGGAAGATAAATTATGCGTGACACAAATGTCACACGCAGATGGATTCAATAAATGTAAAGTTTGCTTAAAAATACCATGTCTTGAAACACTATCAGAACACGTTGTTATTTACTCCGTTATCAAGTAATCATACAAGCATTTACTTTAACACCTACGCTACACGTGCCATTCAATTGAAGAAATTTCCATTCAGGCATCAGCCGACATATAATCCCTCAGCCAATATTATTCTTGTAAACGAGATCTGCGCGCAATCCTCGAAATAGTTTAGATATACCACGTGCCGGGTAAGAGTGAATAAAAAAATTGGAGTGTACATAGAAACGAACTTTTTCCGCTATCGGAGCGACGATAAACGAGGCAGTATTGCGGGCGCAAGCACCTCGAATCATCAGGAGTGCGCGCGTGCGACGAAAAACACGTGGATATTGCCGGCAAGTCCACGTGCTTGGCGCGGCCGTTATTTCGCTCGAGGAGATCCGCTTGATAAGGAGAGACGGTGCGATAACAACCAAGGCGAGATGATGTGTGACTTAATGAGTCGGTATCATCGTACGAATTGCTGCTTATTCCCTTTTTTACGCCTTCACTGCTAAATGCATTTGTTGATACGGAGATAGGCGATAAGGAGAAGGCGACTATTATTTGTAACTTCCATTTTTGTATTTTTTAACGTTAGCGATAACCCTTGCTTTATATTGGTTATCTAATTCGAGATTTTTAAAAAATTGCAATATTCAGCATTCTAGCTATATATATCTAATTTTAAATATCAAGTTCAAAGTTTGATGTTATGTATTAATGAAAGCATCTCTCCAATCTATTATAGTTAAAAAATTTACAAGTTATGTTACTTAGGTTTCCATTTCACAGGCCTTGAAAAATTAACATTATAATTCTGACCAAATTTAGTCGTTTTAGAAAAGTCGATCAAGATTATAATGCAGATTCATTCGAAAGATCACTACTTAATGAACATTTCTACCCTACGGATCACTGTTAAATTTTTTAACGTAATTACATAAATTTTTAATTTCATTGTTTTCGGAGACATAAATTATGTAGCGACCCATCTAAAATTATATTTAATTAACAGCCTATTTATCATGTCATTTTTAATAAAAAAAATCTTGATTTAAAATTCTTGACTTGATCATTAAATAAATATGCATTAAGAGTCGATTAAATTCGTTCACTTCTGCTTTATATCTGAATATTAATTAAACAGTTTTAATAATAAAGTTGTATCACAAAAAAATGCTTCTGAAATATATTAACAATAACTTAAATATTGCATTGGCTTTCATTAGATCTGCGTTTTCACCTTTATTTCACTAATATTATATAAGTCTACAATAATGAAATATTAATAACTCGTTGAAAGGACAATTAATGGCACAATATAAAGTTTTTATTTTTAATTCTACCAAAGTTACCATATTACGAAAATAATTCACCTTTTGATTCAAACGTATATTTCCAACTTAAATAAAGACACGCAAATTTTACCTAAACAGATTTTCTCCGTACAAACGCTGTATCTTTATACCCCGACGAAAAAAGTACGTTTCGCTCATAACAAGACGACGAATTTCAAAGCCAAACAATTTTGACTCGCAGATACACAGAGGCGGCGGTGGCCCCAGATGTACGCTTGAAAAAATATCCGCGTCATAAAGAAGTTCGGACGAAAGCGAGCGGCTTGACTTACGAGCGCGCGTCCTCCGCCGACACGTGGCCCTCGGCGCGGCCTGCATTTTCGGCGAAAAGCGCAAAACAAAACGGCGCGGCGTTATTAGTTTCGCGGCACGCGTTCGAGTCTGCCGGCGGGGCGTCGTTAGCGGGCGGCCACCGGAAGTCGAGGGCGCGGACGGTGATGGGCTTCAGATGGTGCGACGGCAGATTAGCTCGGGCGACAACGGGCGCTCGCGAATTTTAAGCGGATACGCCGCGTGACGGTGAATTTAAATTAGCGACGCGCGCGCTCTCTTTGTAAGCGCGAAAGTGAGCGAGTACACGTGTTTTCAGTTTTTTTTTCTTTTATTTTGTCGGAATGAGAGTGCATAAAATCTTTACTAACGCATGTTTATATAGTGTTTTATGCTAAGGACGAAATTTTTAAGAATATTATACGTCGTGTTGGTACATAATTTTTTTTAGTAAGATCTATGAATTCTTCATAAGGGATGTTAAATTTTGCAAAAAGTTTTACCCATAATAGTAAACAAAAATTGTTTTTTCGTCGACGTATTTGAAATACTTGACGTTCCTGGAACCACCTTTATTACAAAATACTAGTTATCTATATTACAAAATATTTTTATCGCTTTAACTTCGCTTATCGCAAACGAAAGCAAGCTTTACTTTGAAAAAATTCGATTTTTTTATCAAAAGACATGAACTAACGTGAGTCAGCTTACTTCAATCCCCTTCAAAAAGCAAGATTCGAAGAGACTAACTCCGTGCTCTTTTTTACAGGCAGGACCTCGCGAGCAGCAGAGAGCAGGCGGTCCTGGTAGGCGCGAGGTCGCGTGCGTGCTGTCTGTCGACAGCAGCTGCTCCCGCGACGTGCCGGCGAATAAATCACGCAGTGTCTGCGGGCAAAAATGTTTCGACGTCGAAATAGCAACTCTTTCCTTAGCGGGTGACCGATCGCTCGCAAGCGCGAAAACAACCGATTGCCAACTCGAGTCGACGCGTTAGTATCCCTTTTAATAAAAAATTCAAAACGAACATCCCCGACTACTTCTGTGGATGTTCGTTGAGCACTAGTTGCCTTTTCTAAGCACCTTGCTTGCTAGATCTCCCGGTATAGATAATATATCGTTAAGAAATTCTTATTTCCAAATCTCAGTACTCTAATCATCAACACAACCGATTAAATATCATGAAAATAATATCGCGTTGAATAATTCGGGTGTCGATTAAAATATCCGTAGTTTACCGATTTATCCCGAAGTCAGTGTTGGCCTGGTGCGACGCAATCCGAACAGACGCGATTTAATCGTCAGTTACTTACTATGAGGATCGGTGTACGCGTGGGCTTCTTGCAGCGTGTATTGGCTACGCTTAAATGCAGCTAATTAGTCGACAGGAGAGATGGAAGGAAAAAATGGCCTTCGTTAGCTCGTCGTACTTTTTCCTTTTGCCGAGTAAATTTAAAACGATCGCTTCGGCGAGGTCCGTGTGATCCAGCGGAGAGAAACAGCGGATTTTGTGCAACAGCAGGCGCGTGCTTGCAATAAAAATAGCCCGGCGGCCTTTGTACGCGCAAAAGCCCCTCGTAACGTCCGCACGTGCGTTATAAATAATTCGCAGTTGCATGCGGGAGAGCTGCTCGGAAAAAATCACGCGAGCTCTGCCGAGTTGCAAGCCGTCTGGCTTTTAGTCGCGCGGATTCGTCGTTACTTGAATTTAAACTTACTTAGCGAATGAAATTTGTTAATCATTACCGGAAAATTTGATCCGATTATCCGTTATTTAGAGTTTCTTTTTCGAGAAACTAGTATTTCGAGATTGCTATATAAAATAATATGAGATCAACTAGATAAGTAAAGAATATAATAAAAATCGACTTTATATTTTTGGGGGCTTTCAGGAGCACAAGAAATATCATTCAATGTAACTTCATAATTAAATTAAGACTTTATAAAAAATAATGTTCAGTTTCATGATGATTTGTAGAACTGTTACTATCTAAGAATTCATTCCAATAACACAGCTATTTCCTTATTTACAAAAAAAATCTAAATTTCCGCAACTACATTATCAGTTTTCTTAAAAAAAGATTAAACCATTAATTTTATTGAAAAAAAACTCACTTTCAAACAAACAAACGTAAACGGATACCGATCGTTCTCCGCAATTCAAAATTCTTCACACCCTCAAAATAATAAACTTCACCCTGGGCATTTTCGAATCCCCACATCTGCCTTTGCGACCAAAGAAAAGGAAAAAAAAGTCAGTCATTCAACCTGGAGGAGTAAATAAGTGCAAGAAACGCTGCGTCGTCGATCGGCGGTCGCGCGATGCCGATCGCGTCGAGATCGCGGCGCATCGGCCGACGAGCTGGCGAGCTGCATCGGGCCGGCGCTCGTTGTGTAACGCGCACGTTTCGCCGGGGGCTCACGTGCCGCGTCGTACACGCGCGGCGCAGGCGCATTGCGCCGATGGAAGCGGCTCGCGTGCCCCGGGACACGTGCCGCGGCGAGCTTGCACGCGTTACCCGCGCACACACACCCGCTGTGTTCCTCGCCCGATGATTGAGCCGTTTGCTCCGCTCCGTGCCCCGCGCGTCACGGCTTTCCCGCGCGCAAGAAGCCCGGCGACTCATCCCCCTGTCTGTGTCGTGACGCGCGCACCGCCACCTCGGGGGCGCATTTTTCGCGGATGTGATACCGATCGCGCGTCGATTTAAAAGCCCTGATTGCACTGCCGGATTGAGATTAGATACCCTGTCCGCCAGTACTCGACTTACGAGTGTTTGTTATTTTCGCTTTGTTTAATAATAAATCAAGGAAAATGCGCGGGCATCTTTTTTTTTGTTATCGGGGTTGTGCGGTGGGCTCGTATCGCTTATGTAAAAGTGTGTAATCGACAATCGGAGTGTGTTGGTGATACGAGCTCTATTAGCTATATAGTCGAGGAAAATATTCAGTGGTTGAAGGCTTTCGTTCGATCGGTCGATGCAGTCGGACATATTCCGGAGCAAACTGGATTAGCTTGCATCATTGTGCCTCTAAATCTGCTAAATAGTATCTATTGTAATTGCCTAGGCGTGATGCAAACTTTACATAATATTATCGTCTGCGTTACATTGAAATTCATTAATCAGCTTTCTACGATTTGACCTGCAAACTAGCGATAACAATTACTTGTACACCATAATAGGATATCAATCTTAATACAAGCATTTTCATTTTAAACAATGTCGCGCATCGTGATGAAATAACCACACTTCGTTTTACACTTGTCGAGTCAATTATGCACAAGTGTAATAATTTACGCTAGGAATTATAAAATGTGATTCATTTTTATAAAGAGAAAATGTTATCTCTAAAAAGAATAATTTTAGAGATAATTTTAAAAGCATAAAAAAATCTACTCATCCATCTATAAAATTATAAATATTAAATATCAGCAGATATTTTAGCTACAAATAAAGAGCAGTTAAATTGTTGACACTTGTATTTTAATGTGTAGTATAATTTAATTAATTAATTTTGTTTTATATTTGATTCAAATATTTTAACACTATTAATTGACAGTGTTTAAATTTACTTGGCTGAAGATAATTAACTTGCAGCGTTCAATCTAAAATTTCATTACACCCGTAAAAAATAAATTGATTACCGCGCAAAAAATACACGTGACAATCTCTTTAAACGAAATCTGCGTGCAGCTACGTAACAAGATTAATTTATAAATAAAAGCTCGTTAATAAAGTGTATCTTCATTTCCAAGAAGCTGAAAGGAAAATACACAGAGTAAGTCGCGGTATACCGGCGGCGAAGCGGAGTCGCAAACAACACTAGCGCATCTCACGTTTCTAAAAGCGATTTTCCTCGCTAGGAGGCGGAGGAAGGATTAGGCCGGTTGCGCGTCGCCGCGAGGTCGGCGTGTAATGTGCGCTATTATGCGAGCGACACACGCGCAGCCTCTCGTTACGTAACGGCGCATAGAGAAGTAGGTGAGCCAGCTCGCGTGCCCGAGCGCAAGCCCGCGACGCCCGGCGATTTTCCACCGACGCGGATGGGCCGCGCGAACGGTCAATCCGGACGCGTCGTACTTTTAAATTCGCTCCCCACCGGTCTTATCATTATTAACGATGGATTATAGAGATCGCCTATAATTCACGAAAACTGTTCATTAATCATTACACCTTGGTGGAAATTAGAAATCAATTTTTTAAATCGACGTTATCAAAATGCACAACTTGTATTTCAATCATCCGCGCAGCACTTATATTTTATGCACGCTTGATTGATATATTACAACTGTTTCATGCTTTATTTAACTTTGAGACTACTGGGATTTGAATACATTTAATACCTTTAGAAAATCCCCAAAGGTTGCATCCTGTATATATCCTATACATAAAGTTCCAATAAAAGGGTGTGTATATACTATATTTAGACTTCCTATTTACATGATATCAATTATAATATGAAATAAATATTAAGTTTATTTCAATAAAAATATCATTTTTACCTTTCTTTTATTTATTTTATCTGATTATCTTTTCAACGCGTTCAAAAAGAGTTACAATTGAAATATTAGATTAGAAATGCACAATTAAGTTGTTTATAATTCAACAGCATGCTAAATCATAATACGATTTTAGTAGCTAAAAATTTGATTTAAAGAAGAACTACAAGAATATTGCATTGTTTTTTATAGTTGCTCATTTATAAATGTTTTTAACATCATACCCCAATACTTTTGCAGATCATAAATCTCCCCTTAATAAAAAAAGGACCAGGATCTTAAGAGATAAAGAAAAAAAAAGAAAAAAGAGCAGTAACCAAGAGAAGTTCAGTTCGCAGAAGGGTCGAGCTTTTATACCGGCAGCACGTTCCTCCCCGGGAGCTCGTCGCGTGAGCGGCTACGTAAGCCGGCAGGGTGTACCGGGCATTAGCTACTGCACGCCGTGCACCTGAAAGGCTCGGGTCACGCGTCCTTCCTCCGAACCGTTCACGTCACGTTACGTTACGACACGGCCGCCGCCACGTTTTCCGCAACGTGCGCGCATCGCCGCGGTGCCGTGCTATTTTTGAAAGGCAATAAGCGCCGCGCCGAGGAGCGCACGCTCCTTCGCCACTTCACTCGCCGACTTTTCCGCGGCTATTTTCGCGCCGACGGGCTTCGCTGCCGAATCTTGCCTCCCCTCGCCGACGGCTTTTGTTTCGCGACGCGCCGATGACGAGTGGGCGAGAGGCTACAGGTGAGGAGCGCTGGCGAACTGCGTGCAATGAACGATCGATGTATTCCGATGCATTTGACTCCAAAGCTCAACCGGTAGTGGATGATTTGACGTAGGTTTTCAATGCTGCGTTTCACTGGATTTTACTTCGTTTGACCTAGGAGAGACTATTAATTGGTCTAGCTATCTTGTTGTTGTGTTGCACAACTTGTTTTGATGTAAATTAAATTAATTGATATGTGGTTTTGAACTTTTTACCTAATGAAACCTCAAACATGTGCAAAGTAGAGCTAAAAACCGTCAAAATCCATTTTTATTGGTCATCATAAGTTAATTTTTAAGGCAGGTATGAATGTTTTTATAATCATTAAAAATCATGCATTTTTATTTCTATTTTCTGAAATATTTGTTAAACATTTTTATTGATTATAAAAACATTCATATCTGACTTAAAAATTAATTTATGTTGACCCATAAAAATGGCTTTGAAGATTTTTAGCTCTACTGTTGCATCTGTTTGAGGTTGTTTTAGATAAAGTAATTGTTCACAGATTGGGAAGGGGTCAAAGTAACCCTTAAAAAGTAACCCTTATCGTCCAAAATTTACTCAACTTTATGCTTATGGCCAGGCTGCACAGGTACTGCATCAAATAAAAAAACAGACACATTTTTCGTACTCTGCAAAAGCTTTAAAATAATCTAAATTAAAGTTTTATTTTCATTTATTTTCATTTTTACAAAGGATCTTTTTTCTAAGAAAAACTTTTTATATACAAATGCTAAAGCCGAGTGTTTATTATAAATCTAATTTGAAATTTTAATAAAGAATAAGTATATTCTTCTATTTCGTTCAATTCACCTAGTATAATATCGTTTACAACAAAAGCACGGAAGATTAGTGAAACTAGCGAGCAAAACAAAAGAGCAGAATATGACAGCACGGTGGGGGTGAAATTAAAATAAGCTCTGCATCTGACTTTGCTCGGGCGAGTTTATTCCAAGTCAAAGCCTTTGCTCACGCGTCGTTACGTAAGGAGCCGCCGGCGCGTCGCGCGCAAACAAACGGTTAGCCTATCTGCCGAAGGTCCGAGCTTGCGCGCATGTAATCTCGCGGACCGCGAGTTATGCGCCGTCCGCAGCCTTCGTTGCACTAATGACTCAGCCGGCGACACGTGAGGATTTCGCGCCATTGATAAAGGAAAAAAATAGCTAAACACATTATGTAAACCGAGCTCCGCGGAAATTCAAATAAACCGCGCGATCTGCTCGCCGTCGCGCATCTTCGATCGCTCACGACTGAACATCTCCTGGAGAAGTAACATTTTTCCCATTTTCTCGACTAACGACCAGCTGGTTTGTTAAATGTCGTTCACGTTAAATTATGCTGATGCGCCAATTCTGAATATTCGCAATCTCGTTTATGTTCAACAAACTCCAAAGCTTAATTCGAACATATAGCAATTCATTTTAATGTATAAAGGAACTCTTTTTTTTTCATATTTGTATAATATTTTTATGTTCACAAAGACTGCACGCCGTTCTACTTAATAAGACATATGTGATAGAGGGAAATAATATACAAAAATGTATAAGTCATTTAAATATTACAATTTGCATTTAACTTGTTATCTCTTTATTCTCGATTTTTTTAGAACAATATACATATTACGGCATACTTTAATAATACTTACAAATTCTCATTTGACATGAATGTCATATCTTCCAAATAGAAGGCTCTTTTATAGTCCTCTTTTGGCACAAGCTCACTACCCACTTGACTGTGTAATTGCGCCATTGTACAGTGTGCACCTAATGGAATGTCGTTAATAAACGCGTGCAATTTAAGCATGGCATACGCAACCTTTTTATCGCGTCGACTCCACGCTTGTAATTTTTACATAATCCCGCGTATACGCATGATAAAACACTAGGTATAAATAAGCTAAACGTTATTTTCATATTACGTCCAGGCGTAAAAGTATGCCAAGCATATTTTCCACTTAATACTTCATAATTTAATCGCACAATAAATCTGATAAATCGCACGGGCCGCGTTTACAGTTTTTTTCCGATTCCACATGAAAGCTGAAGCAGCCTCTCCTCTCCTTTTTTTCTCGCTCACATCAATTAAGGCCAGTCGAGCTTCAGTCCTGCGTTCAAGTAATAAATTAGTTTGGTTCAGGCAATGTTTTATCGCCAACTTTTGAACTGTTAAGATTTTTATCTTTTATAGTAACAATGTAGGTACCAAATTAAATTAGCACTTGACTCCATAACAGTTACGAGTTTTGCATTCATTTCAAGCCACTAAAATTTGGCTTAACCACAGCTGAAGTTTCACGGGTCCTCACTCCACTCAACTCCGATTTTCTTCTGGTCTTCGCATTCTTTCCGCACCTGATTGCAATCTTAGCACCCTCCGTCTGTTTGCATCCGTTCGACGGAATTACATTTTCAATTTAAGCGAATATGTCGGATTTATTTAATTTGGTTCTATAAACTGGGCTGTTGTATAATTAATGCGTGAAGTGTCTGCCCTATTATAGGTTTGACTACTGCCAATAAAGTGCTTTTTTTACTTCTTTTGTAGATGAGCAGGGCAACTCGCAGACACTATCGTTTAAATTTTCTGAATTTCTTTAATTAGATTCCACTATATGAGATAATTTTACATTAGGTATATTTTACGAAATTCACGTGCTAAATTTATTATTATTGTTTCCTCTAAAAAGTAAATCAAGTCGATAAATTGTAAAAATGAATAAATAAAAGGCACATTTTAAATTAATAATTTTTAAATATAAATATAAATTTTGATTTACATTGACTTTTAACTAAAAATGAAAAAAGTTTTATTATTTAGTTTATTTAAACAATATTATCGTCACTTAAAAATTCCTTTACATTTGTTAAAGCAACATAACTCTGTTCCCCTTTTTCAAATTCACTTCAGAAGTAAATCAATATTTGCTTCAAATGTAATATCAGTACCTAATTGTTATTCACGTATTCAATAATAAAGTATGACCTTGCGATATTACATGTACGTATCGGATAATCGTGCGAATCTCTGCTAAAAATATTGAGTTAAAAAGTAAACGA
Organism: Eurytoma adleriae; assembly: GCA_900480045.1. Lineage (NCBI taxonomy): Eukaryota > Metazoa > Arthropoda > Insecta > Hymenoptera > Eurytomidae > Eurytoma > Eurytoma adleriae. The sequence goes on from UXGC01000069.1 coordinate 390,670, forward strand.
AAACAAAATTTAAAAAAAAACAAGGTAAATGAAGCGCTGCGATTAAAAAGTTACTGTTCGACGATAAAGCAGTGTCAATGAGTGAAGAAAAAGCCTCTTTTGTTAAAGCAAAACTGACTCGCATACGTTTAGATTTTAAAAATAAAACCTACCGGCGAGCAGGTGAGCAACCCGGAAATCGAGAATCGGCACGCGCGCTATCACCGATCCGTGGATCGACAGAAAAAAAAATCGCGTCCCACTTTCTTATCAATCTGGAGTTTACGCTTTTCCCCCGCGAATTCGAAAACCGCCGTGATAGTCGCAACCCGGCGACGATTTCCTGATCTGCGTCGAAAAAGCGTGTGTGCGCTTCTTTTTCCGCGTACCGATATTTATTTATCCAAGCTGCATCGAATTTCGCGATAGTGCCGTAGACGAACGGCAAAAAAGCGCATGCGTGACACTATTGGACTCTGCGCCTAATTAGTCATCGCCATCTCGTAGCTGTTGCTTATTCGCTCCGTACAATACTTAAGCATAAAGAATTGCTAAGGTTGTGTTGTCGTATTATACATGCAGTTAGTCAGTTCCATCACTGGAGAAATGTGCAACTTTGAGGCTGCTCACAGACACACACGTACACGAAATACAACCTTAAAAATTTTCTTTGTATAAGTATTGCACAGAGCCAATACTGGACTGGTGTAATTCGAATGGCTCGGATAGGGGTGTTCATTGTTCAAAATATTTTTTTCGATGATTCCTTACGTAATAGGCGGAGTACGCGTCAATGAGTGACATCGTTACGATGTAGGCCATATCGCGCATTTCATAATCAGTTTCGGGGAAAATCCACTTTATGAAGTATTTGAGTTTGCTTATCAAACTTAAAGAGGCGAGATAGTTAAGTCATTGTCACTAAATTTTCGGGATAGAGAAGGAATTGCGTTTAAAAAAAATAAAAGTACGAAGCTACCAAAAATCTTCCAGACGTGCGGTTGTACGCGGTGGTGGGGCCTCTTTTTTTATTTTATCGCGCCTGCGTAATATCTCCCATCCGGATGCACATCGACGCAACGCACACTCGATAGCGCCGCGGAAAAAACTCGCTGCCCGACTGTTTTGGATACGTTTGAGTGCATATTATCGGCTCTGGCAAACAAGAAGTGAAAAAAGCGACAGCAAATTAATCTCCACTCCAGTTTTAAGCAGAATGCTTTTAAATTATATGCAATAATATTTATCTTGAAAGCAACGGGTGTGCAAGTCTGTATTTAATTAAGCGAAATTTCGGAACTTTTGACAGTAATTGAGGGAAAATGTTTTAATTGAAAATATATGACAATATTTAAGCACTTATCGTGTTCTCTGGAAACTTCGAAACTTTAAAGTTCACTGTTCATGATAGAAACTAAGTTTTTGAATCATGTAGCTCTTTTATAAACATAAATTTAAGATTTTTAATTTGGTAACACAATTTCTTAACGAGTTATTAATTAGACAACATTACAGTAAGAGTTTCATACTTTATGGGTACAAAATATTGTTTCATGTGCGAAGTAATTCCTAAATCTTATTTATAAATCAAATGATGTTAAAATAAATTTACTTATTATATGATTTATTTTAGTATTAGTATGATTCAGTCTTATGATAATAATACGAACATTCCAGACATATAATTAATAATAAAATCGAAAAATAGAGCGAAAAAGAGGCAAAATTTTAGTGTTTGTCAATGAACATCAGTCACTTTAGCATCTTGCAGAAAAGTAAATTCAGGCTTGGTGCCCGCATGGTCGGCGTCGTCGATCCAGGATCCAGCGGCTCCCTCGGAAACCGCTCATTATTCTCGAAAGAAGCGCGGTTCGCGAGAGCCAAGGAGGAGAGAGAGAGAGAGAGGGGCCCCTGCAAAAAGCGAGCGCCCGGAGAGGCGGCTCTTGCATCATGCGGCGGGGCGACCTTGTCGGGCGGCGCGCGGCCGTCGAACTCGCGGGCTGCGCCGGGCGCATTCAGGGTCAAAAAATACGCGCGGCGACGCCAGTCCCTCCCCTCCCACTGCGCTTTCGGCTAGGCCTCCTCCTCCTCCTTCTTTGTCCGAATGCTCGGCTGGCGCGCGGTGCACCTCCGCGTGTATTCTTGGACGACTCCGCGGCGGCTGCTTTTTCGAGGGACTGCGCCGCCGAGAGAGAGACCGAACAAAGAAGCCGGGAAAGAATTATTGCACAACGAGAGATGCTCGTATACCAGTCGCGAGATTCTGGACGGTGCGTCGCGAAATCGCGCCGGGGACTTGTTTTGCGAAATTTTTTCGCAGGGATTAGATGTTTCGCTGAATCTCCGGGCTCCGCGAGAAATGGCGCTTCCTTTTTTGGGTTTTCTTCACTTTTTTGCATTTCTTAGTTGCTTAGTTGCTTCCACTCTTTTATCCAATAATTCCAATATTTTTTACTGGAATTAGTTTTCAGCAAAGATGCCTTCGTCGAAAAAAATGATGGCGCCACTTTATCAGCAGGAAGTTTATATTCGACTGTAACGTCTGCATTTTTTTACAGATAATAATAAAAAATTATGATGCGTGTTAAATTCAATGACAAATATTTAACGAATTTATGAATACTAATAATATTTTCCAATTATGCCGATCGGTTCTAATACGTATTAAAATACGTCTCAACTTTATTTGTTAAAGGATTCTAGAGAATATGAAAAATAAATAATCATACAAAGCATATGTATAAGTAAATTACAAATAAATAAATGAAAATATGCAATAATGAAAATTAATAGAATAAGACGGGATGACGTTTAACGATTTACGATCTAGTAAAATCCTTCGTTCGAATGGAAGTTTCCTTTTCAAGTATCCGAAAATTTCTAAGTTGCTATAACAAACAGATTACTCATGCAACAAATCTCTGCATCACCTATAATATCCAAAACATATTGAAGCAATTGTTCTATTATTTCATTCTACATATCAATATGTTTTCATGCATTTTATATGTACCTTTCGAAAAAGAACATTTCGTTCGTTTTAGCAACATCTCGAGAGCACGGTAAAAGGAGCGAGCGCAGCTCTCGCGAAGGATCGGCTCCATTCACTATGCTAAAACGGTATCGCCGACGAATCAGCGGCGCCCGTTGCACGAACTCCCCCGGCTTAGGGCTGCAGTCGCGCAACCGGTCTCGTTGCACAACGGCCCGGCGATCGTCTCTGTCGCTCGTGCCGATCGCGCGCGTTTGGCGAAATGAAGGAAGGACAGCCCGCCCGAGGTCGACTTTGTTCCGCGCGGCGCGCTGCGCACTTGCAACGAGGCGCAGTAGCCGCTTCTATTTCGGGGCCCCGCGCGCTTTTCTGCGCACACCCCGCGCATTTGCGACGTATCCTTCGATCCGCGGCGATAAACTCCGGCGCACGAGGGTCGAGCGCACGGGGAATCACACGCGAGCTTCTTGCCTTGTTTGAACGCGCGGAGGAGCGAGAAAAAAGCGCCTGTGGAAGTCGCGAGCTTACACCGCTCTTATCGGATTTTCCAGCGCGCATCTGTTTGCCCAGCGATTGCGATCGGCCTCGCGCAGATAAGCGCAGCGGCTGCATTTTTCGCGACGCCCGTACGCGCCTAAGTCGAGCCGAAGCGCGAGAAGAGAAAAACGCGCGGAGGAGGCCGTCGCCTCGGGGAAAAGCGGAAAGCGGCCCGATCGGTTGCGCAATGGGGAGCAATTGTTATCGTCTGAGCTGCGGCAGGAAGTCCGATTAAGCGCGCGAGCGGACGCACCGCCGCGATAAATATCCGAGAGCGGGGGAGCTTCGACTCGTTTTATTTGCTTTGACAATTATCCAACCACCGCTTGTTCGCAATATTCGCCGTTGACGTTAATTGCGGGATGACGCCATCGCCGCACTGTTCGATTCTAGAGAAGAGGCGCGCTGCGCCGGAGTAATGCGCGCGTTTAATTGGATTGGAAAGTGTCGGGTCGGTGCAGCAAAATGCCGCGTGTTTTTAATGGATTTTATATTTAGCGCGATGCTTTTGTCGCGATGAAATTATCAGACTACTCCAGTCGCTATATTTTCAGTAAATACTGCTTTGGCACGCGTGCTGTATTTTTGAAATTTCTTTGTTTACATCCGCAATATTTCGACAGTGCGGAATTGATTTTCATTTATTAAATTTTATCGTAAAAGTTGTTAAAAAATGTTTGGATACATTTTGCAAAAAGCAAATTCATTCGGAAGTTTTTTCTTTTTCTCGCAGTTATTGGTACTCTATGACGTATTAACGTAAACATTTATTCAAATATAAACTTTTTATGAAAAATTAACATTATTATTAAACTTGTCTCACAGTTTTTTTCTAATTTCGAAATCTCTCAAGATTAATGTAAAAAAAGCTTAAATACTTTTTAATATTCTAAAATTCGTAATAACAAAGAGTCATGAAAATTTGTTTACTTCCTCAAATAGACATAAAAAATTCCAATAAAAGCGTACTTTTCAAACAGTCATAAATTAGAAAAAAAATACGAGAGCAATTCGCATGCACTAACGTAACACTATGAGAAACCTTCCACTCTCGGTGCACGGTACAATCGCGATGCCCTATAAAAAAAAAGCAATAAAAAAAAAAGGAAAACAGCCGCATGTAATTAATATTGATGATGTAAACGCACGCGCGTGTAACAATTCAATCGGTCGCTCATATTTTTTTCCAATCGGTCGCGGAGCGATAATGCGATCGTGCAAGTCTCGCAATGCAAATAACAGATAAAGCAAGTGCGCAACATTCGGCGATTCTATCTTGCCCCCTTGAATGGAAGCTAAAAATGCAGCGCGTATCAAGCGGCGGAGGAGAGAACGATGACCTGCGCCGAGGCGGCTATAGAGCGCGTCCCCTTATCGAATTTCCAACGATTACGCTCGCGCCGGCTTTTTTGCCCGACTGTTTATCGGCCGGCCGGGGGGAAGCGCGCCGCTCGATTTACCTACGGTATCGCTCCTACGTCTATTTGCGGCGACATAATTCCATTTAATAAGCGTCTATCGCGCTTTTTCTTTTCCAACTAGCCGTTCGACGACCTTGTTTGCAAACGCGCGTAACGTTGTGTAATCGCTAATTATCGGCTCGTGCGTTTCGTGTTCCGCGCGGAATCGCGGCGTGAAATTGAAATCGAACGCCCGGGGGGAGAAAAAGAGGAGAGGAGTGAAAAATCGAACGAGCCGGGAGTTACTAAAATAAGCGTGTCGAAAACCAGTAGCATCTAACGCAAGTTAGCATTGAATCGCCATTACACAAGCAATTAGGAAACAGCGAAAAATTACATAATCGGCCTCTCTTATTACACTCCCGTAATTTCCTCCCGTTAATTTTCGTGCCGGCGAAGGCCAGCACGACTTCTCCTTTAGATCGGCCGGGGGGAAAAAATCGGTGAAATATCAGGCGCAGCGCGCGTAGCGTTCCGTTAAAACGGTGGTCGCGCCGGTATACAAAGTCTGCCGATCGGGCGCAAATCTCGCGCTTTTAGCGCTCGGACTGCAGGCCGAGAGGTGTAATTGCCGGGCGCGCTGGCGGTAATAAATAATGACTTTTATGAAGTGGCGCGAGCGAGCGGCCGCCGCGCGCTTACGTAACCTGCGTCCCGCTCTCCGGTAACTGCACATCTAGTTTCCCGTTCACCGTAGCCGCTAATATCGCATTGTGAGCCATGTTTGCTTTTCGATCGGCGAGTGCACGCGCCGACGCGGTTCTCCCCCCGCGCCGCCCCCCTGGTACAGTACCGTCGACTGGACGTTTTTTTTCGCTGCTCGCCCGTGCTCGCCTCGCCGTTTGCCGCCGATCGATTTTAACGCGCCGCTTTATTATTTATATACCGATATTAGCTGCCAGCGCTGCAATTAAAGCGCAACTTTAAATTTGCATTGTTTTGTAACCTGTTACTTTGCCTTTACGTTGCCGATTTTTTCGACGAGGTAAGGTAGCGTTTTTTAGTTGGGTTTCGAGGAGGGTTTTAGGACTATTGGAAAGGCATTTTAAGACGCCGTTTAGCTCATTTTTTCGTTTATGTTTATTGCGTACGCCTTAATTCAAGGCTGAAATAATAAACAATCGGAGAGTTACGCTATGATAATCGTTTGTCAAACTGTTTATAGTATACAATTCTATGAATATAACGTATACTCTCTAGAGTCTAGTTCATCGCTTTTGCATCATTGTAAATAAAAATAAAGTATGTTAAGTTTGAATTGTGTATCCAATTTTAGTATAGTGATTCGAAATAACTTCATTACTAACTTAATTGCATTAAAATTTACTTGAATATAATCGACCGAAGCCACATAGTTCAAATTGAAAAACAAAATATAGAAATTTTGAGAAATAAGGGATGAAAAATAATAAATAAATATTTACTGCTTTTTTTATTATTAAGATAAGCACCGAAAAAACAGTATGTTTTTAATGCATATAAATGGTTTTACTATTAATTACAATAATTTTTATAGTATAAAATAAACTCGTTCATGTATAGCAAAAAAGTTTATTGAAACTTAATTTATAGTACAACAATTACGAAATTATTCAAACATTTCAGAAAGGCAAGATTTAAAATCATTTTTTATAAATTGGTCTATTTGTAAAAGAAAAAATTTTCCACGTCGAAAGACGGGTTTGCACATTTTTCGTAATTGATAATGGAAGCATTTACAAGAGGCAAGATTTACAAGGTAGTATAATATTTCATAATCTACCTTCGTCGTGTGGCGACAGTGTAATCGCATGTATAATATCTACAACAAATACGTAGTAACTTCGAAATTCCTAAAAATTAAGTCACGAACTTTCGTAATGTTTGCAGAACAATGGAGCCGAGCCATTAGAAGATTTGTAAATATTTAATAACGCAGTTTTTCCATTGTGCTATTAGTACTGTCAAAATAAATGTTTTATCAGAAGTGATCAAGGCCGCAGTTTGTTTTAATTGCATCACTATATAGAACCTTTATAAATAGGCGCAAAAGAAATTTACAATGTTTTTTCAGGGCACCTCATTTTATCTTTCTAAAGCCAAAAGAAAGACAGAACTTTAAAACTCGCGGTTTTAACCTACGACTTTTCATATCTCCTTTCACGTACCCTTACAGCCAATGGCCGCGTCTCCGGCGTTTTATATGCAGCCAGGCGCATAAAATTCAATCGGTTTACGCGGTATGTTTTATTCTTCGGTAAGTACAGCTCCCGGAGTAATCGGGGAGTCATTGTCTCGGGCGTTGCACAATGAATTCGAACGAGCCAAGTCATAATCGGCCGTATCGAAAAACAAATAAGGCGCTGCCGCCGCGCCGTCCGGCCAATGTGCACCGACCTTGCGTCTTTATTTTTTTTTTATCTATTTTTGCGTAATTCGATCGAATGCCGCGGCGCATTTTTTCGCAAGCGCCGATTCGCCAGATAAGCGTCTGCTCATTGTTTGCGCGCGAGCATCGGTAAGAGTAGCCCTCGGTGTGACATTGAGCGCTTAATCGCCGGCGAGCGTGATCCGATCGATGCGTCGCGACGATGTTGCACGCAGGTGCACAGGTGCATGCGCCAAGTGCGAGCTTTTTTGTTCAAGGCGGACGTTTAATATGCATTTTATAAAAATATTTGCGGGAATATTTATGCTGTACTCTTTGCAATTGGGGGAAAGAGGAATGATTTTTAGTTTGCCAGTTATCGAAACTGTGATTATTTATACTCTACTTTCGTTTTAATCGTGACGTATTATTGTAAATGATATTTATACTGCAGGAAATCATTTTCTTTTCTCTTATCGATGAATTTATTATTCGGATATTATAGCCAGTTTGGCCTTTACCATTTGTAAAATTTACTATTAATAATCAATTATGAAAATTCTATTTTAAAACATGACAATCACTTAGGATAATTATTAATTATTGCACCTTTATCAGTTACGCAAAAACTGACTAGTTTATAAACAAATGGTATGAACAATATTGCATTATGTACGTAAATATAAATACAAATTTTTTTTTTTAAATTTTATGTATTATTTTAATCATATCAATAATAAATTACCTAGATTAAAACGTTAATTACACATTAATGTCCAAATTAATCCCGTATTCGACTGAAAACTAGCGCTGCAACTACCCTGCACTAACAGTAAATACATTCTGAATTAATAAACCTCTGCGAGCTCCATAATCTCGAAAGTTACAGCTACCAGCTAACCGAGGGAATTGATCGCTAAAAATAATAGCCTCTCGAAAATCGAAAAAGTAAATCGGGCATCCAAAAAGGAAAGAGGCGCGAGAACTCGTTTCAAGGTGAAATCTCGCCGCTGCTCGGAGTTACGCGAGCGGATTGGCCGCGCATAAGACGCGAGATAGTCGTGTTTTGGCTACTTTTAAGCGCACGCCAAATGCCTCGGCCGCTGCGCCGTTTGTTTTCTTTATATTTTTCTTCTTCTACCTCCTCGCGCCGGCGTACGCGCGACGCCGGTGATGTAATATGCTAAATCCGTTGGCCTGACCTAACTCAACCGATGCGTTAGCCCCCTGTCCACTCGCCTCCCTGCCCGGCGCGCCTCCTCCTTTTCTTTCTCGAATATCCGGCCGAGTGTTTTGTCTGACACTCTGTTGACGTCCGCCCGTGTTTTGAATGCTAAAGTATTTTGAACCGGCGAGCCGGATGATCCAGCGACTCGTTCGTTTTCGCGCGGTTCACCGACGTTTTTTGTTTTTCTTGCGGGGGAGCTTCGAGAGGTGCGAGTGCTGCTCGGCGGGAACTCGGGGCTTTGGATTTGCGGACGCCGGTGTATTTTGAAAATCAATCAATCCGAAGCGGCTGCTCGACTGTTGGGTCTGTTGTCATCGCGTAATAACCGCGGCCGTGTTCTAAATCCGTACGTGCCTGACCTATCCAACGCCGATACAGGCGGTGGAGGATTTTTCCACGAGTCACGATGAAAAGTTTGATTTCTTTGGTCATTTTGTTGTTTATTTTAGAATTCACGTGCAGATGTTTGTTGAAAATACTTTACAGTTTAATGCTACTTAAAAAAACTGGCTATAATGATTTATATTCTTAAAAAAGGAAATATAATGAAATATAATTAATCCTTGTGGGAAGGCTTGTGTGCTATAAGCAAAAAATACCTCATTGCGGAGCTCATCAATTTCTTGGTTTAAGAATTTCGGTCTCAAATCGAACTCCTACATTCAATTCGATCATATCGCAATGCATTTTAAAGTAATGGATTTGGTCGTGTGACTATAAATTTCTACTAGAAATAGTAAGGTTTTTTTCTCGTGTGACTTCTCAATAAATCACTACTAAAAGAAAAACATTGCATTTATAAATATAGCTACCGGAATGATCTTACTCGTGAAAACGCCTTGTAGGTTGCAGAGGAAAATTTGAAAGGCTGTAATATTATTTTTTATGAATAAAGGGATATAAAAATGATGCTATTAAGAAATATAACGTAATAAGCGATGATTACAACTAAATAACGCAGCAGAAAAAGACACATTAACAGTTATGAAATAAAAGTTTTAACAAACTCTTTCACATGACCAAAAGGTCAGAGTCGTTAATTTGAATGAGAATCAAAGCAAAGATAACCCGTGGCACGTGACGGGTGCCATTATAATGATTATGAATCTGTCGGGAGATTGGACGAATGCAGCAATCGCCGAGCGAAAAGCTTGCCGAAATCGATGACAAAACTTTTCGTCGGCGTCGAAGGTCGCCTCGGGAATGCTCTGCGGTGAGTCGCGATCCGGCCGGCCTCCGGTGCACATCCGCGGATAAATCGGTCGCTCGTGGCCTTCCGCGGTTTTACGATCGGCCGAATGCAACTTCCCCCGTAAAATGCGCGCCTCCGGTTTGTTTACATCCTCCTCCGAAGTAATTTGCGCCAACGAGCCGTTTTGAGAAAATACGCGCGTTAGCTTGCCGCGCAGGTATAAACAAAGATGATCGCGCCGAGGATTGATAACGTCAATCGGGCTCGCGAGTAAAGCCGAGGTGTAACGGCTTTTCGAGGATCGACTTGCGAGGTGATGGCCCTGATTGTCGGTTAAAAATAATTTGTTTATTGTGCAAGATTGTTGTAGTACACGTAAGCTATTGCTTTTTCTAAATGTATACAATCACTAGGGCATTCATTAGAATAGTATATTGCTTGAAATATGTAGATTGAATTAACAATTTCGTTGATAAGTGAATGTTTTAAACTATTTTAGTTTTAGAACAATTTATTAGACATTAGGTATCGGATGAAATGTTATTGAATTTTACTTATATTCGTTACAGACGTTATTTCGAAAATAAATACCGTCAGGATGATTATTAAAATTTAATAAGACATGGCTATAAATTCGTCGTTTATTTTAGCTACAATACCGTTACAATCTTCTGACCGATATACAAAACTTCGTAGGTATGCATTATATAAATTTTCTTATAACGTGTCACTTAAAATATTTGGTACCCTTTTTGAGATATAATTTATTTAAAATTCAGCACAGATTCTTCTTCTTATTTAAGGAACTATATTTAATCACTTTACACTAAAATATTGATTTTCTTCAATTATATTAATATTGATCTTTATTTCAGTCAATCGCGTATTTTTTGCATCTATAAATTATTTTATAAATAAATGATTTATATTGATTAAATACCTAATAAATATAAACTATGTTACTTTCAAAAGGATCTACGTTAAATATTCGGTATTTCATAATTAAATTGATCTTCTAACGAAACTTCAATAGAAACGATGCCTCACTGAAATTAAGGTACGGTCGAAATTCGAAATATATAAAGTCGAAGATTCGCGCGATTCGATCCCGTGTTCTCGTTCCAATGCATCTCCACTCCTCAAATATCTCTCCCGCCTTATAAATAGTAAAGCGACTCGAGCCTGTCGCGGTCGCGTACCCGCGCGTACGCTCCGCTCGCGTCGAAGCTGCATCCCTTCGGCGGCGGCTCGGCGAGCCAAGACTCGCGTCGCGCGTTACGCAATTACTACGATTACTACGAGGTCGGGGCGCGCGGTGTGATGTAACGCGGGCCGCAGCCACGTGCGCCTCGGTGAATTGCATCGAGACGCCGCGGTTGCGGCAGCGCCGCCCGCCTCCTGCGGCACGATCCCGAGGCGGAACGGCGCGCGCGCGCATTCCCAGCAGATGCAGGCTCCCCTCGTGGGAGTCGGGCCCGCTCGAGATGTCGTCGGCTGCGCTTTCAAGGACCCGCCGGCCTGCGGTATTCGCCAAGATGCTTTCTTACCGCAATCGCTATTTCTATAACGCTATCGGAAAAAAATTCCAGTTCTTTCGGGCTAGTGCGCTGACCATTTTATAAATGAATCGTGGTTTCGTAGTATACATTTGAGGGCTTGTTAGCAAAGAAATACTTTTTAAAGTTCAAAGTTGAAAATGATTAATTTGTTAAAAGAAGTATATCTTGCACAAACAATGTATTTTAAAATCACATCCAATTTTATTGCCTTTTTATTTCCGATATCTTCCAGTTCACTATACTTATATAAATGAACTATAGTACTGTTTTCGACACTGTAGAAAATAATTTATTCACATTAAATTATTGCCCAAAACGGCATAGAAATGAGAATAGCCAATGTAGCGTCAAACACCGTTCGGGCCGTCAAATTTGAAATTCGTCAAAATATAGCATCGCTGTTTGGATCCGTTTTCACAGCCGCGTAATTTCGCCGTCGCGTCATTTATTCGCGAAAATAGTAATAATTTAGATATTGATGTACATATCTCCACGCTTCGGTGGCGGATAAATACATCGCGTACCCGTAAAACGCGAATCGGGATCTCGATATTGTTTGGCCGATCACCTATTGCGCGCGCGACAGCACCACGGCAATTCAGACGGAACCATTGTATTATTGTGCTGATGAACTCTTTAATTATCGATGCTTCGTCGATCGGTAATTATTTATTGAATGTTAATTGCCATTAATAAATGTACGATTTCCCGACCGTAATGAATCACTTAATTACTCGAATAATATTCATATTATCCGTATAGAATATGCTGATGGATTCCGCAGTTTTATTATTACACGAGTAGCTTAATGTTTTGTACGTCTCGTAATTTTCATAGCAATGTATATTGCTCATTTAGTTCCGCAAATTAGGATCATTTTGGTGCATGTTTTGAGTTGCTTATACTACAACTGCTCTAAATTAATTCGAATATATCATTTATTTATCGCACATTAGATATTCGATGCTATCAAATGAAAAGTCAACCGTAAAATCATTGAAAATCTCGCGCTGTAAATCGGGCATAGTTACATCGTTAAATAAATCAAGCAGTGAATAGTGCGCTGACGGGCGAACAATTTTTAAACAAAAATAATTCCAATGCATTATTTATCGCGCATCAGCGCGTCGCTCTTTTTTCGTGCCTATAAATCGCGAGCTTAATTACGCGAGCCGCAGACCTTCGGGGTCCCCGTAAAATCCGCCGGCGGCCGTGGCGCGCGAAGTAAAGCAAAACCAAGGCAATTTATCACGCATCCTCGGGCTCCAAGTGCAATGGTACCAGAAGGCAAAAAGGCGGCCGGCTGCAATCGCGTCCTTCGCCGCTCGATCGCGCGTACCTCGGCGACGCGGATTATCGGCGACAATGCGCTTGGCCCACTTTTGGCCGCGCGCAATTTCGCGCCCTTGCCGCGGAAGAGGAACGGAAAAAAGAGCGACGTCGCCGGGGTAGCGCGCGCGCACACGCACGCTCCAGAAACCCACTTTCCGCGGCGGCCCGCTATCGCGCGGCCGCCTCTCTCCCTCGCTTTTCGCCCAAGTGCGAGCTGTTACATCAGCGAGGCGAATCGACGATTCTCCCGACGCTGCACCGCGGCGACTAAATATAGGCGTAGCGGTGCGAACAAATCGTCCCCGGGTGTCCGCCCGAAGGAGACGCGCCGCGCGCTAACTTTTCGCAGCGTCTAGAGTAGCGCGGGCTGTACGTACCTTTCCGCCGGGAAAGGCGCGGCGCGCGAAAGGCAAAGTCGCTCGGTCGGGCAGTGTTTACGATTAGAGCGACAGGCTGCGAAGACTCGAGAGCGCGAATAAGAAAGGAATCGAGCTGTGCCGTAATAATTGCTCGGGCCGAAAGGCGCAAAGCCAGTGACTAAGGCGCATTACGCGTGCGTGTGCACTGTAAAAAGATACGAGGGCAGCGGCCGTTGCGACAGCAGTTTGCAGCGGCTGCTCCGTTGCAAAATGGACTTCCTGCAGCGTTGTTTCGCCGGCGAAATTTTAACTCGCCGCTCGCAGTATAAAACCGTTTATCGCCGTTCGCTGGATACCGGCGAGCGGGGTACTTTGTTTCCTATCCGCGTGACCGCTCCTTGTGGATTTCATGTTATTCCTCGGCTCGCGACTTATTTTGGAATTTTGTTTTCGAGGTGCCTCGATAAAACTTTCATTTATTATTGAAGCGACATATTTTTCAGTTAATTTCAGTTCTTTCTTTTAATAGAAAATTTAATATCGTTATAATTTGAAAATATTAGGTAAATTACAATGTACTGTAAAGTTCTACGCATTTCCAAATTTTTTTATTTGTAATAATATCGGCGAAAAATTAATTTCTTTTTCAGGCAATTCAATTATTTCAATCAATTTTAATATTATTCCAGTTTCACTTAACTAATTTGCAAAACTTTCCGGCAGAGGCTTTCTTTTGATAATATTTATTTAAAAACTTTAAATTAACTATCAAGAGAATTATATCAATTTTTTTATATAATTTATTTTTATTAACTCTCGTATTGAATTGAAAATTTTCTTAATAATAACTAGATAATACCGTCGTACATTTTCGCTATTAGAAATGCTTTCCTTTCAAAATACGTACGTTCAACCGAAATTTTACCACCTCCCAAATTACGAGGTAAAAACCAAGGGCAAATCATATCGCTCGGACAAGCAAATTCGTAGTTTTGGGGGGCGCGAAAGCCACGCGAGTCGTCAACCCTAACGGCCAATCGAATCCTTCGGCGACGTCTAGCCGCGGTGGTATAATCTCGCGGCGCCGTCGCCTCTGCCATTCGCATTTCGAGATCGCCAGAGTTCAGTCGAGCAACAGCCCTTCTGTTCCGTAACACCCAGTGGATCGTCGCCTCGTAGACTTCAATCAACAGCCG